>VDFB02281492.1:430374595-430769114 GCA_007258455.2 Sequoia sempervirens | reverse complement strand
ACCGTTGCTCATATATACAACACTAGGAAAAATCTACAACCAAGACAAACACCTTCAATATCCTTACTATTTCCTAATCTTATCTTGGCTAGTGCCCCTCATTTGTCTTCACATAGTGGAAAGGAGTATGATCTTGTTGAACAACGTCAGAATACTCCTGCAAAGATATCCCTATGGGACTTGATTCAAAATTCACCTAACTATCACACTATGCTTAAAAATGTAGGTTAGAACGAGTTCCTATCCCTTCTAATGCATAACTAAATGACATAGTAGCCATAATTCAAGGAATAAATGATGATTTTTTTTTCCACCAAAGTGAACTCCCCCCTTTGGAAGTGCAAAAACAATATGATTCTTTCATGATCATAGCTCAATACAATACAAAAGAGATAAAACAAACCCTTATGGACAATGACTCAGCCTTAAATGTGTGTAGTGTGAACCTTTTGGATAAGATTGGTGTTGATAAATAAAAAATACAACCTACCTCTTTATCTATTAATGGATTTGATAACATGAAAAAATGACCACTTGGAGTGATCACATTACCTATTAAATTTGATAAAGTTACATTACAAACCCTGATCCATGTTATGCCCGATGATCTTTCGTACAATATCATTTCAGGTACACCATGGATTCATGAGATGCATGTTGTTCCCTCTACCCTTCATCATATCATGAAATATTTTTACAACAAATTTTTTTATACAATCAAAGTCGATCCTGAACAATATAGTTGTTTGAACATTGAGAAAGGTAAAGAGAAACCTTTGAACACATTGACACCAACCACACAAGTGTAACTCGCACAATGAAACCACAAAGAAAAGCACATTGAACAAGTCACAAAACTATTAGAAGATGATTGGGGTTCCTTAGATTTCAAACATACATTCATGGGAGAATGCAATATCATAAACAAAGATTTAGACAAGGGAAAAGAAAAAGTGATAATGTCAACAAAAAATTTGGATGAACCTTTGAAAGCACTCACCTCAACCACTAAAGACAAAGAAGAAAATTATAGAACAAACTTTGACAACATTCATTATCAAAAACCATCAAATCCAAAAGAGATAAAAAAATTTATGGAAAAGGTTATGATCTTATGAAACAACTTGGATATAGTGGAAAAGGATGTGGTGCTAGAGAAAAAGGTATCCATGTCCCTATAGAACCTCACATGCAAGAAAATAGTAGTGGTCTTGGTTATTGTCCCTTGAAAGAAACAAACAAGCCTTCACTTAATATCAACACTATGAAAAAACATCCTTCTATGCTGAATTCAACAATGGTGCATCCTAAACTGATAGACAGTAGTGGTCTTGATTGTTATCCTTTGCAAGAAACAAAAAAAAGAAATAAATCTTCGCTTAACGTAAATGCCATCACACAAAACACTTACGATTTGAATTTGTTAGATTTTACACCCTCTAGTAAAGGAGAGAACAAAATCTTGCAATATAAAGAGCCTTGTGTAAGTATGACATCTTGTGCTAAGAAAGAGATATCTTTGTCACAAAATAAAGCAACATACTCCACTTTTGACCAAGACAGTATCTTGACGAGACTCCTCCAAGATCATTTGATTTCTCTCCCTCCAAGAACACGAAATAAATTCTACTACAAGAATTAATTTTGTACATATCATAGGGTTCATGGTTATTCTAATAATGAATGTAAGGCTTTAAGTAACAAAGTACAACATCTTAAGGACTATGGTGCTATCCCTTAGGCTGAAGCATCTAGTTCCTCTTTTCATTTTGACTCAACCTTGTCTTGAACTAAGTGTGGGAAAGGGGTTAGATAGCCTTCTCATCGTATGTCATCTATCATTGCCTCTTTTGGCTAGTTTACCAACTTTCATGAACATACAAAAGCAAGCTTGGGATGTGGGTGACATGCCTTAAGTTGGATTGAATGTGACGTACTGAGTAACCCTTCCATCCTATTGCATGATAAAGCTTATTGGAAACATATGACTTGGCATAGGGATTTTTGAATAAGCTATCATTTCTTCTTCTACTTTAAAGAAATTTCTAACAACAATCATGTTAGAAACCACTTTAAAGTGGGGGAATACATCGACACTCATGTTTCATTGTGTGATCTTCTTTCTTCTTGCAATGCATCTTTTTCTTGGTGGTGTTATTTGGCTTGATTTCCTCCAAGAGCATAATATTTATTTTCACTTGTCCTCTCTTGGAAACATTAAGAAAATTGTTCCCTGCTATGAGACCTTGGATAAACTAAGAAAAATCCCTTTTAACCTTTCTCTTTCTTGTTACGTTTCATTTTTGTACCTTATTAAAGTCATGGAGGTATGGCTTTGATATGGTCCACTAGGGATGACCTAGTGAACAACTAGCTTCACTAGCCCTTGTGAGCATGCATTTTCTTTTTGTACTTATCATAGTCATGGGGGTATGAATTTGATATGGACTTCCTTGAGCTCACCTAGTGCGAAACTAGCTTCACTAGTCATTGTGTGCATGTATTTTTTTTGCATAGTGGATAGCACATTCCACTTGTAAACCTCTTTTTGGAAAAATAGTCTAGACTTAGTCCACCACGTTGGACAGCTATTCAAAGCTTGATCCATGGCATTTTCAATTTTCATTTTTGTTTTCTTTTTCCTTTTTCTAGCCTTGATGGTGTATGTTGGTGATCTAGTTATGGATTCATATATCATCCACATGTGTGTTCCTTTGTTCCTATGTTAGTTTTCCATAGGATCTTAATCCTAGAGGTTGGATCATCCCTATTGATTATTTTCATCCTATCTTACAAGAATTCATGCATTTGCACCCCTCTTGATTGGGAGGTTGGCTACTTTAGTGTGAGTTTGAAGAAAGTTCATCCTCTCACTAAAGTGGGGGCTAAATGTAGTGTAGTAAAATGCATACCCCTTGAATTAACACTTTTTTGGGCCTGCATTGCTTTATTTTTGCTTCTTTATGAAAAATCACAACAAACATTAAAAGATAAATGATCATTTAATGATTATGTTTGTGTCCCTGATTTGTGGAGTGGAACTAAAATACCAACTAGGTTGTCTTTGTCCTCCACGGGCCTTGGGACCCTTATTTTGAAACAACCTTAAAAAGGTCTATTTTTGGACTCTATGCCTCAATATTTGAGCCTTGGGAATAAGATGCCACCTTGGGAGTATTTTTCCTCTTGGCTTATTTTTAGGATTCAATTTCAAATCTTGACATATTTTTTCCTCCTTTAATTAATGATTTCCTATCTTAGCTTATTGTGGTGTAATTTTGGGATATTAAGCATGAATAAGTATAAATACAAGGTTCCTCCACACATTTTAATATGATAAAGATAACAAGAATTAAAGTATTAATTCCTAAGGTAAGTTTATGTATTCAAGAGTAATTCATCAAGCATTTGGAGCCATCATTGATATTCAAGCATCATGTGAAGGGTTTAGTGCATCCATTCATGTTGTTGAGCCAAGATTGTGGATGTAGCTTTGAAGATCTATTTGCAACCATTGTTTACATCATATCCAATGATCCAAAATCTACATTCTTCATGGCCACTACATGGTAGATTGCAGATTTTCTTCACAAGACATCATCCAAGGTGATATCATTTACATATTTCATGTTTAATGCTTCATTTAATCATTTGGTTTAATTACCTACAAGGGGTTTGACTGAGGCAAACCCCCATTCACTAATAAACAAGTTTTTCCCCTTTTGCATATTTGTTATTGTAGATCTAGGTTAAAGAGTTGAAGATCCTTTAAAGTGCAAAGTTGTCAAAGTTGCAAAATTGCATTGTAAAGTTGTCACCTTCACGAAAACTCACCAATAGGCTGAATTCGAAAGTTTTAGAACCTAAGATAGGAAAGGAAGCAAGCGCAGACCTTGGATCTTAGGATCACATTCAATTTTTTTAGAAATTTAGAATGGGACTAATATGCCACCTTTGGAATCTTAGTCCTCTCAAGCATATTTTTTATAAATTCCTTCAAATCTAGTTCTGACATCTAAAGACTCTACATCTTCCCTAAAAACCAACAACATTAATACGCTATCTTGGGCATCTTATTCCTACATAGAAATTTTTGGAAACTTCTTTACATTTTTAGGATCCTCACAACATCTCTAGACTTACCATGTACACATACCCTAACTTGGTGTAGGTTAATTTCATCATTTTCACTCATTATTTGGCTTACATTACTAGGTTTTGTGAGTTGAAACTTAAGTTATCTTTTGCAAGATTTTTCTTGGAGATTGTGGACACATAAAAAGTAACCCTTCTACTTTTTGTCATGTTTAGGCCCTCCTAGTGGTTTTGGGTTGATTTTGCCTAGATTTAATCTTGTAATGTGGTCAACACATTCACATTAGGTCTTGGACCCTTGTGAATCTTTAAGAATTCTAGGATGTCTTGTAAAAGTGTTGTGAAGTGTTGTAACCCACTTTCACACTTTTCTAGGACCCTTTCATTATAATTCACTTAAATAACCCCTTTTTATCACTTACCAAGTCTTATTTATAAGTGTTGTAAAGAGTTATAATAAACTCACATTTTTCTAGGCTTGTCATTACTAATTCAACCCTTTCGTATGTTTAAATGACCCTTTAATGGAATTCCCCGCCCTACGTAAGTGTATTTTTGAGAATATTCATGTTAAAAAAAATTAAATACACTTTAATTCCTGACACCCACTAAAATTTCCCTAGTGGGACCAAGTCGCCACTTGGGGCGACTAAGTCCCACTGGGCACAAAAATCAAAATAATTTTAATTTTCTAGCATGACTTTTTGTCTTGACCTTAAGGTGGGCCTGTGATGTGTTATTTTTAGGATAAAGTGTAAAAAAAAGTATAAATAAAGGGTTTTCCTCTCATTTTCACCCCCATTCATTTTTCAAGGAATCTATCCGTTCACTTAATCATTCAAGCAATTCTCAAGCAATTCTCAACCATTCTAAGTAGTTTCAAGCATCCATTAGAGCATCCATTTGCATACCTTCAGATTTCTACATCAAGGGTTAGGTGAGTTGTAGCATTTCATGTTGTTCATTCATCATTCTCTCTTTATTTCATTTCATTTTTAAGTGTTTCATTACCAAATTGGGGTTTGACCAATGGGAACCTGTATTCTCTAACCCTTAACCCTTTTCCCCTTCTTTGCATGTGTGTTTTCCAGGTCTTGTATGCAAATTTGTCAAAGAGGAAATTGTTACAAAGTGGTAAACAATCAATCAAGGTCATTCAAGTCAAAAAATCCCTAATTGAATCTTGGAGACCTCTTTTAGCCCATTTTTTGAAGAGTCTGAACAAGACACCTATCAAAAATGGAAGTTGAGATATACCATAAACATGTTCCTTCCACCTCAAGTAAATCTCAACCAGCCCACATTGTGGTTAGACGAAGACCTCACACTCCTCCCCCTTCAATAGTAGCATTTATACCTACCTATACCACTCATCAAGTCACAACAACAATGCAACAAGTTAGCAATGTGATTCTTTCCTTGACTATTCTTGCTAGCATTCCTAATTATTATGTGGCATCACATATTCTATCCTCTTCCACCATACCATCTATAAGAATCCCTTTCACTTTCGCTACCACTACATACAATCCATCACCACTTTCCCCTTCACCTCATACCACATACATTGACCCTCTCATAACAAAATTTTTCCAAATCATCTCCTCCATGCAAAAAGAAATATCTACCATGAACCAAAATCAAAATGGACTACCCATGTATTATGTTCAAAGCAACCAACTATCTTTGGAAATATTGTGAACACCAATTCCAAAAGGAATCAAGATGCCTAGATTTTAGAAATATGGACGAAAGGGAGATCCTTCTGACAATGTTAATGCTTACACCACCTTATGTAGTGACTTTGTCCTTGATGATAAAATGCTAGAAAAACTATTTCCTAGGACTTTAAAAGACATTTCCTTGGAATGGTTTTCATCTTTACCAAATAATTCAATTTTTTCTTTCAATGAACTAGTTGATTCATTTATCAATAATTTCCAAGTGCATATGAGTCTGAAGAAGACCTTGGCTGATTTGATGAGATGCAAACAACATGAAGAACAAAAGATAACTGATTTTATCTCATGATATCAATCACTGTATTCTCAAATCGATATTAAGATTCTTGATCCACATCTTCAAAATATGTTTATAGAAAAAATGAAATCTAAACTTCAAGACAAACTCACAATAATGAAATTTCCCTCTTTTATGCACTTATGTACTGCCCTTTGAGATTATCACAATTCAGTTAGTATTCATGATGCAAAGAGCACTTCTAGCCAAACTAAGAAATTTGAACATGACAATATAAACAATTCAAAACCATTTAGAAAGAGAAAAAAAGGGTTCTTATAGTTCAATCCCCCTCAATAATCAACTAAACCCGTCAACAATGAAGTAGCAACTCTTAAAGCCATGATACCTTATAGCTATGGAGATATGAAAGAACAGTTCACACCTTTACCAAATACCCTTCATAACACAATGTCCCAACATTTGCACTAAAAAATGATTACCTTACCTGCCATTAAAGCACCTAATCCCACTAAGCCTTTACCTCTGAACTTTAAATCCAATGCTTACTGCCATTTTCATAGATAATATGGACATGACATGGAAAATTGTAAGCGTCTTAAACACCTTGTGCAAGACCTCATTGATTCTGATTGTCTATCCATTGCAAATGTTAATGTTTAAGGCAATAAGTTTGTTGCCCCTCCAAATCAAAATTTTCAAATTATCACCAATCCAACTCTCAAACATAATGTGTCATTTGTAAAAGCTAGTGAAACTCCAAAGAATGATGTGTTGAATATTCATACAGATGTTGAATAGCCTGATCCTCTCCAACATATTACCACTATTAATCCTATGGATGAAATAGTTAGTGCGATAGAATTTATCCCTCATAAGGTCTAACCTAAGAAATCTCTTGATATTACCCTCTCCTCTAAGGACATACTTCCAAATCTCCCTGATGTTCCTCTTTACATAGTTAGTTGTATTTATGATAAGCCCACTAGTGGGATACATGTAGATCCTTCCTATGGAGAGAGTGTGATCATTGAGGAATTTTCAGTATTAGATAATCTTTATCAAGATGATTATGATAAACCAACAACATGGATCAAAAAACACAATGGTTTTTCTTTCTCTACGATAGGATTGATTGTATTTCCATAACAAATAGGACCAAAAACAATTGATGTCACATTCTCCATCATCCTACAGTTAGAATAGTTTCATTTACAGCTAGGCCATCCATGGTTTCCCTCAATGCAAGTTGTCCCATCGGTCATACACAAATATTTAAAGTTTCCACTCGATAATGAAATATTCATTGTTAACCATAGTGCCTTTAATCCTTTCTATTATAAAGAAAACTTTTCCTTATAAGCCTTGTGTCAATAGCCCGTGGAACTTATCATGCCTCACAAAGACTTCTTTTTCATTTCTTACCAAAAGTTTAAAGCAAAGGAAATTACAGAATTGTCTCTTCGCAACATGTTCTTGTCCACTTCTGACACTCCTAACCTAGATGAAACAATGCTTCAACTCAAACACAAACCAACCCATCAAAATCAAACAACACCCAAAAATTCACCCACATCGTCCAAGCGACCATGAGATACTGATAACAACTCCGTCATGCCTCCTCATATAAAACAATTTTATAAAGAAAAGGAGAAAGTGGATGAACAACCTTCCATGGTTCCTTTGATTCCTCCCCTTAGGGAAGAAAAATACCCTATGTTTCATCAACCCACTCCCTCGCAAAAATAACTTGACAATAAAACCAAAAGAAATAAAGGAGCTACAAATCATAGGCATAGACGTCATGCCCTTGCTCACAAGATAAAAGATGAAGAAAATAAGGAAAATCAAAATCTGCACTTGTTAGAAGCAATGCATGACGACCCTTCATTGGAAATTATCATTCGTCCTCCTGTTGTGATTAATCTAGATGATGATGATGAGACCACTAAAATAGACGAAGAGGTACATAATGATCTGAATACATTATTTTCCTCTTCCATGAGCTTAAATGACAAATCTCCTAAATAGAGTGTAGAGCCTAGTGCTTCCCCTAGTTCAACACTTGTAGTTGTCCATTTAGCTAGTTTTCTGCCCTTGGCATATCATGAACATGATTGGGAGGCAGATGACTTTCTCGACGGTTGACTTGTATTTTCCTTACTAGTCTTTTGAATTTTCTTTTCCTTTTTATTTTGTGTGTTTGTATGTGTGTAACATGTTCCCCCATTATGTTTTGTTTGATGTTCTCTCTCTCTTTGTGACATTCCTTTATTTGTATCTTCATTCTTCTATATGTCGTACATTTCTTTCACCTTTTTCTTCTGTCTTTTTCTTGTGTTTTTCTTTTTGGGGATGACACAAGGAATTGAGACATCAATGCCTCTTTCATGTTGACCCAAAAGGGCCCCTATTGTCTTTTTCTTTTCCTTTTCTATTTTATTTTCTTGTTTTTTTCAATTTTGGGATGCCGCAAGGCATTGAGACCACAATATCTCTTTCATGCCGACCCAAAAGGCCCCTATTGTCATTTTATTTGCCTTTTTTGTTGTCTTTTCTTATGTTTTTCCTTTTGGGGATGACACAAATCATTGAGACTACAATTTCTCTTTCATGTTGACCCCAAAGGCCCGTCTTGTCTGTTTCTTTTCCTTTTCCTTTTCCTTTGTCTTTTTCTTATTTTTTTCCTTTTGGGGATGACGCAAATCATTGAGACAACAATTTCTCTTTCATGTTGACCCCAAAGGCCCGTCTTGTCTGTTTCTTTTCCTTTTCCTTTGTCTTTTTCTTGTGTTTTTCCTTTTGGGGAGGGTGATCCCACAAAGCTGGTTTACAATTTTTGGAAGATTCTATTTTTTGTTGAAATCTCATATTTTTAGAAAATATAATGATTTAAGCCTTCAAATTTTCTATTTAAAGCATTCCAATTGAAGAGGGTTTGACCAAACTACCTTATATCAAATCCCTCTAGATAGAACCCCACTAGTTTTAAACCATACATATAACAAAGTCTCCTTTACGCCTATCAAAATACTGATAGAAAACCACTTTTGATTTACCTTTTGGGGGATCAAATGAGTTCATTTAAAATTTATTTTTGGTTAGTATGTATTATAAGCTTCACAAAAAAGTATAATTTTAAATAAATTTATTTTTACTGTTATATTTATTTTTTATTTCTTGTGAATGTGGGTTTTTCACTAAAAATAAAGCTCTATGTTTTGCACATGTGAAAATATAGAAGATTGTCGATTTTTCTTTTTGAAAAATAGGATTGCACCAAATATTGAAGTCCTTGATCCAACAAAAAAAATTGAATTTCGATACATACAAAAAAAGTTATGTTAGATAGTCTGCCTATGTCTTAATTGTAATTGGTTTGAATTCAAAACTTGATTAAGGAAAAAATATTCAACAAAACACTATGAAACCAACTCAAAGCACTAAAAATCATAGTTAAAAATATAAATTTGAAAAAATTACAATTTTATCCTTCATGGAAAAAAAGTTATTTGTTATACGGTGAGCATCACTCTTTAAAACTGATGTTTACTGAAAAAAACTAGTTTTTGAAGGAGATAGAAAAGGAAGTACAATTTGATTCCAAATTTTTTCAAAAAAAAATATTTAGAATCTACAGAAAAAATTTCACAAATCGCTATTTTTCATCATCTTCAAATTCCTCATGGTTTAGCCACTATAGGCTCCCGAAAGTGGAGATTTAGTTTGGAAAAATCAGTTCAGTGTCCCATTTGGTGAAAAATTGTAAACCAATATTGTGGGATCACCTGGGATGACACAAGGCATTGAGACCAAAATGTCTCTCTCATGTTGACTGAAAATATTTTCTTTTTTATTTCACCTTTGGGTATGTACAAGATCATCATAGAAAAAACAGGCCCTTAAGTGCCAAAAAATTCAGAAAAATCAGAGTTAGGCAACTTGACGTAAAAATTTGAATAAGTTATCTATATTATTTAAAAAATATGTAAGAATAGAATCTATAGAAAATTGAATGTAGTTTCTAAACTACTAGATTTGTTTAAAAAAACAAAACATATATTTGGTGAAAATTTGAAATTTCAATGTGTAGTACTTAAATTTCAGGGAAAAAATAAGTAGGTGTCTGTCTGACCACCCTCATCAAATAAAATGATAATATTTTTTTATAATATTTTAGATATAAGTAGAGGACTCATGTCTCGATGTCATACATATTTTTTTGTAATTTTTTTGCAAGTAAATAATTAATTATGAATTTTTGATTACAAATTTTAAAAAATATAAAAAAATTGTATGTCTGACCATCTTAACTTGGTCAAAACTTCATGAAATTCAATTTTTCTTTTTCTAATCCTATATTATGTGAAGCATAGAATGTGATTCATTTTTTGGATTCAAAAAATGTGATACCGTTTGAAAGCTATAGATATTTTTCAATCAGCCTATCAATCAGGACTTTGGTCGTAATTTGAATAGAAAATGAATAATAATTATTTATTAAATTCAAAATAAAGCATAATTTATATTGGTGGAAAGCTAAGAATCTCCTGTAAAATCCCTTTTAATTTCATCAATTTTGGGTAAAAAAAAAGTTGTCAGCCACGTACCCATCATATTGCCACTTTTTGGCCCAACATGGTCCTGCACATACCCCTTTTTCCTTTTCTTTTTTCTCGTGTTTTCATTTTGGGGATGATACAAAGTGTCGAAGCATCCTATGTCTCTTCCATGTTGATCCAATAGGATATTTCTTTTTCTTTTCTTTTTCTTTCTTTGTGTCATTCTTCCAGATCTATGTATTTGGGGGATGATGACAATTCTGATCTCTCTAAGAAAAACATTGCAGCAAATAACATACTAACCCCAGATCCATAGATCCCTTATGTGTTTGGTGTTTTCATTTTGGGGGCAACCCATTCCTTTCCTTTTATTTTTACTTTTTCTCACATGACATAACCTTACTTGGAAACATATGACTTGGCATAGGGGATTTCCAAGTTGGCTCTCATGTCTTCTTTCTTGTTTGAACTTTTTGTTTGCTACTTTAAAGTAATTTCTCATAGTACGGTGTGTATCAATTCCTTTAAAGTGGGGGCATACATTGGAATTATTCATTTTGCATTTTTCCTTTTCTTGGTTCTTAGTGCAACCTTGTTACTTCATATGGTGTGTTTTTTAACTTTGTGGATGATATTGGGTGTGATGTCTTTCATGAGAATGATCTATCTTAGCATATTACATTCCTCTGAGCGGCTTGATGTGACACACTACATTCCCTAATTTTTTAATTTTCTATTCTTTGATTGGTCCTCTCTTGGAGAAATTAGACACAATGTTCCCTAAGTTATAGACCTCATATGAACTAAGCAAGACTCCTTTGAAAATCTTTTGCATATTTCATTTTTCATTTCTTATATGGCCACCTTGCATAACATAGCTTGCATGCCTATGGTGCCATCACATTTGTTCATGAGCTCCAAGCATATGAAGTTTTTCTTGTTTCGTGAAGCTCAAAATGCCATTTTATTTTGTGGAACCTTATTAATGTTATTAGGAGGTATAACTATGGTATGGTTGAGCGAGAAGCCCATTTTTAGGCATGGATTTTCCCCATAGCCACCTGCGTGTGTGTGAGTGCATACCAACCGATAGTGTATGTTTCTCACCTTTTTGGCCTTCTCACCTAGTGGATAGCCATGATTTTTTTTTCCTCAAAGTGAGTATTCATTTCCTTTCGAGACAGAAAGCCTAGATCTGATCCACAACGGGATGGACAAATGATCAAAGCTTGATCTAACTCTCTCTTCATTTTCATCATTCTCATGTGTGTTTCTTTGTACTCATTTTTAGTTTTCAATGGGATATTGATCCTGGGTGCTTGATCATCCCTCTTGATCATTGTTGTCTAATCTTGCTATGCATTAGTTCATTGAAACCCCTCTTGATATGTATGTTCAACAACTTTAGTGTGAGTTTGAAGCAGGTTCATCCTCTCATTAAAGTGGGGCTTAATTGTGAACATGAAAAAAGTAGCCCTTCTAATTTTTCTAATGTTTAGGCCCTCCTAATTGTTTTGGCTTTATTTTTCCTATATATAATGTTGTAATGTGGTCAAAACATTCACATTAGGTCTTGGACCCTTGTGAATCATTAAGAATTCTAGGATGTCTTGTAAAAGTGTTGTGAAGTGTTGTAACCCACATTCACACTTTTCTAGGACCCTTTCATTATAATTCACTTAAATAACCCATTTTTATCACTTACCAAGTCTTATTTAAAAGTCTTGCAAAAGTTGTAAAAAAATCTCACACTTTTCTAGGCTTATCATGACTAATTCAACCCTTTATTATGTTTAAATGACCCTTTAATGCACTTTTCTGCCCTACTTAAGTGTATTTTTTAGAATATTCCCATTAAACAACATTAAATACACTTTAATTTTTGACACCGAATTAAATTTCCCTAGTGGCACTTGAAACATAGATTTTAGGACCCAATGGACTCTCTAACTCTTATAGGGGTTTTCACCCAAAAGGAGAGAGATTAGATCCTAAAATGCTTATGTGATATTCAAATTAGTACATATGTGATGTGATATGATGTAAATTAACTAAAATAGATGCAATTGACTGATTAAAATGATCTAAAATGAATGCAAAGATGTGATTTATGTTATGTTTGAAAACACACTGTGATATGCAAACAACTATGAAATATGAAGAAATAGAAAGAAATATGCAAAACAAAAAGTGCAGGGTCAAATTTGAGTGCACTTGGATGATGTGTGACCTTTCTAGAATTTCTAGAATGCTGATGAAATTTTCTAATTTTTCACAGTGGGACTCATTTGCTGAGGGTGGCGAATCGGTCCTCCTACTGTTGAAAAAGTGTCGGGAAATGATTTCTGACAACTGGGAGTTGATTTATGAAAAAATGTAGATTTCCAAATTTCAAGTGTGACTCATTCACCAAGGGTGGCAAATCAATCCTCCCCAAGATTTTTGAAAAGTCAAGGGTCAACATCGGTACTTCGAATCTAGTAATGATTGAATGTATGGTTGTCGAGGAAAATTATGTAGAAAATGGGCTGAAAGTCACTCAAATTTCTTGAATAGATGATTAATTGATTTGAAGAGCCTAGTTGAATTGAATTCCACTTTTCAACACCTTTAAACTTGTTAAATCTGCAAAACAATGCTACAAATACACATGCACAAAGGGGAAAAATGTTGGGGGATTAGTGAATAGGGGTTTGCCTTGGTCAAACCCCACTATAGTAATTAAATCCAATAGAAATGAATGGCATGCAAAGGAAATGATAAATGAATAACATGAAATAATTACAAACATATCACATCCTTGACTATGCAAATCTGAATTGATGTCAGTGGCTGCTCCAGATCGCTTGAAAGTGCTTGAATTAATGATGCAAAATGCTTGAGTGCTTGAAGATTGAATGCTTGAATGAGGAAATTTCTTGAATGTGTTAGGAGATTGTAGCATATTGTAGGAGATTGTAGAATGAGGTGAAAAATTCCTATTTATATAAATCTTGTGCCTTAGTATTTGTTCATACCTCATCATAGGTGAGCATGAAATGAATGAGTAAAATCTTGAAAGAAATTTTGAAATATTTTGAATTTAGGGCAAAGGGGAACTCATTCGCCACCCTTGGTGAATGAGTCCCACCTGGGACCCAAAACCAAGTGTTAGGAATAATGTTATGTTTAATGTTGTCTGTCAGGATGGGACCCAAAATACACTTAATATAAGCATATGATGGCATAAAGAGATAAAATGAAGCATGAGAAGGGTGTAAATAAGGAAAATATGCCTAGAAAAGCATGAAATCTCGTTACAAGACTTTACAACACTTCAAAATAGGACTTTTTGATGAGTGAAAAGGTGATTTTTAGGTGAAATGCATTGAATAGAGTCTAGAGGAATGTAGAAATGTCTTACAACACTTCACAACACCTTCACAAGACATCATTCTTTGAATTTTAGCACCGAAATAAGCCTGCTCAAGCCAAGATTCATCATAAAATTAAAGCAACATATCTCCAACACTATGAAATAAGACCTAAAAGACCATGAAAATGGGAAGGGTCCATTTTTCAATGATACATTTAGCCCCCACTTTAGTGAGAGAAACTTGCTTCCTCACACTAAAGTAGCCATGAACCTCAAGAAAAGGGTTCAAATGCACTTATGCTAGCAAGATGGAATACAACAAACAAGGAGGATGATCAAGCCCCCAGGATGAAGATCTCATGACAAACTGAACATAAGGACAAAGGAACACACAAGCGTTGAGAAGAGATTGAGTGAAGCTTCGATCATTAATCCAACTACTTTTGAAAAGAGATCTAAGCTGATTTTTTGATAAGAGAGAATGTGTACTCACTCTAGGGCCATAAAACTAGTTGTCCACAAGGTGAGAAAGCCCAAAAAGTAAGATACATACACTAGTTGGTATGCACTCACAAACATGAAAAAAGGTGGCTATGGGGAAAATTCATACCGCTAGTTGGGCTTCCCACTCAACCATGCTAAGGCTATATCCATTCGATAACTTTAACAAGGAACCACAAAGCCAAAGAAAGTGAAAATGTTGGTTTAAGTTTTATAAAATAAGAAAAATAGGATGGCACCATAGGCATGTAAGTTATGTTATGCAAGGTGGCCAAAAAAATAAGATAGCTCCATAGGCATGCATGTTGTGTTATGCAAGGTGGCCGAATGAGAATGTTATATATAAAAATGTTATGTGTAAATGTTCAAAGGAGTCTTGTTAAGTTTATGGAAGGCCAGTCACTTAGGGAACATTGTGTCTAATGTCTCCAAAAGAGGACCAATCAAAGAATAGTAGATTCACAACATATGGGATGTAGTGTGTCACATCAAACCACAAAGAGGAATGCAATATGCTGATATATATCACACTTATGAAGGGAATTACACACAATGCCATCCACAAAGTGACAAACGCATCACGTAAATGACAAGGCTTTGCTAAGAATGCAAATGAAATAATGGTAATGTATGCCCCCACTTTAAAGGAATTTCTACACACCATTCTATGAGCAATTACTGGAAAGTAGAGAAAAAAAGAAAATGAAAGAAAATGCAAAAAAAGAAAAAAAGACATGAAGCCAACTTAGAAAGCTCTATGCCAAGTCATATGCTTCAAAGTTAGGTTGCGTCATGTCAAGATGGAGGAGAAAATCAAGGAAAGAAGGGATTTTCCCCCCAAAAAAGAAAGCACACCAATACATAAGGGATCTATGGATTTGGGGTCAGTATGTTCGTTGTTGCAGTGTTTTGTATGAAAAAGCTCAGAACTATCATCATTCCCCAAATACACATAGAACTGGAAGAATGACACAAAGAGAGCAAAAACAAAGGAAAAACAAAAGTCTATTTTCAGTCAACATGGAAGAGAAAGTGTGGTCTCAACACTTTGCATTGTTCCCAAAAGGAAAACACAAGCAAAAAGATGAAAAAAAGTGAAAAATGAAAAAGCACTTGGGTTAACATGAAGGAGACATTCTGGTCTCAATTCCTTACATCATCCCCAAAAGGAAAAACACAAGAAAAGATAAAGACATAAAGGAAAAGAAGAAGGGGGAGGGAGATTTTTGGGTCAACATGGAAGAGTCATAGGGCATCTCAACGCTTTGCATCATCCCCAAAGAAAAAAAAAACAAAAATGAAAAAGACAAGGATTGTTTGGGTCAACATGGAAGAGACATAGGGTGTCTCTATGCTTTGTGTCATCCCCAAAGGAAAACACAAAAAATATATGAAAAAGACAAGGAACATTTGGGTCAACATGGAAGAGACATAGGGTGTCTCTATGCTTTGCGTCATCCCCAAAAGAAAACACAAAAAAAAGGAAAATACAAGGATCATTTGGGTCAACATAGAAGAGACATAGGGCATCTCTATGCTTTGCATCATCCCAAAAGGAAAACACAAAAAAAAAATGAAAAACAAGAATAGAGATACACATAGAAGAAGTGTACAAAGAGAAGGAGACATCAAACACATGATACGGGGGAACACAAGACACAAATGAAAAAGAAAAAGCAATGAAAATGTAATTCAACCATTAACTAAGAACTGTTGTTTTCTCAGTCTTGGATTAATAAGTGGAAAAATGAATAACAAGGTTAAGAGACAAGAAAATGTATTACAAGGACAAGGCTAGCAATGTCTTACCTCTCATAAAATATAAAAGCAAGAATGAGCCGAAATGAGTGATGGGAAATGACCACGTAATAGTGAGAATGGGAAATTCTACAAACAAAGCATGAAAGGACAATCATGTTTTAAGGGATGAGGGGAAAAAAATCAGTATCAGTGAAGTGATACTTCTTCAGTATTTGTAAAATAGCATGTTGGATTCGTGAGTACGAATAACCAACCTATTTGAAGGTGGCAGAAGGATAAGACCTTTGTTTAAAATCAATTGAAGTCTTTATTCACATTCAGGTGGAGAATGTGTAGGAAAATTTATATTCATTATTTTGTATGGTCATTTACATTTACTAGGTTCTCCTTTTTCATGAGTAAAAGCAAGACTAGAATCCATAGAGATCCTAACATCCTTTTCATTAGAAGGAGAGAATGGTTGTTCACGTGGAAGGAGAATGCTTAGATTAGGAGGAGAATTCAAGATGACCTTTCCAACATCCACAAGTTTCCTAGGTTGAAGAGAATATCTCTCAGGATGAGAAGGATCTTGATATCCTAATCCTATTGTATGTGCATCAATTGGTTGTTGTTCAAAGAGTTGATGGATGTCATGTTCATGTTTTATGTCACAACCTTGTTTACTTAATATAGTAGATCTTCTATCATATGTTTCTTCAAGGTTGATAGGATTGTTCCTAACATTGTGCTCATAGAATGGTTGGGATTGTGGTGGTTGAGAGGAACTAGGTTCATTTGCAGCAGGAACCATAGGTCATGTGTTGACTTCAGGATGTAAATATGCAAAGTGGTCATGAGGTGCAACAGGAGGAAGGTCTTGTGATCTAAAGAGGGATAAAAGGTTGTATTGGCTTCGAGGTTGGTAAGGAAATCATTGTAGAACTAAATAGGCACAAAATGCAGAGTTTCAGTTTTTCAATGAAATTAAATGCAAGAATGAAAACTAAATGATTTTTTCACTAATGCAAAATGAAAGGTCCTAGAATGCAATAACAAATCAATGTCCTGATTGAAGTGCAATGCAAATTAAAACTAGGATGCAATATATGGATGCAACTAGAAGTTTAAAAATGTTCAAAAGGTTGGTTCACCAAAATGAAACATAGATTTTAGGACCCAATGGACTCTCTAACTCTTATAGGATTTTTCACCCAAAAGGAGAGAGATTAGATCCTAAAATGCTTATGTGACATTCAAATTAGGACATATGTGATGTGATATAATGTAAAATAACTAAACTAAATGTAATTTACTGATTAAAATGATCTAAAATGAATGCAAAGATTTGATTTATAGTATGTTTGAAAACACACTATGATATGCAAACAATTATGAAATATGAAGAAATAGAAAGAAATATGCAAAACATACAGTGTAGGGTCAAATCTAAGTGCACTTGGATGATGTGTCAAATTTTTGGAATGTTTGGAATGTTGATGAAATTTTATAATTTTTCACAGTGGGACTCATTCCGTAAGGGTGGTGAATCAGTCCTCCTACTATTGAAAAAGTGTCAGGAATTGATTTCTGACAGCCAGGAGTTGATTTATGAAAAAATGCATATTTCAAGATTTCAAGTTAGACTCATTCGCCAAGGGTGGCGAATGATTCCTCAACAATATTTCTAAAAATTCAAGGGTCAACACTACTACTCCAGATCTGGTAATGACTGAATGTATGGTTGTTGGGGTAAATTTTGTAGAAAATAGGCTAAAAGTCACTCAAATTGCTTGAATAGATGATGAATTGATTTGAAGATCCTAGTTGACTTGAATTCCACTTTTCAACACCTTTAAACCTGTTAAATCTGCAAAACAAGGCTGCAAATACACATGCACAAAGGGGGAAAATTTTGGGGGATTAGTGAATAGGGGTTTGCCTTGGTCAAACCCCGCTTTAGTAATTAAACCCAATAGAAATGAATAACATGAAAGTATTACAAACTTACCACATCCTTGAATATGAAAATTTGAAGCGATATCAATGATTGCTCCCAAGTGCTTGAAAATGCTTGAATTGATGATGCAAGATGCTTCAGTTCCTTAAGATTGAATGCTTGAATGAGGAAATTGCTTAAATGTGTTAAGAGATTGTAGGTAATTGTAGGAGATTGTAGAATGAGGTGAAAATTTCCTATTTATATAAATATTGTGCCTTAGTATCTGTTCATACCTCATCATAGGCCGACATAAAGTGAATTTGAGTAAAATCCTAAAAGAAATTTTAAAATATTTTGAATTTGGGGCCAAGGGGGACTCATTCACCACCCTTGCTGAATGAGTCCCTCCTGGGACCCAAAACCAAGTGTTGGGAATAATGTTATGTTTAATGTTGTTTGTCAGGATGGGACCCAAAAATACACTTAATATAAGCATATGAGGGCATAAAGAGACAAAATAAAGCATGAGAAGGGTGTAAATAGGGAAAATATCCCTAGGAAAGCATGAAATCTTGTTACAAGACTTTACAAAACTTCAAAATAGGACTTGTTGATGAGTGAAAAGGTTATTTTTAGGTGAATGCATTAAATAGAGTCTAGAAGAATGTAGAAATGTCTTACAACACTTCACAACACCTTCACAAGATGTTGTTCTTTGAGTTTTAGCGCTGAAATAAGCATGTTCAAGCCAAGATACATCATAAAATTAAAGTAACATAGCTCCAACACTAGGAAAGAAGACCTAAAAGACCATGAAAATGGGAAGGGTCCATTTTTCGATGGTACAGGACCAAGTCACCACCTTGGGCGAGTTAGTCTGACTGGGCACAAAAATAAAAATAATTTTAATTTTATAGTGAGATTTTATTCTCTTGACCTTAAGGTCAGCCTATGATTTGTTATTTTTTGGAAAAATTATAAAATCAAGTATTTAAATAAGTAATTTTTCTCTCATTTTCAATCCCATTCATTTTTTAAGCAATCCATTCATTCACATAATCATTCAAGCAATTATCAATCAATTCTCAAGCATTCTAAGCACTTTCATTTATCATTCTCTCTTTATTTCATTTCATTTTCAAGGGTTTGATTACCAAATTGTGGTTTCTCCAAGGAAAACCCCTATTCTCTAACCCTTAACCCTTTCCCCCCTCTTTGCATGTGTGTTTTGCAGATGTTGTATGCAAATTTTTCAAAGAATAAAGTGTTAAAAACTAGTCAATAGTACATCAAATTCATTCAAGTCAACAAAGCCCTAATGGAAGCTTGGAGACTTCTTTCAGCCCATTTTCTACAGAATCTGAACCAGACACCTGTTAGAAAGGGAAGTGGAAACTGAAAGCTATAGATTACTATCTTAAATTTCCCAAAATTCCCAGGTCTACTAAGTCACCATTAGTGGTGGATTAGTCCCACTGCCAGGCCTGAAAAGTTTTTTTTGTATTTATGGATGCCCACTTAACAAAATCCCATTCCAACAAAATCTCCCTTAAATACGACTAAGTCACTCAGCTTGGTGTAAGTGTCACAGTTGGCTTCAATAGAAAAATATGTAGGATTACAGAGCCTCTCTACATCACATTTCAGTTTCTAGGTGCACCTCTCTAGTCTTGTTTACTTTTGTTATTGTTTACTTGCATTCTTAGGTCATCTTGCATACATCACTATGTTTTCAATCAACTTGCATTTCTTAGGTTTTACATTAATAACTCCTTTCTTTTATTAGTTTATTGCATTTAGATCATTTCATTTAGGCATTTTCCATCCATCCTTGAATTTATTTTGAGTGTATACATTTACCATTTGGGACCATCTTTCTCCTTTTAGGTGAAAAACCCTAGAAGAGCAAGAAAGCCCTAGGGTGACAAAATCTTTTTTTACAATTTAGTTAACCCAACTTTTGAACATCTTAATTCTGATTTCAAGTGCATTTACATCCTAGGTATAACTTTCATCAACATTGCATTAGGTTGTGCATTGTTTAATTCGCATCCTAGGGTTTTACAAATTACTTTAGTGAAAAGCTCATATAGCTTACAAATTTTCATTATATTTCATTGAAAATTCAAAAAATTCTACACTTTCATACTGTACCTACACCCGAAAAACTTATAAAACATAAAATTTCATTTAAAAATTATGAAAAATCTCAAAAAAGTCACTACTGGGACTAATTCGCCACACTGGGAGACTTAGTCCTCATGCACATTTTGCACAGTAATTTCTATCATTTTTGAGCATTTTCTTCTTTTCTATTTTCATTTATTGCATTTCTATGTTCCTTTCTATAATTGTAGTTATCAATATTTTATTGCTCTTAGTTTACATTACATGTCTTCACCCACATTTAGAAACCTTTGCATGAGTGTTTGGTGTCCTATTGCTAATACCTTAGTGAGATGAAGTTCATGACTCATGTTATCCCATGATAATACACTCATTGTGGATCTTGGGTTATCTAAATCTTTTGCTCCTAGTATTGTAACTAGTATACTGGGCATGGATCCTACCTTTAGAAACTCGTTTCCTTCTAATAACATGAAAGTTGACACACAAAACGATCACATCTCACAAGAAAAAATCATTAATTCTCATGAGGAATTAACCCATCTCCAACATCAAATGTGTCCTAAAGAAATTTCAACCATTACAATTCTTTCCATAAAGAACCTCCATCAAATGCTTGAATGTGACGAAGGCCTATACATTATCGAACAAACCATTGAGATATACCATAAACATGTTCCTTCCACCTATAGTACATCTGAACAAACCCACATGATGGCTAGCCAAGAAGGACCTCACACTCCTCCCCCTTCAACAATAACATCCAGACCTACCTATACCACTCCTCAAGTCACAACAAAAATGCAACAGGTTAGCAATCTATTTCCTTCCTCGACTATTCCTGCTAGCATTCCTAATTCTTATGTGGCATCACATGTTTTATCCTCTTCCACCATACCATCTATAAGAATCCCTTTCACTTTCCCTACCACTACATACACTCCATCATCACTTTCCCTTCCAACTCATACCACATAGACTGACCCTCTCATATGACAACATTTCCAAATCATCTCCTCCATGCAAAAAAAAAAAAATCTCCCATCAACTAAAATCAGAATGGACCACCCACATATTATGTTCAAAGCAAACCACTCTCTTTGGAAATATTGCAAACACCAATTCCACAAGGAATCGAGATTCCTAGATTTGAGAAATATGTAAGGAAGGGAGATCCTTCTAACCATGTTAATGCTTACATCACCTTCTCTAGTAACTTTGTCCTTGACAATAAGCTGTTAGCAAAATTGTGTACTAGGACTTTAAACTACATTGCCATGGAATGGTTTTCATCTTTACCAAATAATTCAATTTTTTCTTGTAGACATGCAAAATTAACATTCTACATTTGATCAGGTCCATTCATCAACTGAACTAGATGTCACATTAGGTACATTCATTGATTGATCAGATTCACCTTCATTTATTTATCAAGTAATTTCATTAATCTCCATCTCCTAAAGTCATTTATTTAAGATCAAGCAAACATTATCATCAATCTTTTAATAAATCAAACATCCATTTAAATCAAATCCTAAATCATATTCCATCATTTTCTGATTTAAATAAATCAAATATCAAAGTCCTAAAAGTCAAACTCACCTAATCATCATTAAACTAACATAATCATCATTTATTTAATCTAACCATTATTAAATACTAATCTCACCCACTTGCATTCTCTAGATATCTCCACTTGCACAAATAAATCAATTTTATTGATTTATTAAAAACACTCATTTTCCCTCAACATGACAAGTTGATTTGTCCCTCCAACATTGCATTTATTGCTGTTTTTCTTGTCCCCCTCTCAAAATTTATTGCAAAATTGAATTCAAATTCTCCCTCTCATGGGTACTCTTCCCAAATTCTGTACATCCATTGACCTATCACCACTTAACAAGTGGCCTCTTCTCATTGGAGGATCTTTAGTCCCACATTCACCATCTTGGCCAATCCCTCATCAAGAAAATCTATAAAAGAAGGCTTTCATCCTCATTCATGGATCCACAACTTTTATACAAGGTTACTCTCTTAATTTGAGAGCTCATCTTGCTCATCATTTCCATTGCATTTACATCATCTTGAGCTTTGATCAAGGATTGGGAAAGGGTCACTAGCACATGTGACACCAATCCACTATGGAATAGGTAACTTGTGGTTGCTTTCATAATGCTTTTAGTTTATTTCATCATTTGCTGCATTTTTGAAACATTTTCAAGGTATTTCATAGGGTCATTCTTGAGAAATTTGTAAGATACTAACCTTGTATGAAGTTTAGTTTTTGCAGATTTCAAAAGTATGCACCACATTTGGCGCTAGAAGGAGGGCTCATAAATTTTTAGCTTTCTGTTTCAGTGTATACATGGATTTTGACACTGTATGAATGCATCTCAGTCATTGAAATTGTTGTAACTAAGACACATCTTCTTCAATGAGGAAATAGTTACAATGTTTCTAATACATAGAATGTGGGATTTTTGTTTCTTTTGAGTGACTGCGCTTTCTAGAAAGATTGAATTTATTTTATTTTGCTCTGAGCTACTTTAACCCATTTCTAAAATCACATACTCTTGCAATGAGTTCTTTGTTCTATGGTCATAAATGGTAATGTGTTGATGACAAGGTTTTACCTTCTTTTTTTCTGTCAAATACTTTCACAAAATTTTAATGAATCTATGTAGATTTTGAGATCTATCTCTGCAAAGTAATATCACTATGTCTTAATCTATAGTTAGGAAGAAAAATTTCATGCTTTTCCTGGTAATAAATATCTTTCTTTACACATTTTTATTTCATGCTTATGCTTGCTATAGACAGGACAATTCATGAGATTATCACTTCCCGATCAATAGTACATTGCTGGACGTCCATACCATATTTCTAAGTTCCCCTCCACGCGCAGTCAGGGAGGATGCTGGAACGACTATGAAGTTTAATTTTACACCTAACAGTTTCATTTGCATAAAATTTTCTAAAGCCTATTCAACAAGGGCACTTTATGCATATATGTAACACAATCACACACCCTAATTTTTTGTCATCACGTCCATATATCATTTATTGACTATCATTTAATGTGGAGCTATTGGAATCCTGATGTCTTTTGAACGAATCCAATCTCTCAAATAAAAGAGTGAGTAACTTGTGATGGGAGGAAGCTAGGCCAAAAGTTGTGGAATTTGACTTCACATTTGCAGCTTACATTTGGTTGAAGGTTTCTAAAAACTTATTCAAATCAATCTGCCCACCAATCCTGCAATCAATGCATTCTATAAGGTAATCTCTGATTGAGACCTCTTGTCAAAGGAGCTACATTTTTTATTTTAAAGCCTATGCTGACAAAGGTTTAGAATTTGGTTTCACACCTGCCATTCACATTTTCTTTGGAAGCATTTTGATATAACTTTTAGCGTCTCTTTTTGAATCTACCAACTACCTTTGTTTGAAAGCTTTAACGAGGTGAGGAAACTCATTTTTTGTTACCTACAAAGCCAACTCCTATGAGGCCACTTGCAATGAGCAATTAGAGGCGGATATTTTCATGGGGATGGTTAGTGTATGAAGGAAAGATTTAGTCATTAATGCAAAATCAAAGAGAACATAGGCTGCGAGCAGGATTTGGATATTACAATTAATGTTGTGTCCCTGGCGGCTAGTTTGGGTCAGGTATATCACATCTAGTTTGTTCTCTTTTTTTGGTAAAAAATCCTACCTACTTCTGATATCCATCAATGAAGCATGGATGTAACTTACCTCTGACATCAATTCTTACAGTTGGTGCATTTGAGGCATGTGTATGGCACGACTTGAGCACATTTTGAGATAATTTCACTATCAATGTTTGCCTTGAACAGTTATCTAGTTTGTTATCAATACTTACTGCGCTTTACCAATCTTGTGAAATAAAATAGAATCTACCTTCATATCCTCTTATTCTTCTTTATATATATATATATACATAGATAACGCTTGCCAAGAGTTTTAGCCTGAAGATATAAAAGTCACTCGTTGGTCTTGGTGTGTTAGCAGAAAGGAAATGGCACTTTCAAAATCTTCATACTGTCTCTAAAAAAATACTTTTAAAATCCATGTCTGGTGAAATAAATGCTTTAAAGTCTTTTCATTGTCTCTAATAGGTCAAACCATGATTCTATGGAGATTTCTGCTTCCTTCTACCAAACACCAACTGTAGATTTGAATGTGGAAGCTTTGCTGCGAAATTAGTCATAATATTGCAAATATAAAAATCTTAAAGATTGCCTGAATCTTTTGAATCGCCCTCAGAGCCAGCAACGCATCTTTTTTTCAAATTTGAATTTTGATATTTCTTTTGCTTGGTCTATCATAAAGGGAAAATGGTGATTTGGTTTGGTAAGGATCTATTTTTTATTTTTCAAAAAGAAAGCTCTCTCAAAAGGATCTGCTACTTATCATTCTCAAAATGTTCAGTACATTCTTATTTATTGTAGGTCATCATAATAATTCTGTTCCTTTTTCTTTTTGCTTGATTTGGCCTCTTAAGCATGATTTAATCTTCGATTTGGTCTTTGCAGGTCAAAAAGCAAATATCTTGAATAAATTTCCACTCCAAATTTTCCATTGACCCAAAATGAATTTAATGCAGTCATAGGAAAAGTTTTTATATTTTTTTGAAAAGTCTTGAAAATCAAATTTTTTATGAAAATGGGGTGTAAATTAGAAAGGTGTTGACATCTATTTAAGAAACCACCATAAAAATAACTCAAGTATCGTAGCAATTTTTGTTTTTATAAGGCATAACTCCTATTTGTGGTGATTGTAGGTACAAAAGAAAATGAAGGACAACAAAGGTACAATGAGAAAACGAAGGGGGCACAAGGTACAAAAGCAAAAGGAAAGTGAAAAAGGTACAAACAAAGGAAAGCAAGGAGAAGGCTAGCAAAGGAAAATGAAAGGAGGAGGATTTTTTTGAAAACTCAAAGTGTTTTTAAATGCTTTAAGTGTTTGTTCAACACTTCTTTATGAAATTGTTACCTTTTCTCTCCTAGGGCACTAATTTTTGTTTGGGTCTAAAAGGAACAATTTTATTTTTTCCATTCATAAAAGGTTAAAATTCAAGCTTAGACACTTACTAGATTTTGTTTTGGGCTAAAAATTGGACAAGCAATCTTAATATTTCATTTGGTGCTTAAAACGAATCAAACAATTGCTTTGGAAGGATAAAATGAATGTGTGTTTACTTTTTTGTGGTTACTTGCTTAAACTAAAGTCATTGAAAAGGACGTATGCGCTTCTCTCGCGCTTCCAAGCAATCTTGAGAATCGAAAGGCCTTTTTGGTGATTTTGGTGTAAGATAAAGTGATCACCTCCACATTTTGATTGGGCTTAAAATTGAACAATATCTTGTGCGAGTGTGAGTAGGGGCATTTTTTACATATATTCTCTTTCTTTGTGCCATCAAAAATTGATCGAGTTACGGATTGTGTCTTTGCTTGCTTTTGTTTATCTTAGAGGGCTTGCCTTGGGGAAAAAGTACTCACCCAAGGGAATGACTCAACTGGTAACACTCTAAAGCCAAGAGTATTTCCAGCCGAGATATAAATGTGGGTATTGGTTAAACACCAGTATCACGCGGTTGGCTCCAACAAGATGGATCCGAAAGGGGGCTCTTGCCGTATGGGTCAATCTCCACGAATAGAAAGTCCTTACTAGAACCCATGTACTAGAATTTTCCAAAATCCTTGATCTATTTGTTGGTGCAAGAACGGTCGTTCTGAAGCTGCCCCACACTTTTACGGTCTTCTAGTAGAGATGGAAAGCATGCCATGGGAGATTCATGGGTGTTGATTCTTGGCTGCTCAATTGACGTTAATGAGCCATGGAGGGGAGCCAGTGGGGTCAAGCATCTAACCATCTGCTAGAGATATGCGTAGCTGGACTTGTCCAAGTGGGAATCCAATAAATATTGTCTTACACATCCATAGGATTGTAATTGTTTATGGGTTACAAAATGCATTGCTTGATCGAAAACATCATGAAAAAAAACACTTAACATCATCCAAATTTCAAACCCTTTTGAAGACAAATACCATTGACTCAATCCATATGCTATTGCTTTCCCTTGGGATTCACATCCTTAGAGGTTTCTAAGCATTGGATTAAATCTCAATTTGTCTTCTCAAGTAAACAATAGGAAACCCTTGCCTTAAGTTCATTAAATTTCCACATAACATTATCTTGTGGGGTTTGAAGAAATTAAGACATTGGACATCTTAGTTTGAAAACCTAATTGAATAAAGTGTTTTTTGTAAAATAAAGAAATTAAGCAAAGCTAAACAAAAATTAACTTTCATGTGTGTTGAAGACTCCAAATCCCAAAAGCACAAATCATTGATTGGAAATCCAAAATGTTCAAATCATTTCTTGGTTACAAAGGTCATTAGGAAGCATTTGCATGCTCTTCAATACCTAGGTCTAGGAAAAAAAAGTGTCTTTTTAGGTTCACCTAAGGATCAAAAAAAATCAAACCTCTTTCATCCATCTTTCAAAACATCAAATCCATCTCACAAATCATCTTTTGGAAAATCTTGAAATTATCCTTGATACTAGGCTTTGTGGCAAAAAATCAAAATCATCCAAAAACATTGTGACCAAGTCCTTGAAAACATTTATCAAAACACCTTTGGCTAGGAATGTGTAAATGCATCCTTTTGCATATCCTTAGTCAAAGTTATCCAAATCATCTTGCCTAGCTTAGTATATGTAGATGAATCCTTCTCCATATGCTTAGCAAAAGCTATCATCTTATTTGAATAGGTGTCGATAGATGCATCCTTCTCTTCACACATATTCAAATAGTCATCCTTTGAATGAATCTATCCCTTAGATCATTATCAAACATCTTAGGGTCCTTTGGTTCAAAATCCAAAAAAAAATCAAAGTCAAGGACAAGATCCCAAATCCGAAATCCAATCAAATCCAAGTCCTAAAGCCTAGTGTCTCATTCAAGATTTATCAAAAGCCAAAACATTCATATCATTCACCTTTTATCCCAAAAAAGCATCCTAAAGCTTTCACTTTGGGACATAAAATAGATATTAATCCAAAGAATCAAGAGATTCATCTCCCATATTCTCAGAGATTGATCCCCGTTTAATGGTTCTAACTAGATCTCAATACAAGAAGAGTATGGAAGCCAACAAAGAAACACCTGCTTCAAGTGATCTTAGCCAAACCACTCCTGAAATGAATCCCATTGGGGATGGAAATCTCACAAATAGCATTCCAACATCATCACAAAACCCACAAGAGGAAACCCAAGGGGAGGATCTTACCTTTGGAATGCCTCACGAAGAAATAGCTAAAATGCTCCAAAATTCGGACAACCATAGAATCATCAACATCATGATGAGAGTTAACCCTTCATTGTACATGCTTGAACTAGCAAAACAAGGGGCCAAGTTTCCTTCGGATTTTGATGTGAGCACTATAGTAGAGACATATTTTCCACCAATCTCATCCACCATCCCCATTTCATCTACACCCCCATCTCAAAATGTCACAAAAAATATCCCACAAATCACAGCATCATTTGCTCCAATTCAACCCAACGTTAACAAGGGAAACACATTCCTCAATGCACTTCAATCACATCCCCTTGTGAATAACCAAAACTTGGACGCAAACACCACATTGGAACAAAACATCCTCCATAATCCATTACAAAAAAATGTTCCTCTCACTTTACATTATGACCCATCATCATCTTTTCATGGAACATCTCAAATCGCCCTCCTCACAAATTCATAAGAGGAGGGAGACATGTTCGGACCAGGGGGATTTTCAACACCACAACACTCTTGCAAGGATTCACCCCCCTTACATTTCCACTTCTCCCACCATCACCATTGTCATCTACATCACTCCTTGGTTTAGGGCTTCCCCCTCTACTGAGTATCAATCAAAACAACATCCCAACCATCAATCAAAACATTTTTCCAAATGCTCAAAACTTATTGTTGACATCACAACAACAAACGACAAACACAAAAGCAATGGCAACATCATCAAACACCCCCACAAAATTGCAAAGCATGGTCTATCAAGGGCTAATCACATCAACGATGCCACTTACCACATCAACAACACCATCCACCAATCAATTAATCAACACGACAACACCATCCACCAACCAAATAATCAACACAACATTATCACTCACCACGAACACCATTCCAAATCCACCACCACCCCCACCACCACCAACATTCACCATATCAAACCAATTTGACGCAGCATTACAATCCACTTTTCAAAGAGGATACCAACAATTGCAGAAACAAAAATCCATGCAACAAGCCGCTCAAGCTACCAAAGCTATACAAGCCACATTACAACCGCAATAAGCACAAAAAACCCAAGCTTTATTGCAACAACCACAACAACAAGCCGCCCAAGCCGCACAAGCATTACAAGCACAAAGGGTCACTCAAGCACAAATTTTATTACAACAACAAGCAGCGCAAGTGCAAGCTCAAGCACAACAAGCGCAAGCTCAAGCACAACTTCTTGCACAAGTAGCACAAATGCAAGCATACCAGCAAGCACTAAAGCAATACCAAGAGTAGCAAGAAGCAGTAGAATTGGCTGCCCAACAACAAGCGTTGTGGGAACAACAACAAGTAGAACAACAAGTGTTGTTAGAACAATAACAAGCACAGCAGCAAGCACAACGACAAGCGTTGTTGGAACAACAGCAAGTGCAACAACAAGCACAAATCCTAGCGCAACAACAACAAGAGCAACAACAAGCATTGTTCATCCAAAAGCAAGTAGAAGCCTACTTCGCTCGCCACAACATACCGATACCATTGAACAATGCACCAACCAACCCATCCATCCAAACCATGATTTCAACACCTCAAAACACATTCATCCCACCCCCTGATCCCCAAAATGATGTGATGACACAACTCAGGCTACTCTCACAACAAGTGTTGGACCTTCAATCGGAGCAGACAACCAAAACACAAAGCAACTTGTGTCCCTATCCATTTGATAGGAGCCTAGACATGAAACCATTCCCTAAGGGATTTTAAATCCCCAAATTTGACAAGTATCGAGGGATGGGAAACCCTGAAGATCACATCAGGGAATTCCAGGTTCATTGTATGGAGGTCGCATATGACGATACTTATCTGATGCGGCTATTCCCTAGGAGCTTAGTAGGCAATGCTATAGAATGGTTCTCTTGCTTAGCTTCAGGCAGTAGGACATTCAAAGAAATTAGAGATGCATTCATTAAGAATTATGCATGTAACATTGCAATGGATGTTAGTCTCGAAGAACTATATGCTCTGAAATAAGGAAAGAATGAATCTTTCGCTTCATTCCTTCAATGATGGTGATCCAAGGCCAATCAGAGAAAATGGACCATGCCAGAAGAACAACAAGTCTACACAATCATAGCCAACCTTGAAAGTCACCTATCATTCCATCTCAAAGTTCAGGGTATCACTACATATGAACAATTGATCTCCAAGGCACTCAACATTGAAAGAGCCCTTGCGACTCAACCCGCTGAATCAACATCATATCACGAACAGCAAAACAACTGCCCATCATCTAATTACAATGATAAACCTCGTACATGGGTGAGAAACAAGAACATCACTAATGATGGCATCATCAATGCCAAGGTGGTCGTTAGTGGTCTGCGTCAAAACACACCTACACAACAAATCCAAACACCACATCAAAACACTCATCACACAACGCATCAACCCAAAAATAAACCCACAATCAATAACCTCAATGACCAAAGAGGACCACCTCAACGCAAAACATACCCCAAATGAAAATACACTACTTTGGGGGAACCACTTGAGGACATCATGAAAAAGCTAATCGATGAAAAACTCATCCAAGCTCCTACATTTGAGAATTATCAAGAACCTGGTGTCAAACCTCCTTGGTACAATGAAAATCAACTATGTGAGTTCCAAAAAATCAAAGGCCACACCACAAAAAAATTTATGAGACTCAAGAACATCATCCAAGATCTCATTGACAAAAGAATCGTAAATGTGGAAACACCTATTGGGAATCAAGACCTTAAAATATACACAAATCCGATGCCGGATCATGGCAACAAAGAGAATAACAAGGATAAAGGAAAAGGCAGTGTAAATCATATATACAAAATAGTCGTTGCCTCCCTAAATGAAGACTGCATGGTCATCACCATCAAGGGCGCTCATGTCGAAGACTGTGGAGTCACCACAAGAGGCGGAAAAGTCACCATTGCAGGATCATCCCAACCAAATAGAGTCCCTACATCAAGAGTCATTCTGTATAGCTACAATGTTGTAGACCAACTCAAAAGAATGCCAGCACACATCTCCATCATGGAGTTGTTGAAAATCTCATCAGTGCATAAAAATATCCTTGAGGAAGCATTAGCCTCATCCACTGTCCCCGCAAACCTCGATGCGGAACAATTCCAAGCTATGGTTGGAAACATCATAACACCTAATCTCCTTACGTTTTCTAATTAAGATTTTCCCACCCAACCATCTCACAATCACGCACTTCACTTAGAGGTCATTGTGAACAAGAGAAAAATCAAAAGGGTCTTGGTGGATGTTGGTGCAGGTTTGAACATCTTTTCTCTTAGCCTCATCAAGCAGTTGAAAATATCAGAAGATTCCATCGACAAAGGCAAGGGCATCACAATAGGAGCATTTGACGACCAAGAAAGAGTGTCTCAGGGCACAATTAAGCTCCCTATCCAAGTAGGGCCAACACTCAAGGAAACCACATGTCAGGTTTTGGACCTCGAATTGCCATATAATATCCTCCTGGGACGCCCATGGATTCATGCAATGAAAGTCATAGCATCAACCTTCCACCAATGTGTGAAATTCACACATAATGGACAAGAGGTTACTGTCCATGGAGATCCTAAGCCATTTTCATACTACAAAAACCTTGAAGCCAAATATTACAAAATCCCCCAAGTGCCAAAAAATGATGAGGGCCCATCCACATCATACATCGATCCTGCCACTCTCACGTCCACTTCTGCAACAGAGACACCTACCATCCCCACCATTCCCACCATATCCGATATCAAACTCATCATGCAGGAGGATAGTTGTGGAAGTTATAGGCTCCCTAACAATGCTTTTGTGCTAGGAGAGTTACCACAATCTCCAAGATCACGAGGAAACCCACAAGAAAATCAAGCTCCCACATCACAAACCTATCCTCAAAATTATCCTGAATTCACAAGATGGGGAGACCTTGGCCATGAGGTAATTGAAGTAGATCCATCAAACATGTTGTATCAAGATGAAAGATCGGAAGCTAATCTACCAATGGATGAAAGAAGCAAAGGCTTACACATGATGCTTGCAATGGGCTATGACCGAAATCAAAGACTAGGACAAAATGACAATGGGCTCATAATACCTATCATGCCAGAGACGCGATCCATAACAAATCTTGGTCTTGGATGTGCCACTCTGAGAATAACCATATGTGGCTGAAGTCCTCCGGTTAGAGCCGCTAATGTTTCTCCTCAGCCAGTCCTAGTACAAGTGCACTCCCCAATACCCATAGGGATAGACATGCATAACTTTATCATTGAGCCCTATATTAGTAGCGATCACGAAGATCACTTGACTAGTCTACCTAGGTTATTTGAGGATACTACCCTTTGCATGATTAGTACCATATCCTTTGAACCAGATAGTCAAAATCATGAGATCCGCTTAGTCTACCCCCAACTGATCGACTATGACCAACGAGGACCACCAGTTCTTGATACATTCAAAAATGATGAGGCACTCTCAGAATTCATGGGACTGAGGGATAACATTCCAGATGGAGATCATAAGGTAGGATTCATAATGGAGTTGGACACACACACCTATTACAGGGAAACGATTGAATCCTTAAGTCACAAAAGTGAGAAACTAAGAATCATATCCAAGTCCTTGAGTGAAAACCACATCGTGGCACTATTTGACAAGAAAATAGTAAAAAGAAAGGACGTATCCAACGGTGAAAACCTCTCTAAGGCACTTGAGGATGAAGGATTCAATCTTCCCCTAAGAGCTATTCATCAAGAGAAGTCAGCAGTCTTTGCCGAAAAATGCAACCCAGTCAACCTAGGAACAGAGGAGACCCCGCATATCACATTCTATGCGGAATCACTATTATCAGAAGAGCAAGAACTACTAGCAACATTCCTAAGGGAAAGACAAATAAACTTTGGATGGAGTTATGCTGATATGCCAAGACTTGATCCAAATACTATAGTCCACCATTTGGCAGTATATCCAAATGCAAATCCTATCAGATAAAAGCTTTAGAAAATGCATCCTCAAATTGCTCTATTGGTCAAAATGGAACTCAAAAAGTTGTTAGATGCAGGATTTATCTGACCAGTCGATTATCCAGAATGGGTTTCAAATTTGGTACCTATGTCAAAACCTTATGAAGCCATCAGAATATGTATAGATTTTAGAGATTTGAACAAAGCATGTCCCAAGGATGACTTTCCACTTCCCAATATCGATATGATAGTGGACATGACAGCAGGGCATGAGATGCTATCACTAATGGATGGATTTTTAGGATACAACTAGATTATGATAGCAAAATAAGATCAACACAAGACAACTTTTACTTGTCCATGGGGGACCTATTGCTGGAACATGATGCCATTCGGTCTAAAGAATGAAGGAGAAACATATCAATGAGCCATGACATTGATATTCCATGATATGATTCACAAAACAATCGAAGACTATGTCGACGACATCCTAGCAAAGTCAAGAAAAAGACAAGATCATATAGTAACCCTAAGTGCTATCTTTGATAGATTGGAGGAATACAAGGTCAGACTAAATCCCAAGAAGTGCGTCTTCGGTGTACAATCGGGAAAATTACTAGGATACATAGTCTCCATGAGGGGTATCGAGGTGGATCCTACAAAAGTTAAAGCAATCCTCGAGATGGAAGCACCAAGGAATTTAAAACAACTCAAAGGTCTCCAAGGAAGGCTCCAATCCATTAGAAGGTTCATAGCACAACTGGTAGATAAGCATAACCCATACTCTCACCTGCTCCACAAGGGAGTAGTGTACAAATGGGATACCAAGTGCGAAGAGGCATTCAACAAAATAAAGGAATATCTACTGACACCTCCAGTCTTAATGCCACCTATCCCAAAGAAGCCATTAATCTTATATGTGTCAGCAACAGCGGTAGCCCTTGGAGCTCTCCTAGCTCAGCATGATGAAAGTGGAACAGAGAGGGCCATCTACTATATCGGCAGGACAATGGTCGGTCATGAGCTAAATTACTCCATCAAAAAATCTTGCCTCGCAGTAGTGTTTGCATCCCAAAAATCCAGACACTACATGTTGGCACACAAGATAAAGCTCATTGCAAAAATTGATCCCCTCAAGTATCTCTTTTCCAAGGCAATGCTCATTGGCAGAATGGCAAAATGGGTGATGATACTGTCAGAGTATGACATCGAGTATGTGGAAAGAAAATACATTAAAATTCAAGTTATTGCAGATCAACTAGCAGAAGCACCCATATATTTTGGGAATCCTCTTGTATCTGAATTTCCAGATGAATCCATCTTTAACCTCAATGTAGCCAATCACTGGAAATTATACTTCGATGGCTCATACACACAACACAGATCAAGAGCCGGTATCTTCTTCATCACCCCCCAAGGGGACTACATACCATGGTCATACAAACTAGCATTCCCTTGCATGAACAACATAGCGGAATATGAGGCTTTGACTATAGGTCTTAGGATAGCGGTGCAATGGAATATCATAGCCCTCAAAGTCTACAGAAACTCTCAGTTGATCATAAATCAAGTCAATCATGAATATTAGACTAAGGATGACAAGCTAACTCCATACAAGAAATTGGTGGAGACTCTCAAGGAATCCTTTATTGACATAACATTTGAGCATATTCTAAGAACCAACAACAGAGCCACTAACGCCATGGCTACAATTGGGTCTCTAGTAGACATCCCTCACAATGTGCTGAAATATGAATTTCTGATCGAGTAGCTTCTCATTCCCACATTCGAGGTACCAGAATCAGAATATGTGTGTGAAATCGTTGGTCCTGGTGATCCTTGGTATCATGACATCTACACTTATCTTTGAATAGGAGTCTTACCCGCTAACCTACCATCAAGCCTAAAATGAACCTTCATCAAAAAAGCATCTAGATTTGTCATCCTTGGTGATACCTTGTACCGTAGAAGCATAGCGGGTACCTTACTACATTGTATAAATGATGAGGAGGCATTAACTACTCTAATCAAGGTTCATAATGATATTTGTGGCTCACACTCAAGTGGGATGACCATCGCCAAGAAACTGCTGAGGCTAGGGTATTATTGGCCCACAATGGAAAGAGAAGCGCATGATCATGCTAAGAGGTGTTTACAATGTTAGCAACATTTGGACCTCATCCATGCTCCAGCTCAAGAGCTCCATCTGATCATCACACCATGGCCCTTCTCGCAGTGGGGACTTGATCTCATTGGGAAAATCTCACCCACCTCATCCAATGGCCATAAGTTCATTATAAATGCAACTGAGTACTTCACAAAGTGGGTGGAAGCCATACCCATGACCTATATCACTGGAAAGCAAATCTCAAAATTCTTCCTGAACTATCTCATCTGTTGTTATGGTGTCCCACAAGCCATTATCTCAGATAATGGGACACCATTCAAGAACCAGGAGGTTCGCAACTTGTGCGAGAAATTCAAAATCCAGTATCACTTCTCCACCCCGTATTATCCCCAAGGCAATGGCCAAGCAGAAGCCACGAATAAAACCATCCTCAAAATCCTCAAAAAAATAGTCAATGACGCAGGTCATGACTAGCACTTGCCGCTTAATCCTGCCCTCTGGGCTTATCAAACCAGCATCCGCACACCCACTGGCGCCACCCCCTTTTCCTTGGTGTACAGATCAGAAGCCATACTCCCCATTGAGATCGAGCTCCCATCCCTCAGAATATCACTGCAAAATCTCATCACTGATGAAGAATATCAGGTTTCAAGACTAAACAAGCTGGAGTTACTGGATGAGAGAAGGATCAATGCTTTGAATCACTTACAAGTCTATCAAAATAGACTCAACCGAAGCTACAACAAGAGGATTAGAAGAAGGACTTTCCAAGTCAGAGAATTGGTCTTAAAAGAAAATCAGAAGAATGTCCCAAATCCCAGTAGCAAAGGCAAGCTCAAACCCAATTGGTTAGGGCCTTTCATCATCACAACAAGCTATAAATCAAGGGCATATCAGCTATCAACACCCAAAGGGGAACCTCTGCAGGAGCCCATGAATAGATCCCATCTCAAAAAAATTTATGCCTAATTCTTCTGGGTATAAAACCAAAAATCCAAAAAAAATAGAAAAAGTCCTAAAAAAATGGTTACTTTGGTGAAAACTTGGCAAACAGGCATCTTGGTAACAACATAAAAATCAAAAAGCAAAAAAAAAAACCAGAAAAAGGATCAAAAATGAGTAAAGAGAAAAAATCGTCCTCTACTGAAAACCACTTTGGTGGCACTTTGGGCAAGTACCTCGGTGAAAATTTGGCAAACAGGCACCTTGTATAAATAAGCACTTTCCATCCACCAGGATCTTTACGGCTTGTTCATCATCATCCCTCCATTTCGCTTCCATCATCCATCGCATCCAGGTCTCCATCCATCACACATCCATTCGCATCCGCACCATAGCTTGGTCCTACATTCATATCATGATCCATCTTAGTACTACTCGGCCCATCCTCAAGGTCAGTTTGTCCTGTCTTTATCAAGGTAGTCTATTGCATCATGCTAGGGGCACGTTCTCATCAGAAAATCAGAAAATCCAAAAACATCAAAAAATCCAAAAACATCAGAAAATCATAAAATCCAAAAACATTAGAAAATCAGAAAATCCAAAAACATCAGAAAATCATAAAATCCAAAAACATCAGAAATATCAGAAAATCCAAAAACATCCAAAACATATCAAAATCCAAAAATAGGTCAAAAAGTCATTCAAAAAAACCAAAACCAAGGTCATCTTGTCGAACTATGTCGTCTCTAAGCTTGAATGTAGGCAAGGTTGATATTTGATCATCTCCCGAGACATTTAGGTCAGTCCTATAGGAGTCTGTCATAATAAACTGACATCTTATCATGTATATCATCATCTGTAAATCGGTCAGGTCATCAGTCGAACTACGTGGTCTCTACATGTATAACGTAGGCAAGGCTAATATGTTGATTAGCTGCCGAGGCCCCTAGGATAGGTCTTTAGGTTAGTCTCTTGGTCAAAATCTTAGAAAATCCCAAAAACATTAGAAAATTGAAAATCAAAACATTTGTAAAACTTTGAAAAATACCAAAAAATAGCCTCAAAACATTGCAAAACATCAAAAACATCCAAATATTTGAAAAAATCCATCCGCCTCATCTCACTTGCACCCACAATAAACACCATTCATAATAAACTGATCGTCATCCTCAACCTTTGGTGAAACAGTTAGAAACAAGTCTAGCAGGTTAAAAGTAAAACTCAAAAGCGTCAAGTCTCAAGTCTCAGTCAGTACGTAAACAAGTTGGTCAGGTCTTTGTGTCGATAATCCATCATCCAAACAGTCCCATATCAATCATATGATAACATCATGTCCTAGGATGAATCCTTCCTACAAGGGGCATTATTTATCAGAAGGAACATTTTGGATAAATGAAATGACGTGCCGCCATCCACTAACATGTCCTAGGATGTATCCTTCCTACAATGGGTATTATCTTTTGGCAATAAGTTTCGGTTCTTATCCTTAAAAACACATTCCCTTTTGGTTAGCAGTATTGAAGAACATCAACTTGTTTGTGTACTTTATCCTTTTCTTTTGACTTATCTTATTGCACTCATTCCAAGGACCTCTCGATGATATCCAAAAAAAGGATTTAGAGAGATAGGAATGGGGCAACGATCATTATTGTTTTTTCTGATGTGCTTGTTGGACGTTCTTGTAAAATAACTTGGCGAATACTTGCTTTGTTAGATATGGATAGAGGATGTTTTGGATGGCTTGTTGACTATTGCATTGATTGGTTATACCTTTCCGTGTTTTGGTCCGAGGTGTTTAAAACTTCTAAAGTGCATCCTAGCAAGGTTTCTGTATGTCAGGTGTGAACAAGAATACTCCTATCTATTTGTCAAGTCAAATTCCATCACACTAAGTACAATGCCATCCTGGTCCTTTATACCTTGATGCATCGTGCTTAGGCGTGTTATCAAACATAAAGTAAGCGACCCTTTGAAAATCCCAATCCTTGATAAGCAAATCATCCATCTATCATCATCATTTCTCATCATCATTTCTCATCATCTCTCATAATGTTGGCTTGTTGGATTCTCTTGTCATCATCTAATTTCTTCATTTTCTGCATTAACATCACAACATGAATAGTTAATCATCATGACCAATTCATCCATCATGCATCCATTATGCATTCATCTTGCATCCATAAATCATCAATATTCTGCATATCATCTCACATGCATAATCACCATCATAATATAGATCTATTAGTCTAAGCATCTCATAAATCATCCATTGCATATCATAGCATACCACATCATCAATCTCATCCATCTCTCATCATATAATCATTTAAGTTGTTTAGGATAATATAGATTTGTTATTCTAAGCATCTTAAAATCATCTCATTTGCATCATCATCCATAACCACCCATTTTGAACCTCTTTATTGTGAGATCGACCCTCAAATTGAATCTTTTTGCTCGATCTCTCGGGGGGGAAATGTACTAGTTCTTTCTGTTGGGGCATCTGAAAAATCAGAAATTTTTTGAATTTTGATCGTGACAAGTTTATTCTTTGAACCAACGCAACAAGTACATTGCTTCAAAGAGGGGCAAAATGTAAACATGCAAAATTAACATTTTGCATTAGATCAGGTCCATTCATCAACTGAACTAGATGTCGCATTAGGTCCATTCATCAATTGATCAGATTCACCTTCATTTATTTATCAAGTAATTTCATTAATCTCCATCTCCTAAAGTCATTTATTTAAGATCAAGCAAACATTATCATCAATCTTTTAATAAATCAAACATCCATTGAAATCAAATCCTAAATCATATTCCATCATTTTCTGATTTAAATAAATCAAATATCAAGTCCTAAAATTCAAACTCACCTAATCATCATTAAACTAACATAATCATCATTTATTTAATCTAACCATGATTAAATACTAATCTCACCCACTTGCACAAATAAATCAATTTTATTGATTTATTAAAAACCCTCATTTTCCCTCAACATGACAAGTTGATTTGTCCCTCCAACATTGCATTTATTGCTATTTTTCTTGTCCCCTCTCAAAATTTATTGCAAAATTTTAATTCAAGTTCTCCCTCTCATGGGCACTCTTCCCAAATTTTGCACATCCATTGACCTATCGCCACTTGACAAGTGGCCTCTTCTCATTGGAGGATCTTTAGTCCCACATTCACCATCTTGGCCAATCTCTCATCAAGAAAATTTATAAAAGAAGGCCTTCATCCTCATTCATGGATCCACAACTTTTATACAAGGTTACTCTCTTAATTTGAGAACTCATCTTGCTCATCATTTCCATTGCATTTACATCATCTTGAGCTTTGATCAAGGATTGGGAAAGGGTCACTAGCACATGTGACACCAATCCACTATGGAATAGGTAACTTGTGGTTGCTTTCATAATGCTTTTATTTTCTTTCATCCTTTGTTGAATTTTTGAAACATTTGTAGGGTATTTCATAGGGTCATTCTTGAGAAATTTGTAAGCTACTAACCTTGTATGAAGTTTAGTTTTTGCAGATTTCAAAAGTATGCACCACGATTCTTTCAAAGAACTAGTTGATTCATTTATCAATCATTTCCTAGTGCATATGACTCCGAAGAAGACCTTGGTCAATTTGATGAGATTCAAAAAACATGAAGAAGAAAAGATAACCGATTTAATCTTATGATATCAATCACTTTATTCTCAAATCAATGTCAAGACTCATGATTCACATCATGAAAATATGTTTATACAAAAATTTCAAACTAAACTTCAAGAAAAACTCACAATGATGAAATTTCCCTCCATTATGTGCTTGTGTACTACCCTTTGTGATTATCACAATTTGGTTAGTAGTTGTGATGCAAAGTCCACTTCTAGTTGAACTGAGAAATCTAAACATCCCAATCCAAACAATTCACAACCATTTAGAAAGAAAAATAAAGGGTTCTTATAGTTCAATACCTCTCAAAAATAAAATCAACCCATCAACAATTAAGTATCATATCTTAAAGTTGTGATACCTTATAGTTATGGAGATCTGAAATGACAGTTCGCACTTTTACTGGACACCCTTCATAACAAAATGTCCCAACTTTTGCAACAACAAATGATTACCTTACCTACGATTAAAGAACCCGATCCCACTACACCATTACCTCAAAAATTTAAATCCAATGCTTACTACCATTTTCATAGACAAAATGGACATGACACGAAAATTGTAAGCATCTTAAACACCTTGTGGAAAATTGAAAATGTTAATGTTCAAGGAAACAAGTTTGTTGCCCCTCCAAATCAAAATTTTCAAAATTTCAGCAATCCAATGTAAAAACATAATGTGTCATTTTTCAAAGCTAGTGAAACTCCAAAGAATAATGTGTTGAATATTCATATAGATGTTGAACATCCTGATCCTCTTCCACATATTACCATTATTAATCCTATGGATGAAATGGTCAGTGCGATAGACATTATCCCTCGTAAGGACCAACCTAATAAATCTCTTGATATTACTTTCTCCTCTAAGGACACACTCCCAAATCTCCCTGATGGTCCTCTTTACATAGTTAGCCGTATTGATGATAAGCCTACTAATGGGATACTCATAGATCCTGCCTATAGAGAGAATGTGATCACTAACAAATTTTTGGTATCACATGATCTTTATCAAGATGATTATGATAAACCAACAACATGCATCAAAACACACAATGGTTTTTCTTTCCCTATGATAGGATCGATCATCCTTCCACTACAAATAGAACCAAAAATACTAGATGTCACATTCTCCATCATCCCTCAGTCAGACCATTTTCATTTGCGGCTAGGCCATCCATGGCTTCACTCAATGCAAGTTGTCCCTTCTATCATACACAAATGTTTAAAGTTTCCACTTGAAAATGACATATTCATTGTTCACCATAGTGGATTTAATCCTTTTTCTTCTACAGGAAACTTTTCCTTAGAAGCATTTTTGTCTGAGCCCATGGAACCTATCATTCCTTGTGAAGACTTCTTTTTCATTGCTTACCAAAAGTTTAAAGCAAAGAAAATTATAGAATTATCTCTCTGTAAGATGTCCCTATCCACTTTTGACACTCCTATCCTAGATGAAACAATTGTTCAACCTGAACATGAACCAACCCATCAAACTCAAACAACACCTAAAACTTCCCCCACATTGTCTAAGCGGCCATGATATACTGATAACAACTTTTTCATGCCTCCTCGTATAAAACAAGTTTATAAAGCAAAAGATAAAGTGGATGAACATCCTTCCATGGTTCCTTCCATTCCTCCACTTAGGGAAGAAAATCAACCTATTGCTAATCAACATGCTCCTTCAAAAATACAACCTGACAATAAAACCAAAAGAAACAAAGGAGCTAGGGAGCATAGGTGTAGACATCGTGCCCTTGCTCGCAAGTTCCAAGACAAAAAATAAAGAAAATCAAAATCCACACTTGAAAAAAGTAATGCATGATGACCCTCCTCCCCAATCATAACAAAATGATTCAATACAAAAACCACAACCCATGGTACAACTTTCATTGGAAATTATCATTTTTCCTCCTAATGTGATTAATTTGGATGATGATGATGAGATCACTAAAATAGATGAAGAGGTACATAATGATTTGAATACATTATTTTCCTCTTCCATGAACTTAAATGACAACTCTCCTACACAAAGTGTAGAACTTGGTGCTTCCCCTAACTGGGCACATGCACTTGTCCCTTTAGCTAGTTGTTTTCCCTCAACATATCATTAACATGATTGGGAGGCATATAACTTTCTCAATGGTTGACTTGCATTTTCCTTACTAGTCTTTCACATTTTCTTTTTCTTTTTCTTTTGTGTGTTTGTATGTGCGTAACATGTTCCCCTGTGATGTGTATTTTGATGTTATCTCTCTCTTTGTGGCATTCCTATATTTGTATCTTCATTCTTCTATATGTCATACATTTCTTTCACTTTTTCTTTTGTCTTATTCTTTTGTTTTTCCATTTGGGTATGATGCAAGGAATTGAGACCACAATGTCTCTCTCATTTATGAAATTTTCATCCATCCTTGCATTGATTTTGAGTGTATACATTTCCCATTTTTTCCCATCTTTCTCCTTTTAGGTGAAAAAACCTAGAAGTGCAAGAAAGTCTTAGGGTGAGAAAATATTTGTTTAGGGTGGTGAACCCCTTAAAGCTGAAAAATCCCCCTCCTAGGTCCTCCTCATTGAGAATTGACTCACCTTGAGAGGTTAATAGTCAATAAAATTAGGACTCCTAGGACATTATTGAATGATAATAGGGGAATAGTGGTGTTCTATGACCTAGATTATAAAAGCACCCATTTTCCTATTGTTCAGCTACTACTAATTCTTTCATTATTTATAGGTCTAGAAACATGGTGATTTCAAACAAATATAAAATGAAGCAACTAACATAGTACCCTTTTGCTCAACCACTATTCAAAATAGAGGATCCGTCATGGATCGATAGGGATTTTTAAGATTTCTTACCTATTTTAAAAATAGATCAAAGTAGGAAATTTGAAGATATTTTAGAAGACACTATTATTAATCATTTTTTTCAAAAGTATTATTTGGTTGATAATGTTCTTGAAACAATGATTTTTACTATGGGAGTAAGTGATAATTTCCCATTTGGAAAATTTCCATTAGTTAGTATCTCACAATCTATTCAACATTTTATTACCTTTCATCAATTATTGCCACATACTTGTATATATAGTCTATTTTTTACACCCTAAAATTTGTACCCATCTTCGTCTAATTCACAACTACATGTTGTAGATATCTTTGTACAGTCCTAAGTTACTGAAATCCTTCCTGATAAAACACTTAACATCAATCCTAATTTTAATGCCTCTCAATTAAAAGAACTAATTAAGATGTAATGTGCACACAAATAATCTTTTTTCTGGGGTTTCCAAGACATGAGAGGTATTCATCCTACCAAATGTACACACCACATCTATATAGAAGAAGGGAGTAGACCTGTGTGACAACCCCAAAGAAGGTTAAACCTAGTGTTACGAGAAACAGTTAAGAACTTTCTAAGTTGCTTAATGTAGGATTTATTTATTTGATATTAGATAGCCAATGGGTGTCCCCACTTGTAGTAGTTCCTAAAAATAAAGGAATATGATGAATATGTGTTGATTCTAGGGCCCTTAACAAGGTCAGTAAGAAAGACCATTTCCCACTTCCTTTCATTGATCAAGTTTTAGACACCCTGGCTGGAAAGAAGTTCCTTTCCTTTCTTGATGGATTTAGTGGGTATAACCAAATTTGTATTGCCCGATAAGACCAAGCAAAAATAACTTTTACTTGCTCATGGGGCATATTTACCTATATTTTTTAACCTTTCAGATTGTGTAATGCGCCTGCTACCTTCAAGAGGGTTGCTTTAAGTATTTTTGTGGATTTAATTTATGATTCTGTAGAGGTATATATGCATGATTTTACAGTCTATAGTGATACATATGATGAAGCTAAGGAAAATATTGAAAATGTACTTAAACAATGCATTGATACTAATCTTTCTTTATGTCATGAAAAATGTCATATCTTAATGACTGAAGGTGTCATTTTGGGTCCCTATATTTCTCAAAAAGGAATTGAAGTGGATCCTAAAATAGTAAAAATCATTCAATAATTTCCTATTCCCACCTCTTTGAAGGATGTGTGTAGCTTCCTAGGACATGTTGGTTATTGTAGGAGGTTTATTCAAAAATTTAGCAAGATTTCCTCACCTCTCTTTGTGTTGCTAGGGAAAGATGTAGATTTCTCATGGACACCAGAATGCCAGCAAGCCTTCAAGGAAATCAAAGATAAAATTCTAACTACAATAGTGTTGTGAGGATCCAATTGGCAACTACCATTCCATATACATACCAATGCATTAGATAATTCTATGGGAGCCATCCTCAAACAAAAGGAAGACACTCTCTTTTAGTCTATCTACCATGTAAGTAAGAATTTTATTGTTGTTGAGGTAAACTATACCATCCCTAACATGTAATTTTTGGTTGTAGTTTATGGGATAAATAAATTTCCCCACTATATTATTGGATACAAAACAATTTGCACATACACATCACTCTGCTATTTGATTTTTGATGAACAAACCTGTTATTACAAGATGAGTGATTCATTAGTTGATTCTCTTACAATAATTTGACATTACTATCCTTGAAAAAATAGGGCGAGAGAATGTAGTCACTAATTTTCTCTCTAGGCTGCAACATGAAGATGAACCAATTCTAGTTGATGATACCTTTCCAAATGAGAATTTTTTTGCTATATCAAAGAAAAAGTCTATGGTACATTGAAATGAAAAATTACTTTGTTAGTTGTAGGTTCCCATCTCATTTCTCTTTGAGGGAATGTCGAAAGCTGGTTAGACTTAGTGATGATTACATGTGGATTAAAGGAATGATCTTTGATATGGCCTTGACAACATCATGCGTTGGTGTGTGTTCGAAGACAATGTCTTCAAAATAACTTTCACATGCCACACAAAACCTTTTAGAGGACACTTTTCTGCTCATAGGACTGCCCAAAATATCTTAACTATCAACTATTATTGGTCGCCACTCCATAAGCACTGTAAGTGTTATGTTCAACATTGAGATAAAAATCAATATATGGGTCAACCTACCCACTCTTATGAGATGCCTTTACACCCCTGGCTATCCATAGAACCATTTGAAAAATGGGGGTTAGATTTTGTAGGATCCATTAATCCTCCTTCTCAAAATAAATAATACATTTTGGTTTGTACGAATTATGTCGCTAAATGGGTAGAGGTACTAGCTTTAAAGTATGCTATGGATAATAACATTGCTAAATTCTTGTATTTGGAGATTTTTACCAGGTATAGTGTGCCTCAAGAAATTGTCACGGACCAAGGAGCATAGTTCATCTATGAATTGATTGTTGCATTGGTATGAGAATATGTAATCAAGCATCGAAAGTCCTCTCCATATCATCTACAAGCCAATGGGAAAGTGAAATTAACCAATCAAGAATCAAAAAATATTCTTACAAAGATAGTAGCACTACACAAGAAAGACTGGGCAGAAAAAATTCCTGAAGCAATTTGGGCCTATCACACAACTTGGAAGATTACCACAGGATTGACACTGTATGAGCTCATCTATGCCAAGAATGTTGTCTTGAGAATTGAATTGAAAATGAAGACTCTCTATACCACTCTTCAGCTTGGGATGAGTCTTAGTGATGCACAAAAAGAGATATTTTCTCAACTCCATTCTTTAGATGAAATGCGTCAGGAAGCCCTTTTTCATGATGAAGTGGTGTAGAAGCAAAGAGTCTAGTGGTGTGACCATTTTATTTGGTCACATACATTAAAACCTAGGAAATGGTCATTACTTTATGAATTTCAATTCCAAGGTTCCAAAGGTATGTTTCATACCTACTAGCTCGGTCCTTATGAAATCTAGAGTGTGTATGACAATGGTGTTGTTAGACTGTGTTGTGGATTCTGAATGAATGACTCCTGTTGTTAATGGGAATTGTTTGAAACTTTACAAATGACCCCTTTTGAAGGAAACATTTTCTTGTACTATGATGGTGGAAATGACCCTTCTTCCTCTCATGAATTTTGAATAAAGATATATGTATGCTAAAAAAAAAGTAAAAAAACAAAAAGACAAAAAAAGAGAAAAGGAAAAAAAGAAAAATCAATGAAAAAAAATAAAAAATTGCAATAAACCTAGAGGTGAAAACCAGTTCTCTGGAACCTCTTGGTAATGATCAGCTTAAGGGCATGTGCAGGATCATCATGGAAAAAATAGGCCCTTAAGTGGCAAAAAATTCAGAAAAATTAGAGTTAGGCAACTTGACATAAAAAATTTGAATAAGTTATCTATCTTATTTCAAAATATGTAAGAATAGAATCTGTAGAAAATTGGATGTAGTTTCTAAACTATTAGGTTTGTTAAAAAAAAAAAATCTATTTGATGAAAATTTGAAATTTCAATGCAGTGGTACTTAAATTTCAGAGAAAAAATAAGAAGTAGGTGTGTCCTGACCACCCTAACCACAATAAAATGATAATATTTTTTTATAAGATTTTAGATATAAGTAGAGGACTCATGCCCCGATGTGATGCATATATTTTTGTAATTTTTTCCAAGTAAATAATTAATTATGATTTTTTTATTATAACTTTTTAAAAATATAAAACTGTATGTCCACCACCTTAACTTGGTCAAAACTTCATGAAATTCATTTTTCTTTTTTCAATCCTATATTATGTGAAGCATGGAATTTGGTGCATGTTTTGGATTCAAAAAATGTGATACCATTTGAAAGCTATAGATGTTTTTCAATCAGCCTATCAATCAGAACTTTAGTCATAATTTGAATAGAAAATGAATAATAATTACTTATTAAATTCAAAGTAAAGCATAATTTATATTGGGGGAAATTTGAGAATGACCTTTAAAAATTCTTTTCGTTTCATCAGTTTTGGGTAAAATAATAGTCGTCAGCCACATACCCATCATATTGCCACTTTTTGGCCCATCATGATCCTGCACATACCCTTAAAACTAGGATCCTGATAGTCTATTATTGTAAACAAAAAAAAATATAATAAAAACAATAAAAAAAAATACCTTGTTGGACCATGGCAAGAAGTGGCATTCTTTGGTTTACATCCTGTCACATGACAGGATATTGTTTTTCTAGCCTCCTGTCATCGCCACTTTTCCTCCTCCACATTCTTATTCTCCTCCTACCACCTTTTTCACCCATTTTCTTCACCTCTTCTTTTGTTCTTTATCTCCATTTCACTTTTCCCATTTTCTCGTGTCCTTTTTTGCCACGTGGACATTAGCTCTTTTGTTTCCCCATATTTATGTTTGGTTTTCCTATGGTACATTCAAACCTCTTTATTCTATACACTTTACATGTCAGCTTTATTGCCACTATTTCCCTATATCCATTGTTTTCTCCATTCCACCTATTATGTTAGCCTTATACTTTCCTTTTGCGAGTGCCCCTAGCTTTTTTGCCTTGTATTTTTCCACCATGGCCTCACACATGACACCCACTTGCATATGTCAATTTATCCACCCTGTCTATTTCTCTATTCCTGATGTACCTATCTTATCACCCTTCTCCTTTTCTTTTCTCGTACCACCATCTTTCCTACATTCTTTCATTTCACTTATTTCCTTTGATCCGCTTTAGCACATATGTGTTATATTGATTTCACCTCTTCTCCATTAGTACTGCTAGCTTGACATACCTCCATGGATTTTCTTTAGATGTCATTCATTGATTCATCCACCTCAAACCTCTAATTGACTATGTCACATGTTGCTATTTTTCAAAGTCGTTGATGTCCTCTCCACAGTAATATTTTTAGAGGTATTGTCTGCCTTTCTTTTTGTATTGATTTTCTTTCATCCTTTTTCATTTATTATGGAAACCACAAGGATGGTGTTTTACACTCAATTGGGGGGAGTGGCTGTGCTAATTCATAATTACTCTCTTGTCATAGACAACTTACCTTGTTATGATAACTACCTTGTTTTTTTCTGCCAGTTCCATATTGTGTGAATCAACCTCAAGATCTCTCATCGAAGAAACTCCATTTCACTATTGTTAATATTTTCATTTCATCTCTTGCTAAATTTCATCGCCATGGGTGGTGGTATCCATAAGCTCTAGGAGCCAATAGATATGTAACATGTGAAATTCAACCCAACAGTGTCTCAAGTTTTTGAAAACATGTGTTGGCATGTTTTCTTTTAGTGGTAATGTGGGTATAATGATGTAGTCACATTTGAATTCGCCATGGCCTTTAGCATTTCCAACAATTCCATATAAATGAGGGGGATTTCCTTCCGAGTTACTCCATAAGTAATAGCTAAAATAACATGGTTACCTAAGATGGGAGAGGCGTATTCTTAGTTAGCAATAAATAGGGCCACTAAGCTTCAATTACAATCCAAGCGGTTCTTGAGACAAGATGAAAAGTTGCATACAACTCTTCAACATGGAATTATACAATATTCACTTCTTGCATATTGGGCTATCGTAGATAAGATTGTAACTCATTATGTCACGAGAGAAGGAAGCTATGCTTACATATTTTCTCACCATTTTATATTGCTATCTCATTTATTTGATAATGATCTGGTTAACCTCCCACATTATCTTTTCAAATCAAACAAGAGAATGAGTCTAGATGTGGAAAAAGGACACCATAACTCTATAGCACACCATGCTCTAACTAAATTTCTTGTCATGAGGAGTTTAGCTCAAATAGTGCATTTTCTTAGTTGTGTCATATTATCAAATGAAGACACTCCCTCTAACTCTTCAGTGCTAGAAAATAAGCATGTGAACCATGAAACCAAGGGTAGCAGTGAAACATCTAAAGACCAGGATGATGAATTTGATTAAAAACTAGAGTAGAATATCAAGATACAAAAACCTATGGAAGTGACAACCCTAGTGAGGAAATTAAGGTTTCACTGCCAGAAAATTCAATGCGAGGTAGTGATGATACAAAATTTAAATTGAGGATTCATACAAATATGATAAAATACATTGTTGTTGTTAGAACTCCACATGCGGTAACCCCTTATAACACCATATTCAAGAGGAAGTATGAAGAAGCTACTTCTGGATTGAAACAATTATCTTTTGTTTCTTGCACCTTAAATCAAAGCTCTGATGTGGAAATTGTGGCAACTAGTCTCTTAAAAGGGAAAGATCAAAAAATCCATGAACAAAGATGGTAGAATAGAAATAAAATGAGGCAGAGCATAACTATGCCTAAACCCTCTAAAGGGAAAGAAGATTCAAATAACCAAGAAGAAGATGCATTTTTTGGTCCCCACAACCAACAAGAAGAGGGTGACATGAGTAAACAAGAAAATATTTCCATTGAGATGCCTCTACAAGAATTGGGAAGTAATTCACCATAGCTGAAACAAAATTTGATAACTCAAGATAATAGTGTTTCTCCCCATTATTATGGATTTGATGAACTAGATCCAAATCCAAAAATTGCAATCAACACTTCTCCTTTCCATGATATACCTAAGGAAGATATAGAGGATAATTCCAATGAGATCTCTTGGACAAAATATTTTTTTGTAGAATAAATCACGACCTTACAAGAAAAAGTCAGTTGGTTGGAAGCCCAAATGAAACTCCTTCAACCACAATTATAGAAAGTTTATAATAAGAACCATCAATAAGCTGAAGAGATAAAGGAATTAATACACCAGTTGGAGCAATTGATTTAGGGATATAACCCAACAATGGTAGGATATATAACTCTAGAAGAGCACTGATAAGTGATTGATAGTCTAAAGACCTCATAGGAAGAAAATATTGCTAAAGAATGTATGACTATAGAGTATCACCAGGGTAAAATTAGTGAACTGAAAGATACAATGGAATAAAGGATTTCAACTGACTATATCTCCAAGGTTCAAAATCAAGTGGTAATTGAATAGTTGAAGGAGCAGTGGCACAAAGAGATAATGACAACAATGTAAAGATTGACATATAATTCATCTTGATCTAAAAGTTTTTACATGAGGACATGCAAAGTCTTCAGCTAGCGGGAAAGGATGAGTTACCTTCTGTCATCCATTTTATTTTGAATTCACTTAGTTTGGTGTCCATATTAAGCTTAGTTTTTTTCCTTCTTCCCTTAAGTTTCCATGATATTTGTTAAAGATTAAAGTTAATTAATATGAATAGAGGGATGCAAAATATTTGGTAATTAACTGATGATGAGTACTAATTTTCATGGGTATTGTGAACAGGGATGTTTGTAGGTTGAAAGAATGCGTAATGGAGACTTCCTGAAGGAACTCATGGTCCTTTTTGTTATTTTTTTCTAGTTTTTGTTTAATTAATGGTCTGGTACTTAGGTTGTATAGCCAGTTTTGGAATGTTTGGAAAATTGTAGGTAGTAGGCCATGCTACTATTTTCCTATATAGATCAGCTAATTATGGTTATACACTTGTAATCGGTGGACATGTCTATTTTAATATTTTGTTTTGTATGAAAACTTATATATGCTCTCTTTCGAGCATGGAAGTAATTTTAGTTTTTCATTCTGAAGTTAAAATTAATATAAGATTACTAAAGTGTTGAATTTTTGTGTGATATAAACATTCTTCTCCATTCGAATGGTTGGGAGAAAGGGCCCGCTACTTAGAAACCATTTGGATTTCCTTTTCTCTTATTGTATGTGATGTATCATTTATATTTTCTCAGTGATTTTATATCTTTTTAGTTTAATTAAGATTAGTAATCCCACATATATGAACTATCAACATTATTCAGCTAATTTCAATTGGTATGGTTTTATTCATTTAAAGTGTGAAGAAATTTCTACCTGGGAAAGAATGTTAATACTTGGCACAAATGTAGATTGCAAGGACAACACGTATCAATGAAATAGTGAAATAAATATGTTTTCAATACCAGAATATTTTGGCCAACTTTACTAGATCCTGCCACCAAGATACATAGGTCCTATCACTCGATTGTTCAACTACTATCGTCCAAACTATTTTAATACATCTTTAGCATTATATTCTTTCTTTCATTGTTTCTAATGTTTGTTATTAATGTTTGAAATAATTTTGTAATTTTGAGACATTAATTCTCAGAGTGTGTAATTTGAAGATATTGATTATAGTTTAATTGAGAATTTTAGAATATGTTTTGGAGTGAAATAGGAAGATAGTGATAAAGAATAAGATTTTAGGGTATGTGCAGGATCATGATGGGACAAAAAGTGGCAATATGATGGGTATGTGGCTGATGCCTTTTTTTAACCCAAAATTGATGAAATGAAAAGGGTTTCTAAACGATATTCTCATCTTTCCACCAATATAAATTATGCTTTACTTTGAATTTAGTAAGTAGTTATTATTCATTTTCTATTAAAATTATGACTAAATTCCTCATTGATAGACTGATTGAAAAACATCTATAGCTTTCAAATAGCATCACATTTTTTGAATCCAAAACATGTATCACATTCTATGCTTTGCATACTATAGGATTAAAAAAAGAAAAATTGAATTTCATGAAGTTTTGACCAAGTTAAGGTGGTCAGACATACAAGGTTTCTATATTTTTTAAGAGTTATAATAAAAAATTCATAATTAATTATTTACTTGGAAAAAAATTACAAAAAAATATGCATCACATTGGGACATGAGTCCTCTACTTATATCTAAAATCTTATAAAAAAATATTATCATTTTATTGTGGTTAGGGCAGTCAGATAGACAACTACTTATTTTTTCACTAAAATTTAAGTACTACTACATTGAAATTTCAAATTTTCACCAAATAGATTTTATTTTTTTTAAAAACCAAGTAGTTTAGAAACTTAATTCAATTTGCGACAGATTCTATTCTTACATATTTTTGAAATAATATAGATAACTTATTCAAAATTTTGCGGCAAGTTGCCTAACTTTGATTTTTCTATTTTTTTGCCACTTAAGGGCCTATTTTTTCCATGATGATCCTACAATACCCTTCATTCATTCACAATTTGGGAAGTCTGACTAGAATTTTAGATTAAAAGGTGTAATTTAATTGAATTTATAGATGCATCCACCCCCCTTAGTTCATTAATTACATCCCTTAGGTAGATTGCCACAACACCCTTCACAAGTTTATGACTCTAGGATTGACAATTAAGGGATAAACTGAGGAAATTATGATAAAATACCCAAGAACCAATTTGAACACATGTACAAACTTGGTAAGGTCATGAGAGAAATTTATCAAGCAATAGTTTAATCCAATCATGTAGCACCCAAATCATCAGCATCAGATATTGGGGGCATGTCAATATCCTACTCATCTAAATCACTGGACACAACATCATCAACTGTGAGAAATCTCATATCTCCAAGCCTATAGGCACTCTGCACTAATCATCTATAAAAAGGACATGGTGTTGGTGGAACTTGTATCTGTCTAAACTACCTCATGACATGATTGTAGTAGAAAGCTCACACTACATAATTGGTCCATCTACATCCTAGTTAACTAGTGTGTCTCATTTGGACACTAAGGTATTAGCTGGTAAGGACTCCATAAGAACTCCTCCTAAAGAAGACATTCAAACATGAATCTTCAAAATAATAAATTCCCATGCTATCATGCTTGCCTAAGTGAATAGCTAAATGAGCATGGGTAGCCCATAGAATTGATAGTAGGAAATCCTATTAGTCAGGTACATGTGATATGCTCTAGGAACCAAACTTGTAATAGTGTAAAATGAAACATATTGTCCACCTCCTGATAGGTGAAGCATTTCAAGTCATAATAGAGATGTGCTAGCATATTACAACCCTAGGCATGGATGGTCCTTTGCTACTCCATCTTCCATATCATGTGCACTAGTCCTCCATCTAGGTGTTCTCCCTAGCCATCTGGGGCTAGTACTAATGCTATGGTAAAAATCATAATTTTCCTAAGGAGTGGTGATTGTGTGTGCAGTAGCCACCTCAGCTCAATATGTGGCCCCATGATCCTCTCCTAAATCAGACCTCCAAGGTGATATTGAATGTCTACTCTCATCTCTCCATAAGATCAATCTGTTGCAAAATATATAGTCTCATCTCAGATAGGAATCCAAAGAATTTGATGAACATCCTCCAAGTTAATTGTCATCTTGTTGGTGGGTAGATGAAAGGTGTAGGTATCTACATCCCATCTCTCTAAAATTTCCATAAGCATGGCATCATGGTAACTCGTGGGTGGCATGAGATGTATACCCAATATAGTCATGTTTGTTGTAATGTTTCTCCATCCTCCTCTGCAAGCACTAAAATGATCTCTCACAGGTGATATAATAACCTACCACCCATATGCTATCATGATCGAAGAGGAATCGAATAAAAAAAAGGGGAAAAATATCACCTATAAGCATTCTAAAAATATTGAATCTTTACATCAACAATAAAAAATGTGATAAAATTGCTCTAGGGTACTTTTTTGGGGGTCCTAAATACTTTATTCCTCTTTTGGGAAACTTTGCAGCAAAGTGGGACACTTTACGAAAAAGTGGGACACTTTATGAAAAACTAGGACTCTTTGCAAAAAATTGGAACACTTTATGAAAAAGTGGGACACTTTACAAAAAATTGGGACACTTTAGGAAAAAGTGGGGCACTTTGCGAAAAAGTGGGGCACTTTGTGAAAAAGTGGGATACTTTGCGAAAAAATAGAGATGCTTTGCAACTTTTTCTTACATGGTCTTAAATCTCTCTAGAAATATGTATAAACATAAGGTAAATGCATAAAAAAGAAGCAAAGCTAGAGAAGAATCCATTCACTATATGCTACATCTTAGCATGCACCACCTCCTTGTGTAGGGTCTTTAGTCTCAGAGGAATGTAAGGTCATATGCTTGGCATCATCAATCACTTTCCACTAAAATTAAATTGCAAGAAGGTAAAGGATAAAATTATCACAAAATATCTAACTTTTTACTTTTATATTCTCCCCATTAGGTTATATACATGTTAGAGTAAAAAAATATTTTAAATTTTAAATTAGCATATTGGGGGCTAGAGAACTCCATTTGTTGCATTGGATTCATAATTCTACTCATTGTATCGTCAAATTTCTATCACTATGTGGTATGGTACTTGGAAATACACTATGATATGACTTATGTGATTTGATGCATTTAGACTACTACCTTGATTCCACCTCCATAAAGAAAGAAAAATCAAGGGGGGCATATATCTACCCTCAAATTTTATTTATTGAAGAAGTTAGATAAGAGGATTTTTGAATGACTAACAAAGTTGTTTTGTAGGATGTGGTTCCTAGCATTGTGGTTTTCTAGATAACTACAATGGGGGAATCATTATCCCATGTTTGTGAACCAATCCATATGAGTATCCTTTTATAAAGTTTACTTTTTGAAGTACTTTAGTTTGCATATGTGCATAGTGGCATATGGATACTAAAGTGGGGGCTCAATGTAGTGTTAAAAATTGTACTCCCTTCTTGGAGATAGTACAATTTCACACTTAGTTTGGACCTATTTTAGTAACCTTGCATTCATACCCTTTAAATCATCATTAATAGGCCCCTAAGACCCTTTATTATAGATTTGAAGGCTTATTTCAATTGAAATCCTAATAAATTCAATAAATAGAAGTAATATTTCAACCTCCCAACATTTTGTCACCCTGAAAATATAGGGTGGGACATACACCACCTTAGGAATGGGACAATTACACAACCTTGGGCATATGAGTCCCGTTTGGGGCCTCTTTAGGGTTTGAGTGGGAAATTAAAGTTTTTCTAATTCAAATTTCACAAATGTTGATATTTTTGATCTAATAAATGGTATATTAGATGGGATGCCTATAAAATATAAGTCTCAAACTCATTTTTGATAATTAGGAACTAGAGAGAACAAGACAACTGAACAAATAAGCTAGAGATTCAGGCATTTACATTTAGGAGCAAGGAGCAAGTAAATTTGAAGTCTTGTAACAAAATTATAGTGTTTTTTGGATGTCTTCAAGCTCACTTATATTTCAATATAAAGCATTGTCAAATATTGAGGACGGTTGCTTATGGATGATCAAGATGGATTCTAGGTTGGGGAGATGCAACTTGCTATTGAAAAAATCCTAATAACTTGTTTCCTAAGTGATTACATCTTTCATTATCATTCTAGTTTCTTCCTAAAGGGAGATCCATGCATTCTTATGGCTTCTTAGGGTGATTGAAGATCTTCCAAAGTGAGTCATCATCATTTTCATGTTTCATTTATACATCTTATTCTAGCACAATAGAGTAGTGTTTATTGCATTTTAGATCTCCTAATATTAGGACCTTCACACACATTTACATTTTAGATCTATACTTCCTATCAAGGTTTAAGTACTAAACTAGGGGTTTCACCAAGGAAAACCCCCATAAACAAATCAACACAATATTTTGTTTTGCAGATTTTAACAGGTTCAAATCTGGAAGTGAAGTTTGAAAGACATAGGAAGGAAATAAAGAGATAAAAGAACTATTTCAGATCTTGCTTTTTCATAAATGAAGAATGTGATTAAATCACCCATCTAGGTGTATTAGTCCTAGTACAACCCTTTTTCCATATTTCTGTAGATCTTGAACAATTGGTAGATGATTCTAGATTCTTCCTAGATTCCTATAATAGGACTAAATCACCCAGTTTGGTGTATGAGTCCCAGTACACTTCGAAAAGGAGAATTTCAAAGTTGCAGGTCTTACTTGGAATCTATCAGTTTTTTAGGTTTCTTTCTATCTAATTACTAATTGTCAATTTGATTTAATTCTTTAAATTTTCTATGGTTTAGTTCATTAGAGTTTGCATTTCTCCTTTAAAGCTTCATTTAATGTTGAACCCTTGTTTAATCACACCCAAGGAAACCACTCAATTCCTTCCCCCAATTGAGTCACATGGTTGAGAAATCCTTATTTCCTAATGAATTAAAGAGTCAAATAGGTCCCAAAGTGTCCATCTCCCAAAAGGTGGTCACCTTATTTCCCTTGGTTCACTACCTTTCCATAATTGAAACAATTGAAAAGAAATTTACCTTTTTACTTACGAGTAACCTTTTTCATCCTCCTCACAAGGTTAACTTCTACATCATCAAGATCCTCCTTATTTAATTTTTCATTCTTCTATAATTTTCAATCCTTGAAAGAACTCTCAGATTTTGCACCATTATTTACACAAAATTATCTCATTTCAAATTGAAACATAGAGAAAAGGGAGAAGGTTATGAAGCATAACCCCCTTTGTCTAGTTAGGATTTCATTCAAAAGATGAGATCAAAGAATCTTGAAATAACTATCAACCAAAGAGGTGAATTATGTCAAGATTGAGGGATCTTTCAATATTTCCTTTATACAAGGAGGTGGTGGTGAGCTAAATCATAATTTGAGGAGAAGGAATTAAAAAAATATGCAAACCATAACTCTAGGTCTAACACATATAATGCATAAATATAACACAAAACTAAATTAGATACTAACTTTTCTAGAAAAATAAGGAGATAATTAGTGCTCCTGACCAAATCTGACTTTTCTAACTTACTAATAGGGACTCATTCACCACCAAAGGTGAATGGGTCCTGGTAAGCTTGTCGAGGGAGCTCTTAACCTAGAACAAAATTTTGTACTGTGTAGGATCTACTTCCCTTCAATCCCTAATAGGGACTCATTTTCCACTATAGGAGAACGAGTCCTTTAGGTCCTTCTAGAAATCTCTGAATTTGATTTGCAATTTCTAGGTTCGCTCTTCTACTTTGCACTTTAAAATTCCTATTTTCATATCGAGATATACTTTTAATTTGCAAGACAAACTTGGTATCTTGTTCATGGATCAAGGTTTTCCTCAGTCAAATCCCTTCTTGGTAATTAAACCTTTGATGATGAATGACAATCTGAAGCATGCAATTATGTGTGCAATCTTAATCTTATGTGTGTCTAAGACTAAGATCCATTAGAATGTAAAGGAAATTCTAACCAATTATGTTAGAATAGAACCATAAAATATAACATGAACAATGGAAATGAATCACTAAAGAAGAGGTCTATTCCCCTTAATAAACCACAAATATGAAAATACCTCTTGTAGGCTACAAATAGGATGATTATAGAAGATGGAATCACTTATGAAACAAGTCCTTAGGCTTGGTTGTATGTCTTGTGCACTCCCAACAGCTAGAATCCCTCATGATTCTCCATAGGAATCTATCATCAACCTTCACTAATGCTTAATCTTAGACACAAAATGAGCTTGAAGACCTTGTATTGTTGCTCCAAACTTCACTTTTGCTTGCTTCTTGAAAATGAATGCTTCATCTCATGAAATTTCTTTGTCTCTTAACTTGCTCAAAATATTATTTTATTTTCTTCTTGTAGTTGAAATTATGTAAAATAACCTTTTATTTATACATAATTTAAAAATTGACCTCAAAATTTGAACAATTCAAGCTGACACCAGATTTAGAAATAAACATTATTAAAATCCCACTAGAATGAAATTCAATAAGGGGGTCCTCATTAAGGGAGGACCCATTCACCACCTAGGGATAATGGGTCCTGGCACAAGTTTCCATGATGATGCCTTCAGGGAATGACAAAACATCAAAAGCCCCTATATAATCTACAAAGAAAGGGGGATCCTATAGAGGGAGGACCCATTTGAAGCCTAGGGAAAGTGGGTCCTAGCATCAATTTCTAGAACTTGTTTTTTTTCCAATTAAATGTTCTACAATTTGAATGATGGGTTTTGGGATAGATCTTTGGAAGTTGTCACAAACAAGGCTTAAATTTAAATTAGAGGGAAAATTAACCATAATTAATTAATACAACCCTAAATAAGTGTGAAAGTGTGTTACAACACTTTACAACACTAGCAATAAGGTAAAATTTAGGTGCATTCTATTTGAAAAGGGGACTAGATTAATGGAATGTGTACTACACATTACAACACTAACCCAAGGCACAATTAAGTGAATTATATGTTAATTATTACCAAATTAAGTATGAAAAAGGACTACTTGTTTCGACAGTACATCTAGCCTCCACTTTAGCTACCATATTATACTACATGAATATGCAAGTGAAAGGAAATAACTAGGATAAAAAAGGATACTCATATGGATTCATTAGGGAGAATGAAGCCCCCACTGTAGCTTTTAGAATAATGAAAATATGGAAGGTGTTTTCATTGATGTCAATTGGTCAGGTAGTTATCTACTAGTTCCTATTGGTTGTATATGTCGAGGATACTGAGAAAATTGTAATAAAGATATGTTGCAGGTGGTTTGTGGTTGCTCCAAATTTTCTCCTATCATTGTGGGGTTCAGATATGTTGTTCATGGTTTTCAGAAGGTGTTATATTCAGATTTTTGGTTATTGGTTTTTTGTATAGTGCAATTTGTGTTCACAAGTTTTGAACTATGGTTTTATATGCTTTTGGTTGAGGTTTGGGAGAAATATTGTTGGTATATATTTCTCTTTGATGATTTCTCATGATGTGTGGTTCTAAAGTTGAGTTTCCCTGATTATATTGAAGTTCATTTCGGTATTTGGAAAGTTTGTGCTTAATGGTTCTATATGTTTTACAGTGGTGTGGCTGACCTTGTGTGAAATACTAATTTTGAGAATGATGAAGCATGTTAGATCTATTTGGGTCCCTATGAAGCATGTATTTGGGTCACCCTCATTCTAATTCCACCCTAGGATGTTTTGGTCTCAACCTAATTTGAATTTGGATTTGGATAGCTGGCTTTCGATATGTTTCAAAGTTGAAGATTGTATAAATAAAAGATGATCTAGTAATGGAAAATATACAAAAGTGAAGAAGTGCAATAAGAGAACAGAGAAGTGTATTTTTGGGAAACACTGATTCTATTAAGTAAGAGTGTGTGTTGAGAGTGTGGGAGATTAGTGTGAAGCTTAATGTTGAGTTTTCGGATGCAGTGAGCAAAAGGAAAACTCTATCATTCACACAAGTTGATCGAGTGACTATGGTAGAATCCTTGTTGCATTTGGATTGTAGCCTCTTTTTAGAAAGTATTATTTTTCTTCTTTGTATCTCTATGGTGGTGAGCCCTTCAGGTTGTAGCCCTGTTGGATAGTGAGTCCTTGTTTTGGAGTGTGATTCCTTATTTCAGGTAGTAATCCTTTTTGTAATTAGTTTTGATATTCTCTATAGTTTGAGTTAATCCTCATTGTCATTTTCCCCTCATTTTTTTTCCATGTAAATCTAGCGTTATTGTGTTTATGTGTTGAATTTGAGTTTCTACATTGGGATTTGATGATTAATCATTTAAGTAGTATTAAGTATATGTTTTGTTGATTGCATTAAATGTTTAATTCTATGAAAACTAATTTAACCCCCCTCTCAGTTGTCCTATTCAAGAATTGGTATCAGAGTGCAAGGTTCCTGGTGAAGAGCTTAACCACTTCAGGAACGTCAAGGATGGTTGGAAAAATGGTTTTTGATTATCCAGGGTTTGATGGAACTAACTATGGTATCTGAAAAGTATTGGTGGAAGAATATCTAGAGTATTGCAGATATGATGTGGAGAAAGCTTACAAAAATCCTTACAATCCTCCTACTAATGTTCTAAGTACACATGAAGAGATCTAAGCACATGAAGAAAACAATAAGGTGAAGTTTATCTTGAAGAATATTTTGTACATTCTAAGTTTATTAAGGTTCAAAATTTAAAAATGGCTAAGGAAGTCTAGGATGATTTAGAAAGAGCACATGATGGTGATGAAAGAGTTAAAGAAGAAAAATTGCAGAACTTGGAAACATAGTTTGATCTTCTACATATGTCTAAAGATGAGAATATTAAATCTTATGTATAGATATTGGATGAGATAGTGGCCAGAATGAGAGGAATTGGTGCTACTATAGATGAAACCAAGATTGTAAAGAAGATTCTCAATACTCTTCAAGATGATTACAGTAAAAAGGTGAGTGTTATTGAGTAGACTATATAATATAAGACCTTTAATAAGGATGTGTTGTTGGAATTTTTGAAATCTTATGAGATGAGTAAGTCGATTCCAAGGAATGGGTTGAAATCATATACTGCTTTTAAAGGTACAAAAGCTGAAGATCCAGATGAAGAAAACTTTGATGAAATAGAAGCTAACTTTGTGAGAAGAATGAGGAAAGGCTTTGGTAAATATGAAGGTAATTTTCCATTTAAATTCTTTAGTTGTAGATAAATAGGTCATTATGTTATGAAGTATCCAAAAAGAGATAAAACAAATAAAAAAAGATATATGAGAAACAAAAGAAAGGGAAGAAGATTAATAGAGCTTATTATGTGAATGAGAATGCTAGTATATCTAATGAGGATTCAGAATATGAAGATCCTAATGACAATGAATGCTTGTTTTTGGAAATTAAGGATGAACCTACATCCACTAATTCTTTAATATAGGTAAAGCCCTCTAGAGAAGGAGAAAAATGAAGGCACAATTATCTTTGCCTTGCATGCTAAACAAGAAAAAAAATTCTAGGTAGTTGATAGTGGTTGTTCACATTACATGAATAGTAATAAGAGTAAGTTTTTCAAGCTTGAAAAGTATGATGGAGGCTTGGTTATGCTTGGAGATGATACTGGTGCTAAAATATGTGGGATAGGTTCAATAAATTTTGATGGCAAGCATAATACTGACGATGTCTACTATGTTAAGTATTTAAGGAATAATTTGTTGAGTGTTGGTTAGATGTGTAGAAAAGGGTATGATCTTGTTTTTAAGGATGAGAGATTTGAGATCTAGAAAGGATCTGGAGCATTGATTCCTATAGGAAATAAATCTAAAGGGAATATCTATCAACTTAAGGGTGTTGATGGATAATGTTTTATGACTCAGATTAATGATAGTCGGTTATGGCATAGGAAAATGTGTCGGATGAATTTTGATAGCTTGGAAAGGATCAGTGTTGTTCAAGCCTTGAGAGATTTACCAAGAATTACAAATCATGTTAATGGTATTTGCAAGAATTGTCAGTTTGGAAAGCAAGTGAGAAATCATTACTGATCGAAGGAATAGTCCATTACCTAAATACTAGATTTAGTTCATACAAATCTTTTTGGTCCTACAAGAGTAAGAATTCTACTTGGTGAAAGGTACTTTATGCTTTTAATTGATGATTATTCTAGATATACATGGGTTACATATGTATTTTCGGCTTGGTGTGATATAATTTCAAAATATTAAGCATAGATAAGTATAAATACAAGGTTCCTTGATTCATTTCAACCCAAGTGTTTTATGAGATCATTTATCATAGCATAATTGAGTTCACAAGAGCATTCAAGAGCATATTGATCAAGCATTTTAAGCCATTTTAAAATTAAAGCATCATATCAAAGAGTTTTCTTGCATCATGTGTGTTGTTGTGCTAACATTTGTGATGTAGGGTTTTGATTCGAGCAAGGAAATTCAAGTACTATCTATAAGCATTCAAGATCTATATCGATTGCAACCATTAGACACGAGTTTGCAAACTTTTACAAGGGTTTGGTAAGTTGTAGCATTTCATTTTTCTCATTCATCATTCTTCCATTTCATTTCATTTCAAGGTTTAATTTCCAACAAGGGGTTTGACTAAGGCAAACCCCCATTCACTAACAAACAATAAATTTTTCCATCTTGCATACTTGTGATTGAAGATCTAGGTTGTGGACTTGAAGATCACTTGGAGTGTAAAGTTACAAAAGTTGCAAAGTTTCATTAAATAAAATTATCATCTTCACGAAAACTCACCTATAGGCCTTATTCGAAAGTTTCAAAACTTGAGACTGGAAGAGAAGCTAGTGCAAACCTAAGAGCTCAAGATCCTATTCAGAGTTTTCAAAAATTTGGAATGGGACTAATATGCCATCTTGGGCATATTATTCCTCCCAAGCTCACTTTTAGAGATTTGTAGAGGTCCACTTTCGAGATCCGAAGACTCTGCATTTGCCCTAAAAAATAGCAATCAGACTAATATTCCATCCTGAGCATCTTAGTCCTCCACAACATATTTTGGTAGCCTCTTTGCATTTCTAGAATCATCACGAAATCTTTAGATTTCCAAGGTGCACACATACCATCTCCTTGTTGCATAATTTCATCATTTGCATCTTTCATTTAGCTTCCATTTCTAGTTTTAGGCCATTTTGCATGTCATATCCTTCTTTCAAACATTTTCTTTTCCAACCATTTGATTGGTGGTGAACCCATAGAACTTAAGAATCCCTTCATAGGACCCTCCTAATTGAGAATTGGCTCACCTTGTGAGGTTTTTACTTGATTCAATTAGGACTCTTAGGACATTAGTGAATAGTTGAATGAGAAAAGTGTGATATCCCAAAAAGGTATCCATTTTCCCATTCATCACCTGGAAGAATTCCTACTATTAAATATTTCAATACATTTGGAAGAAAATGCTATATCAGAAGAGATGAGGAAACTTTGGGTAAGTTTGGTGTAAGAAGTGATGGCATTTTTCTTGTATATTCTACTAATATCAAGGCATACAAATGTTTCAATAAAAGACTAAGAAAGATTGTAGAGAGATCAAATATGAAGGTTGATGAGATAGTGAAGAATCCTATTGAAATTGATGTATATGTATCTAATGAGAATGATTGTGTAAGAATAGAAGAGATTATGGAAGAATAGGAAATAGATGAGCAAGGTAAGCTACATGAACAAAATGAAATAGAAGAATATTCTTCAGTGATGTCTCCTAAGAGACTGAAATATGTATAGAAGAATCATTTAGAAAGTGAGATTATTGGAGACAAGACAAAAGACATTTTGACTAGAACTAGAGCTGCTATTGAAGTAAATCTATATTTACTTTCTGATATTGAACTGAGGAATGTATGTGAAGCTTGTAAAGATGAACATTGGAAGGAAACTATGAAAGAAGAACTTATGTAGATTTAGAAGAATCAAACTTGAGAATTTGTCCCAAGTTTGACAAATAAAAAAATCATTGGATCAAAATGGGTATTCATAAATAAGTTGAATGAGAATGGATAAGTTGTTAGAAACAAAGTGAGGATTGTGTGTAAAGGCTACTCATAAGTAGAAGGCATATATTTGGAAATTTTTTCTTTGGTAGCAAGAATGGAAGCTATAAGGATGTTGTTGGCATTTGTTGCTTATAAAGATTTAAGGTCTATCATATGAATCTCAAGTCAGCATTTTTGAATGGAGAACTAGAAGAGCAAGTTTATATGGAACAACCAGAAGGATTTCAGTTAATAGATCAATCAGATGTGGTGTGGAGATTAAATAAATATTTATATGGGTTGAAGAAAGCTCCTTGAGCATGGTGTGTGAGGCTAGATAATTATTTGATTCAAAAAGGATTTAACAAAGGTATGACGAATAGTAATTTGTACTTTAAGATTGAAAATCATTTTGTAGTGTATGTTGATGACATTAACTTTAGAGGAAATAAAACTATGTGCAAGAGGTTTACATAAGAAATGCAAAAAGAATTTGAAATGTCTATTTTTGGGGAGATGGATTTATTTCTTGGAATAAAAATTAATCAAATAGAGAATGGAATTTTCATTTCACAGTCTAAGTGTGTGAGAGAAATGTTGAAGAAATTTGTGATCAATGGTTCAAAATTGGTAAGTACTCCTATGGTGACTAGATGAAAATTGGAAAATGTTGATGGTTTGCTTAAGGCCAATCAGAGCAAGTATAGATCTATGATTAGCATAATATTGTATTTAACTACTACTAGATTAGATATCATGCATGTTGTTTGTCTTATGGATAGATTTCGAGAAGACCCTAAGGAAACTCATGTTGTTGTTAAAAGAATTTTCAGATATTTGAATGGCACTCGGGATTATGGATTGTGGTATCCTAAAGATATTAATTTTACACTTAGTTCCTATACATATGCAGATTGGGCTAGATGTGTGGATGATAGGAAAAGTAAAAATGGTGGTGCATTCTTTCTTGGATGAAGATTGGTGGCATGGTTGAGTAAGAAGTAAGAGTAAATCTCCTTATCTACTGCTACAGATGAGTATATTGTTGTTACATCTTACCACACACAAGTTCTATGGATGAAATAGACATTGAAAGATACCATAGTAGTATATGATGATCATATTTCTATTTTCTATGATAATAAAAGTGCAATTAGCATTTCAAAGAATCTTGTGATGCACTCGATGATGAAGCATATATCTATTAGATATCATTTCTTGAGAGAGAACGTCATGGAGAATGAAGTAAAGCTTTAGTATGTTCTGACAAAGGATCACGTTACTAATATTTTCATGAAGGCTCTTCCTAAAGATAATTTTGAGTATCTCCAAGAGAAGTTGGGGGTTATTTCCCCTCCTTTCATGAATTAGATGCACAAGGAGATGCATTATTCCTATGGATCTATAGATCTATCTTTCATCTAGGATAATGTTTTGGTGGTTACCTCTCAAGGGGAGTAGGTTGTATTAGGTGTTGTCATTATGAGTATTTTTTTTTTCATGTCAAAGAAGAAATAAATGTAATGCATTCTTCTTCCTTTGAAATTGATGTAGAAAGGGGAGAAGAAGTATGTGAAAAAGGAAAGGAAGATTGAGAAAAAATGCATATATGAAATTATCTTCTAAGGGGGATAAATATAAAAGTTTTTTTAGAGCTTGTATGTTGTCCTTGATGATTTTTCACATCATGTGTTGTTGATGGAACCCCTAAAAAAAAAGTATTTTCCATGTTCCATTTCCAAAATCTTGATAATTTTAATGAACTATGGGTTTTTTATCGTACTACTATATAAAGTGTTTTAGATATTCCTAAGTCTCATTTGAAAACACCTTTGAATCTATCTCATTGTCTACATTTCAATTTTCAATTGAATCCCTGTGTTGGTCATCAATCCTTTAAGTCGTGACTTTTGACATCAAAAATCATTGAGTGGCTGGCCCTCTAGTCATGTTTTATTGCTTTATCCTATTGGATCATTATTTTGGAATTTCCCTTAGTCGGGCTGAATATTTCCCACTGAAAAGTCTTAAGTCTTTTATGTCGTGGGTGGCTTCATCGACCTAATTGAGTCCCTTCTAGGATTAAATTTTTTTGACATGTGCAGATATAAGAATCCCTAAGTGTCGTTTGATCTGTGGAGAAGATCTGGGCCATAGCCTGCATGCCCATTCCATTTTTTCTCTCATTCTTTTATTCATTCGGGCTCACAAGAAAAGGCCACATGTCTTGGCTGATTTGTGGGTCAAACATCATTGATGAAGCGTGCAACATGTTGTCAAAGAAGATCAACAGTGGGAGATAAATGAGGTGGCCGAATTTGGACCGTTCCTCGCATTCCCATTTACTTTTATTTATTATTAAAATAGTCACATGAGCTAGTGGGTGATTTCCACTTGTCTTTGCTGATGATGGGCCAAAGGGATAGTATTGTTGAATTTCAACTAAATCAAAAGTCGATAGCAAGTGATATGAATTCATCTCAACCAGATCCAACCATCCTATGTGGGCTCCATCCTTATTTCCAGATCCCCAATGGGGAAGCAGGTGTCTATCACATGGAATAATCCTAAGAACGTGGAAGCATAGATATGTGGATAAATATTTAATTAAAATCTCAACACTAGGTATGGGAAGTAAAATGTGTGCTACTAATATGCATATGTTGCAGATTCTTAAAATATATTTTAACCTGAGTCGTAGATGTTGTATGAAGGATGAAGTTAGTGCTAGCTAAGGAGTGTGTATGAGGAGGCCAAGAGATCTAATCTCAGCCTCTCCCCCTCTCCCCATTGATGAAAGTTGCATACGATTTATGTCTCACAGGGGTGAGGGGAGAAGGACACATGGATCATGGCTATAAATACAAAGAGATAATGGAGCCCACCTAATACAAGCAAGTGTTTCCATGTGGCCTCCTATCATTTTAAAATTGTTGTGGTTGTGCACAATAGGATCTTTTGTATCAAGATTGTCAAATTTGGATCGTGAATCAACTAACTCTCCAAAAAGATCAATGAATAGTATTCAAAACCAATTTGAAGGAAAGCAAGCCATTCAAGTTCATGTGAATGAACCTTAATAATTGTAAGGACATTGAGCTACCCAAGTAAGGAATTGCATAATTATTATTGTTTATCATGAAGGAATAATTCAGCATTAAAGGTATACTCAATACACCCAAGGATCTCATGTTGTGATTTCTCAACATCTTCTGCCGTCAGAACCAAGGTTGTCAACCTGCGAGAAAACTAGTAAGTCAATTGTTACTTTCCCTCTAGCATTATTGATAAGTTGTGGTTTTTCAAGCTTAAGTCTATTAGGGTTTTCTTGGTTCAAATTTTTATGGTTTGACATTCATAAAGAAGACTTTGTTAATTCTACATTTGAATAATTCATTCCAAACCCTCACAAAAGTTTTAGGATTTGTTCAGTTAAACTAAAAAACCCTACCTTGTATTACTTCCTACATTATGGCTCCTAAAGTAAAAGTGTCTTTGTCCAAAGGGGAAGCTTCCGCTGCCAAAATACCTTTGAATAAAGACCTAATGGATCAATTAACACCCTCAACTAGAAACAAACCTAAAGGCCAATTGATTCCAAAAGGTCCTCAAAAAGTAGAAGGTTTGTTCAATAGAAGATGTTGTATCAGGGATGCTAAATTGCTTTATACTGGGTGGGAACTATTGTATAGTTGGTTCAGGAATAAAAATATGGGTATCCTAGCAAGAAACCCTTAGAACTATGACTTGGGGAAGTTAATTGTGCCAAATGTCTATATGGATGTCGACTTGCTTAGAGCAATAGCTGCTAATTATGACCCAGTCACGAGGACTATAAAAACATATTATGGGAAATAAATAGTTAAGATCACTAAAGAGGAATTGGGGCTTGTTTTCAAGCTCACTGAATGGAGTGGTGAAGTGCATAAGATAAATGAAGATTCTCTTAGGAAAGAGTATGATAAAACCAATATTTCATTCAGAGTCCACATCTTGCTAAGATTTCTTGTAGAAATTACATGTTGAAAGATTGTAATAGGACCACACAATAAGGAGCCTTTCCCTATTAACTACTTTGTTACCTATATCAAAAGGACCTTCTATTCCATTTTCTAGATAATTGGTTATGATCCTATCTTTGGAATGCCAATGGCATGGATGTATATGGCTTCCCATATCCAACATCCCCAATATTCTGTAATGCATTATTATGCAAGATTTCTTTCAGAGAGAATGCATGATGGGCTGGTAAGATTAAAGAAAGGTTAATTTGGTGTAAGGTTCAGTTGGTACTAACTGCTAATGCATAGGTTTTTGTACAAGGGTGCGATTTTCTTTGGACACAATATTGACTTAGAAAGAAAAATGGGTGACTTGGATTTTCCCATGCAATGTTGGACCACAGTCTTGGAAAAAAATTATAGGACATATGATTATGTCACATTTCAGAATTTGTTTGCTTCTGAACTAAAGAGAGCTTTAATTATGAAGTGACCTAGAATTCTGATTGCTCTACATGATTTCTTAAGACCCAAGGAGAGAAGGCCTAAGATAGGAGTTGATCATAATTGGGGAGATGTTATCTCACACCCTAATTACACTATATTAAGAGTATATGGTTCCAGAGTAGCACCTCACTTGCTACCAAGGTTTGTGCAATAAAAAATTAGATTCCTTGAGGTTATGTGTCAACTAGGAAATGTTGAAAATGAGCATTTGTTGAATCGGGGAAAAGGAAATTTCTTTCCTTCATACACTTGTTTTTTTTAATTTTGTAATGACCAAAGGAGGCTGGAATAACATCCTTGAAATATTCAAAGCAAACCGCATGCAAAGGATAGTTGAGATAATCAAGTATGATCCTAAATGTTTTATGGCTTGGTTAATTGAGAGAAATAAGAGTTATAAATATGTCCACATTTTCCAATATCTAGAATATATAATAAGAAATATATTAGAAATTTTGGAATAGGAAAATAGATTATCAAGATGGATCACATTCAATAAGATATAAAGGAAAATAAAGCAGGAGGAACTTGATTTCAAGATCCTCCTAGAGGCTAAGGATATAATACAAAAGTTGGAACATGTAACAAATAATTTTGATTCAATAGTGGGCCACCTTGAATCTAAAGGGGTAATTAGTAAAGATAAAGGAAAGTCTCCAATTACAAAAGAAAAGAGTGGAGGAGAAATCTTTGCTATAAGAGAAGAGTCTACATCACAAAACCCCCAAGAACTAAGGATAAAGTTCTTTGTAAGGAGAAAAAGTAAGGAAAACAAACTTGATGAAACCTACATTTCCACTTAGCAAGGGGAGCACAAGCCTCCTTCTCTTGTACCACAAATAGCACCCCCATCTCCACCAAGGATGGTGGAGCCTAAAATTGTGAATATTGATTCACCGTCACCTAGTGAAATACCACCCAGAGAGCCACCATTGAAAAGACCAAAGATTAAGGCCACTAGTTTACTGGACTATGATGATGAAGGATCTGATGATGATATTTGGGTGTCAAAACATGAAATGAAAGGAGTGCTCACTGCTTCTGTAGTAGGGGCAACAAATCAATTGGGAAAAAGATTGAGAAATGTTGATTGTAGAGGGATCAATGGAAGTGATTATTTGCAGGTTGAGGGATGTGCCAAATTCTTTGATGATAAATCATTTGTAAAAACTCGATATTTTCTGGAATTTGCATACAGGGCTAAAAGAGATGAGTATGTCAATAATTTGGCTATAGAAAGGAGCCTTCACTAAAAAATTCCTGATGCTATCATTTAGAAAAATGTGTCAAATAAAATGAAAGCCAAAATCCAAAATATGATTGCAAAGGAGGCTTAGGAATTGGCGAGAACTAGTGGCATCTTGTTTCTACCAAAATGGGATCTATCTTTAGCTATAGCTTTCGGAACAATCAAGAAATGTGATAGACCTCTCTATAATATACAATAAGTTGCACTTTCATTACAGGGGTCTACTTTCAGTGTGGAATGGGAAGCCTTGTCTATATGGTTTTTAGCCCCTAGCACAAGAAAGCCAGACATTATTGAGCTTGTATCTAACTACAGTGGAGGCTTGATAATAAAAAGAGTGTTAGAAACATTGGCCTTAGAAGCAGAAAATATGTTAGCTCATGTTGCATAGTTCACAAGGGCCATTGTGGAGTCTATGATTGTTGAAAAAAGATAAACTCATAACAAAATTGAATAACTTTTCAGATAACTATGGATATTTTGAGAGTAATAATATGCAATTACAAACAAAGGTAGTATTATTAGAGGATGTGTTGCAAAAGTTACAACCTGGAAAGCCCAAGAAAAAAGATGTTGACTCTCCCACCCCTGTACAAGAGGATGTATCCCCAAAGTTTATTTCTGATGTAAGTTCTTCATGGGACATTGTGTCATATAATATGGGAAGTGTACTCATTTCAATAGTAGAACCCACTACACTAGAAGGACAACATGCAGAAGGGGATATCAACAAGGAAGAATTTCCTAGGAAATTAAATGAATACAAGGAAAAATGTAAAAGTCATGATGAAGATTCTTTTAAGAGCAATACAAGGATTGTCATAGTAGTGCTTGAACATCTAAACATAAGAGTGAATAAAAAATTGAATAGTATTCACTATAGTTATTCATCCATGGTTGATGCCATCAGAATGTTTAACGTTGAGAAAGAAAGAGCCATTCCACTCATGGAACTCCGTATCCCTAGGAAGCAAGAATTGATATTAAAAGTTTAAGCCGACTATGATTCTTCTAAATAAGATTGAGGAGTGCAGAGGAAATATTGAGACATTGGAGAATAGGATAAAGGAATTGATAAAATCCATTTTAAGGGATGATGGTAGCATTAAGAGTTTACATGAGTGGAAAATGAAGCAAATAATGTTATTTCGGATCAAGCTATGAAACATTGTTAGAAATTTAATATGGAGACACTAAGGGTAAATATGGATATGTTAGTTCATGTTAAGACTATCCTACTAGATTATGATAAGGAAGCTAACTAGATTGTCACCAAGTATACACCTTATAGATAAAGGCCTGATGAAGTAATGAACTTTGGCTTGCCTACTGAAGAAGAATTCCTAGCATGGAATGGTAGGTACTTCGAAGGAATGGGGGTCTAGCATAAAAGGTTGCGGGCTAGTGATTTGAAATTTGAAAGTCTGCAACCATGGTGAATAACAGATAGATGGGAATGCACTACATAGCTTGGATTTAGTATAGATTAGGTTTTTGATAAAGTATGGAGGAATATAGTGCATCTTCTTCAGAGTTGAATTGATGACAAGGTTGCAGACATGGTTTTTCTTTTGTCTTATCCTTTTATGTTTTCTTCATGCTTTTTCTTCCTTTCACTCTATTTACATGGGAACAAGTTTTGAGGTAATTGTTTACTTGTACCCATTTTAATAATTGGACTAGATCTCCAATAGAAAATGAATGCTAATTTCATTTTCTCACATGTCTCCCACCTCTTGGGAGTGCATTGTAACTGAATGAGAGAATATTTGATGTAGTGGTCCAATAGGGTTTTGACATGTGTACTTTTTGGCTTGATCCTTGTTTTTGCTCCTTTGTTTCTATAAGAAGGAATTCAGGGCCAAAAAGTAAAGGTTTTTTGTTTTATGCAATTAACACTGTGAATTGTATGGAGAATACAAAGCATGTTTTATAGTTTGTCATCTTAAGTTTTAGAGTTCATTTTTATGTATGTGATTTGGATAATAGTATAGAAAAATATATACATAGAAATACCAATTTCATGGATATTGTCTCGCCTTGTTCTTGTTTTAATAGTTATGAATGTAAGTAATCCAAGATTCCTTTTATTTTTCTCTATTGTTCATCAATAGATGTTTTATTTCACTCATGCTTATTGATTCAATGAATTAATGTAAATCCTTGGATGATATTGTTAGCTCATAAAAATCAAGTGCTTCGATACTGATAAGTAGTATTATTCATGAATGTAATATGGGAATGCTATAATGTAGTATCTCTTGAGACTATACATTGCTATTATTGAATTGTTCTCTGGTTATATAGGTTGATATTGACTTCATGCTTAGGATAAAGGAACTGGTTCATGGAAACTACTTATGGTTTATTTTTTCTGTTGATTCTTCAACTAATCACTTTTTATTTACAAACTCTCATATGTATACCATTGTAGTTGTTTTCTGTTGATGTTCCAACTTCTCATGCTCTAAGTATAAAACATTGAATGATAAGCTACAAACTTATCTAATGTATTAGGACTTTGAGTAATTTTATCAGAAGTATTTGTTACTAACAATGTATTTTATTATAATTGTATGAAGTTCCTATCAATACATTGTGGGATAACCCTCCTAGATTTTTACAAAGCCCAAAGTGTAGGAGTAGGATTTTTGCAACTTCCACTCATTTGTTGGCCAAACCCTCTAGATTACTAATTACTGGAAATGGTAAAGTCCATAGGTATTTCTAGATATCAATTAAATTTTTCTTAAAAAATAACCAACAAGTTGGTGACTCTATTGGGGATAGCTAAGTCCAAAGTCTCTAGTGCAGATCTGGTACTATTAGAGTGAAGTGTTCATTGTGATATTCTTGATCATGTGAAGAATAATTGGTTTAAATTCTATTGCATTAGTCACATCACCCTTAGTCTTATGTGTCAATTCTTGTTTCATTCTATCACCTTGTGTCAGGTTATGTTTAAAATTCTCTCTGAAGATACAATTACAAAGTCAAAGTGCAATCTCTTTATATTTTCCAGCATCCTAGGTGGCAACTCTGAATTTTGTAAAACTATTGTCAATTTAATTTCTCAAAAAGAATGTAACAAAAAGGATTCTGACATATTTGACATCACAAAGAAGACTAGAATTTATGCAAAGAAGCATCCTGAGCAAAAGGAAGAATTTGAATCCGCTAAAGAGAAATAACCCGCTCTGGTAAATAAGATCTCTAAATCAACTAATTCTATTGACTCTCCTACTAATGCATCCCCTATATTCAATAATTAAGTTTGCATCTAAAATAACCAATGATATTCCCAAAGTAACAATCCCAATGGGAAATTTTTCTACGAATACCTATACCACATCTATCTCAACCACTAAAGCCTCAAGTCCTCTTGTTACTGCTAAGAAAATGTCATTTGTAGATCATGGGAAGAGACCCATTGATCAACCTAAGAAAACCACCTTCAATACTAATGCCTCATCTTCTCAAATCCCCACACTAAAAGAAAAAATTAATCCAACTCCATCTACTGCACCTCCAGATCCAGAAATATTGAGATTACAGTTGGAGAGTGAAAAGCTACAAGAAGATTTGAAAAAAGTTGAGATGTTAGCTTCTAATGCAGAGATGGCTAGGAAGATTTATTTTCTTAAAATGTCCACACCTACTCTAGATTCTTCAAGCTCTGGACATACTAATAGTGAGTCACAAAAGAATAATTTTGATGGGCATACTCCTAGTGGAGGTGGTGGTGATGACAAAGGTGGTGAAGGTGGAGGAAAGGATAAAAATAGTGATTCTTATTTTGAAGATGATGATAGAAGCAAGAAAGGAGTTGTTGATGATGAAAGTGGGAAGGATAAGGATAACATCCACTCTGATAACAAAAGAGATGATGAGCAAAGAGATATTCATATGGATCGACATACTAGGAGGCCACTACAATTAGATAGATACCAAAAATTGTGTTTTGATGGAATACCTGGTCAACCTAATCCATTCCATAAGGATTTCAAACTTGCTTTAGTGAAATTCTCTAGTAATAATGCCTTGAGTGGTGAAGACCATCTCAAAAAATTTGCAAATGTTATGGATTATTTTGAGGAGATAGAAGATGTCATGATGAAGTTGTTCATGCAGTCTCTCATTGAAGATACTCGAGAGTGGTATATAACTTTTCCTACCTAGAGCATTGGTTCTTGGGAAGAATTCAAGAGAGTTTTCAGAGAGAAATATAGTGACAAGACTGATTCAATATTTCTATTGAATCAATTTAATAATATTGTTAAAGGTTCTAACAAATATGTTGTTGAGTTCAATACAAGGTTCCAAAAGGCTAGGAAAATATTACCTCGTCATTTACACTTGAATAATCTGGTATGTTTGGTAAATTACTGCAATGCTTCTAATGCAAAAATGAGTTACCACTTGCTAGATAAGGATCCTCAGTCATTAAGTGAAGCCTTTAAAATGGTAGAGCATGTTGAAAATATTAGTAGACTAACTAGTAAAGGTTGAAAAAGAGATGATCCAAAACTCTTCAAGAGTGCAAAAAGGAAGATAAAAGTTTAGGTGCTAAAGGGGGAACTATTGAGGAAAAACTTGATAACTTTATGAAAAGCATAAGTGATAAGATTGTGAAACAAGAAAAGGTCCAACCAAAAAATTATCAAAGAAATGAAAGACCCCCTCAATTACAAGACTACCCATATAATACCAATTGGTTTAATGGAAATCATGTTCTCAATAATCAAAGAAACACCCAGAATAAGGTCCCCCTGGATCCCCTACAGAAGAATTCAAGAAATTTTGTTGAAGACACTCCTTGGTGCTTGACCTTCGAAATGCCACATTCTTCTCAACAATGTGTTGTGGCACAGATGGTTTAAGTAGAGGAAGATGTGCCTGAGGACTATGATTAGAAAAATGAGGAAGATGTTGATGTACTCATGGTTATGGGTGAATTTGATGTTTCCAATAGTGAATTCTCTTCTGATGAGGATTCTTGTGAAGTGGATGTGGACAATCAAAGGAAAATTGCTAACACATATCATCAACAAGTTTTTTTTTATGAGGATGTTGACAATGAAGTTGAGGTTTACAATTTGGAAGCAATCAAAGATGGTGTTTCATTAAGAAGGCCCTCAGAGGAGGAGATTGCGAGATATATTGTAGCTTTGGCCACCTAGGGTAGAAGTATTTAAGGAACAAAATAGTTGGTGGTGAGAAAGGTAATCCTACTGGTATTTTCATCAGGGAGTAGAATTTCAAGAGCAAAGAACACAAGCTTGATGGAAAAGTGGAAGCAACCAAATCTAAAGAAGGTAGGGGAGATAAAATTTGGGCCAAGAGAGCATAGAACCCAAAAGCTACTCAAGAATTCAAATCTCCAGCTGCAAAGATAAAGACACAAGAGAAAACTCTTGATGTCATAAGGAAGGATGTTAGGCATAAGGCTAAGGAAACAAAAAATCAATAGAAGGAGAGAAACAATGAAAAAGGTATGCTACCAATTGAATTATCCAAATATACTCCTGTTGATATGTTTCAATTACTTATCTAGGTGAAATTATATGTGCCTTTTCTTGAAATGATGAGAATAGATGAACATAAGAAAAAGGTAGTGGCCCTTATCAATGGTGCTACTATATCCTATAATGATTTCATTGAGCTCACTCCACCCAAAGTGAGTGAAAAAGACAAGAAATAAAAGGAGGTTGAGCGAGTTATTAATGAGATTCCCCATATCTTCCTAGGAAATTATGTAACTACTTGTCCTAACAAGGTAGATCTGTTCTTCCTCACCTTAGTAGTTAAAGGAAATTTTATAAAAAAAATATTATTGAATTTGGAGCATCCAACAATATAATGCCAACTAAAATCATGGATGCACTAGGATTGAAATTTGATAGCACTCATGGAAAGTGCTAGGCTATGGATGCAAGAGAAGTCCTTGTCATTGGTGTGACAAATGAACTTCCCTACATATTAGCAGCCTACCCTAACAAAGAATTCAAAATGAGTGTGGTAGGGGTAGATATCCCATCTAATTATGGAATACTACTATCCCAAAAATGGAGTGCATCTATGGGAGGTAGTATGCAATGTGACATGTCTTATGCCACATTTCCCATTGATGGTAAAGATGTTCAAGTGAGAAGAGAACTGAGGGTTCCACATATGTTGGAGAATGGTCCTAAAGATGACACCATTCTTTTCATAGATACTGATAGTAGTGATTTCAAGATACAAGGAATTCCAAATGAAGTGGATAGCTGCCCTGTACCAATAGAAAATGAAATTTCAAGATTATCTAACAAAAAATGGATTTTGGAAAATGTATTTTGATGGTGCAAGTTTGAAAGAAGGGTTGGGTGTAGGGATATTATTGGTAGCACCTAGTGGTAGTACTTATAAATTTTCCTTCACATTATATTTTGTCTGTATGAATAACATGGAAACATATGAAGCTTTATTAATAGGACTGAGATTGGTTGTGAAGCACAAAATAAAAAGGTTAATGGTAATTGGTGATTCTAAGCTAGTGATTTCCCAAGTAAGAGCTAAGTATGCCTAGAAAAGTAAGAGATTGAAGCAGTACAAAAATGTTGTCTGGGATTCCATTGAGTAGTTTGATGCTTTTGGAATTGATTGGATAGAAAGAGGATAGAATAGAGTAGCTAACTTGCTTTCCAACATTGCAGTAAGACCTGATGATATAACTTTCATGGGAATCTCTAAGGTTGAGATACAGACAAGGCCTTCCATTCCTAACAATGTGTATAACCGGTAGATATTCAATGATGATGTAGATATTCTAAGATTCTTAAATTTTGCTGATAAATATGAAGGTGAAGAGATTGAATTTGGTGGATATTTTAAGAATATTGATGGGAGGAACATGGTATTTGGAAAAGAGATCATCTAGTTGAAGAAAATTAAAATCCCCAAAGGACTTGTAGCTCTTGAAAGGGTCTTTGATAGTCAAGATAAAAGTAAGGCCAAAACAACTACTGCTCACCCAAAAGACTTGGAGGAAGTAAATTTCGGGGTTGAGAATGCCCCTCAGAAAGTTTATGTAGGAAAGAAGATGAAACCAAAGGTGAAGGAAATGTTAATTTCCTTACTTAGGAAATACAAACATGTCTTTGCTTGGTTATACGATGACTTGAAATCTTATAGACAAGAATTGTTTCAGCATGAAATTTCTCTAAAGGAGAATGCTAAACCTTTCAGGAAAAAATAGACACCCATTAATCCTACTATAGCTCCCAAGATGCAAGAGGAATTGGTTAAGTTGAGAGATATTGGTATTATAAAAACCATTAGATACTCTTCATGGGTATCTAATTTACTACCAGTAAGAAAAAAGAATGGTGACATAAGATTATGTGTGGATTTTAGGAACTTGAATATATCCACATTGAAGGACAATTACACATTGCAAAATATGGAAGCCATGTTGCAAAAGGTAACTGGTTGTGATCTATTGTCCATGATGGATGGTTGTGCAAGTTAAAACCAAGTAAAAGTGAAGGATTATAAGCAGTAAAAGACTGCCTTGACTACTCCATGGGGTGCCTAGACATCTATTTCAGAATACCTTTTGGAATAACAAATGCAGGTACCAATTTTTAGAGAGATATGGATGTAGCTTTTTCTAAATTTTATTGATTCATTTATGGCAGCATATCAAGATGACCTGACTGCTTACTCTAAAAATGAAGATCATTGTATGCATTTTGAAAAGGTATTTCTCAGGTCACCAGAATATGGGATATATTTGAATCCAAATAAATGTGCCTTTGGGATAACTAAGGGAAAGTTGTTGGGAAATATTCTTTTTAAAGATGGAGTTAGGATAGACCCTGAAAGAGTAGCAACCATAAATAAAATCCCTCAGCCAAAAAATTTCAAGATCATTCAATCATTTTTTGAGAAAATATTTTTTTTAAGAAGGTTTGTGATTAATTTTGTAGAAATCAAAAGACCTATTAACAAGATGTTGAAGGGAGAGAAGGTGATTTGGAGTGAGGAGCCTAGTCAAGAATTTAAAAGGATTAAACAAGCTATTAAAGAAGCTCTATTTTTGAAGTCCCTAGACTTCTCTAACCCAATGCACATTTTCTCTTTTGCTTCCTTCCATACTATTGTTGTTGTATTGTTATAGAAAAATGAAAAGGGATTTGAATAGCCTATTGTATTCTTTAGTAAGTCCTTACAAGCTACAGAGCTGAAATATGACATGACTAAGAAACAAGTGTATGGATTGGTTAAAGTTGTAAATAACTTCAGGACTTATCTACAGGGAGCTACTATCATAGCATTTGTACCAAGTGTTGTTGTGAAAGATATTTTCACCTAGTAGGAGACTATAGGCATAAGATGTAGATTGATCAACAAGATCTGAGAATTTAATATTGATGTTCAGATCACCAATTAGTAAGAGGTCCTAGCCTTCCTAAATTCATGAAAAAATCTAATTTGGAGGAAAACCAGATCAATCAAAGAGAAGTGATTGATATTGCACCTATTTTTGATATGAAAATGTGTGGATGGTATAGAAGAATTTTCCAATATTTACAAACTCTGCAATGCCCTGCAAATATGGTTGACAATGACAAGAGGACATTGAAATTACATGCCATCAAATATGTAATTATTGACAATGAGTTGTTGTGGGAAAGCCTTGATGGTGTACTTATAAAATGTGTTGATGGAAAGTAGGAACTAATTTTTTTACAGGAAATGCATAATGGGATGTGTGGTGGTCATTACATGGAAAATACCACTACCCATAAGATCTTGAGAGATAGATTATGGTGGCCTACTATTTTTAAGTATGCTCACAAGTTTTTTAAGACTTGTGATGCTTGTCAAAGATTTTCAAGGAAGTTAAAGTTTTCAGGAAATCTACCACTTAGGCCTATGACTATTCAAGCCCCTTTCCAAAAATGGGGGATTGATTTCATTGGAGAAATACCAAAAACATCTAGTGGAAGGAATTCATGGATCCTTGTTGCTACTGATTATTTCACAAAATGGGTAGAAGTCATGTACCTACCAAGAAGGAAAAAAGTAAGGTGGTGATAGATTTCTTCTTAAATAATATTCTAATTAGGTTTGGATTTCCGGAAAGATCATTTTAGATAATAACATGTGTTTTATGTATGAGGAATTCAAATATTTTTGTGATAAACATGCTATACAAGTTGCTTATTCTTCACCTTACCATCCTCAAGGAAATAGACAGGTTGATTCTAGTAACAAAAGTTTGATGAAAATCATCACAAGGGTGATGGAGAAAAACAAAAAGGCTTGGAACTCAAATATGAAATTGGCAGTCTAGGCGGATAGAGTGACTATGAAAAAGGCTACTAGTTATTCACCATTTGGCTTGGTATATGGTCTAGATGCTAGACTACCACAAAATAACTTGCTAAAAATGTATAAGTTTGTGCAAGAATATGATGAAGAGATCTATGATGATATGCAACACATAATTAATAATCTAGTGCATTTGTATGAAACCAGAAGAGAAACTCATGCTAAGAATATGAAGATGTAGTTGCAAGTTAAGCATTTACATGATAAAAGAGCTTCTCCCAGAAAGTTTAAGCTAAATAGTATGGTGTTATCTTGAAATGCAAGGGATGAGGACAAGGGAAATCATGGAAATTTTGAAACATTATGGATGGGCCCTTATCTGATAGCTAGTGCACATGGTGAGGATTCCTATTTCCTCTAGAGCTTGGCAGGTGAACTTTTCAAATTACCAGTACATGGACAATTTTTAAAACCATACTTCTCCTAAGTATGTTAGTCTCCATGTACACTATAGATTTTATATATTTTGCGTATAGGTTTGTTTTTTTTATGTTGTGTCTGGTTCGATCTTACTACCTAGTCCAAGTAGTCCCCTGGTTTTTTGATCCTTTGTGTTTTTAACAGGTTTGCTTCAACCACAAATTCTAGGATCTTTCGATTCCTACAAGAGACATACATCCCTAGTTAGATCCAGTGTTGGAACCCCTAAAAAGAAAAAAAATTGTGTTCCATTTCCAAAAATATTGATAATTTTAATGAACTATGGGTTTTTTCTCCTACTACCCGATAAAGGGTTTTAGGTTTTCCTAAGTCTCATTTGAAAAAAATTGAGTTTGTATCCTCACCTAGATTTTAATTTTTGGTTGACTCCCTGTGTTAGTCATCAATCCTTTAACTCATGACTTTTTACATCAAAACCCATTGAGTGAATGGCCCTCTGGTCTTGTTTTACTGCTTTATCTTGTTGGATCATTGTTTTGGAATTTCCCTTAGTCAGGTTGAATATTTCCCATTGAAAAGTCTTAAGTCTTTTATGTCGTGGGTCGCTTCGTCAAACTAATTGGGTCCCTTCTAGGATTAACAATTTTTGAAATGTGGAGATATAAGAAACCATGGGTGTCATTCGATCAGTGCAGAAGATCTAGACCATAGCCCACATGCTCATTCCATTTTTGTCTCTCATTCTTTTATTCATTCAGGATCACGGGTGAAGGCCATGTGTCCTAGATGATTGGTGGGATGGACATCATTGATGAAATATGTAGCAAGTTTTCAAAGAAGATCAGTGGTGGGAGATAAATGAGGTGGTCGAATCTGGACCATTTCTCCCATGCCTATTTACTTTTCTTGATTATTAAAATAATCACATAGGCTAGCGGCAAATTGCCACCTATCTTTGATGATGGGCTTGAGGGATAGTATTGCTTAATTTCAACTAAATCAACATTTGATAGCCGGTGACATGGATTCATCTCAACTGCTCCTTGCCATCCCATGTCAGCCCCATTCTTTTTACTAGATCCCCAGTGGGGAAGCAAGTTTCTACCATGTGTAATAATATTGAGAATGTGGAAGCATAGATATGTGGGAAAATATTTAATTAAAATATCAATGTAGGGCATGGGAAGTAAAATGTGTGCTATTAATATGCATATATTGCATATGCTTAAAAGATCTTTTAGCATGAGCCATAGATGTTGTATGAAGGATAAAGTTGGTGCTAGCTAAGGAGTGTGTATGATGAGTCCAAGAGATCTAATCTCAGCCTCTCCTCATCTCCCCGTTGATGAAACTTGCATACAAGTTATGGCTCATGGGGGCGAGAGGAAAAGGACGCGTGGATCATGGCTATAAAGACAAAGAGATGGTGGATCTCGCATACTACAAGAAAGTGTTTCCATGTGGCCTCCTGTCATTTGAAAAGTGTTGTGGTTGTGCACTGTCCAATATTTCATATCAAGCTAGTCAAATCTGGATCATGCATCATCTAACTCTCCAAGAAGATCAACGACTAGTATTCAAAACTTAGTTGAAGGAAAGCAAGCCATTCTAGTTTAAGTGAGTGAACCTTATTGAGTAAAAGGACATTGAGCTACTGAATTAAGGAATTGCATAATTATTAATGTTTATCTTGAATGCATAATTCAACATTAAAGTTATACTCAATACACTCAAGGAGCTAATTTTTTGGTTTCTCAACATCTTCTGATGTTACAACCAGGGTTGTCAACCTACAAGAAAACTAGTATGTCGATTGTTACTTTCCCTCTAGCATTATTGATAAGTTGTCATTTTTCAAGCTTGAGTCTATTAGGGTTTTCTTAGTTTGTTTTTTTAAGGTTTTACATTCATAAAAATACTTTATTAATTATTCATTTGCATAATTCATGCAAAACCCTCACAAAAGTTGTAGGCCTTGTTCAGTTAAACCAAAAAACCCTACCTTGTCTTACTTCCTGCATATGGCTCCTAAAGTAAAAGTGTCTTTGTCCAAAGGGGAAGCTTTCTCTCCCAAAAGACCTCTGAATAAAGACCTTATGGATCAATTACCACCCTTAACTAGATATAAACTTAAAGGCCAATTGATTTTTAGAGCTCCTGAAATAGTAGAAGGTCTATTTGACAGAAGATGTTCTACCAGGGATGCTAAATTTCCTTATACTAGGTGGGAACTATATTGTAGTTGGTTCAAGAATAGAAATATGGGTATCCCAATAGGAAACCCTTGGAACTATGACTTGGGGAATTTAATTGCACCAAATGACTATATCCATCAAATTGCTTAGAGAAATAGTTGCTAATTATGACCCAGGCGCAAGGACTATCAGAACATATGATGGGAAAGAAATGGTTAAGATCACTAAAGAGGAATTGGGTCTTTTTTTCAAGCTCATTGAATGGGGTGATGAAATGCATAAGATAAATGAAGATTCTCTTAGGAAAGAGTATGATAAAACCAATATTTCATTTAGAGTCCACATCTTTCCAAGATTTTTGGCAGAAATTGTAGGTCGAAAGATTGTAATACGACAACATGATAAGGATCCTTTCCTTGTTAACTACTTTGTTCCCTATTTCAAAAGGACCCTCTATTCCATTTGTTAGATAATTGGTTATGATCCTGTCTATGGAATGCCAATGGCATGGATGTATATGGCCACCCATATCCAACATCCCCAATATTGTGCAGTGTATGATTATGCAGTATTTCTTTTTGAGAGAATGCATGATGGACTGGTAAGATTAAAGAAAGGTGAATTTGGGGTAAGGTTTAGTTGGTACTCACTGCTAATGCACATGATTTTGTACAAGGGTGCAATTTACTTTGGACACAATATTAACGTAGAAAGGAAAATGGGTGACATGGATTTTAGCATGCAATGTTGCACCACAGTCTTGGATAAAGATGATAGGACATATCATTATGTCACATTTTAGAATTTGTCTATTTCTGAACTAAAGAACAGTTTAATTGTGAAGTTACCTAGAATTATGATTTCTCTACATGATTTCTCAAGACCCAAGGAGAGAATACTTGATATAGGAGTTGATCATAATTGTGGAGATGTTATCTCACACTCTGATTACACTATCTTAAGAGTATATGGTTCCAAAGTAGCACCTCACTTGTTGTTGAGGTTTGTGCTAGAAAGAATTGGATTCCTTGAGGTTATTTGGTAACTAGGAAATGTTGAAAATGAACATTTGTTGAATAAGGGAAAAGGAACTTTCTTTCCTTCATACACTTGTTTTTCTAATTTGTAATGACCAAACGAGGTTTGAATAACATCCTTGAAATACTCAAAGAATACCACATGTAGAGGATAGTGGAGAGAATCAAGTATGATCCTGAAGGTTTTATGGCTTGGTTAAATGAGAGAAACAAGAGTTATAAATGTGTCCACATTTTCCAGTATCTAGAAGATATAAGAAATATATCAGACACTTTGGAAAAGGAAAAGAGATTAGCAAGAGGTATCACATTCAATAAGATAAAAAGGAACCTAAAGTAGGAGGAACCTAATTTCAAGATCCTCCTAGAGGCTGAGGATATAATACAAAAGGTGGAGCATGTAACAAGGAATTTTGATTCAATAGTGGAGCACCTCGAAACTAAAGGGGTAATCAATAAAAGGGAAGGCTATAATTATAGAAAAACAATGTGGAGGAGAAATCTCTACTATAAGAGAAGAGTCTACATCATAAGCCTCCTAGGAACCACCGATAAATTTATTTATAAGGAGAAAGAGTAAGGAAATGAAACCTGATGAAGCCTGCATTTCCACTCAGCAAGGGGGGCACAAGCCTCCCTCTCCTATGCCAAAAATACCACCCCCATCTCCACCAATTCCAATAGAGCCTAAAATTGTGAATATTGATTCCCCACCACCTAGTGAAATATAAACCTAAGAGGCACCATTGAAAAGACCAAAGATTGAGGCCATTATTTTAGTAGACTATGATGATGAAGGCAATGATGATGATATTTAAGTGTCAGAACAAGAAATGGAAGGAGTGCCCACTACATATGTAGTAGGGGCAATGCATCAATTGGGAAAAATATTAAGTAATGTTGATCTTAGAGGGATGAATGGACGTGATGATTCATGGGTTGAGGCATGTGCCAAATTCTTGAATAATGACTCATTTGTAAAATATCAAGATTTTATGGAATTTCCATACATGGCTAAAATAGATGAGTATGTTAATAATCTTGCCATAGAAAGGAGACTTCACCTAGGACTTCCTGATTCTATCATTCAGAAAAATGTATTAAATAAAATGAAATCCAAATTCCAAAATATTATTGTAAAGGAGGTGTTGGTTCTTTTTTATAATGTAACCAGGTTTGTCTTCTAATCTACCCATGGAATTGCCAATTCCAATCAAAGGCAGCTTGAAGGACCTAGACCAACTGATGAGGACTTTAAAAATGCTCATTCACTTCGAGCTCTGCAAGACCTGGGAGGGTGATCCCTTAATGTGTTTACAACCTCTCCACTATTATTATAAACGACATTAACAATAGCAGATAATCTCACTTAATAGCTCAACACAATAGGATAATATCAACTAGAATTGGTTGTTCCTAGACAATATCAACTATCTAGAGCATGAGATAGCTAAACACAATCCATTGTATAAGATAGTCATTGATTTGCAATTTGTAGCAAGCTCTAGGAAAAGACAAAAAAATACTGAACTACACTAATAAGTACAACTTAGATCAGTGCCATATATCCATTGTGGGAGTCAAATTCATAAGCATCTAGAGGCTTATAATAGATTTAATACATGACATATAAGATCCCTGACAATATTGCATTACAATTTTATTAGTATGCATTGTAACTCAATACTACTTATCAAATCCTTATACAGAACATATCCGCCTATAATCCCATTCAAGCATTTTAATTAATTCCTTGAATTAAATCTAAAATAGAATCATACACACCACAACAGTGAGATGGATAAAAAAACCCTTAGTTATTTCTTTCAAAGTTTAGATATGCATGTACAATGGAGAGACATGAGCTTGAATTTATCATTTCAACTCAAATGCTAGTATTTTCATACAACATTAAATCCCCATGAATTCAAACCTATTATAGAATGACTCAAAACCTAAAGTTCATTTCTCTAAAACCATCGGACTTTAAAATTTTCTCTGCAACTTCACCTAGACTCAACAAAAATTATCTAACTCGCTAACCTATACTTCTGGCCTTGAAATCCTTCTTATAGAGAATGAAGGAGAAAACAAGCATCGGGCCAGAAAGTACACATGTCACCAGCCAATTGGAGCACTTGGTGATATTCCAAAAATTGTTACAATATCCATCACCCTGGAGAATATTCTTGTTCATCATGTCAGCTGAGGAAAGTTGATGCAAAAACAAAAACCACAAGAAACCCGCGTTGAGAATCCCATCAACACAAAACTGGAACTATTGTAACTGCATCATCTAATTTTCCACCTGTTAGTAGTCCATTCTTTTTACTCTTCCTTAGTCAAATACTTAGTTAACCATTTTTGGTATTCTTCATCAGTCGGCCAATCAAAATTAATTACCTCATCCACTTTGGCATTATAAGGTGTGTACTTTACCGCTACCTGATTTTCATCCCTTTCAAAAGATTCCAAAGATGAGTTGGTTCCAATAATCTTATCAATACATCTCACCAACAAATCATAATATGAGTCATCACAGATTAATTTAATTTGATCATTGACCTCATTTGCTTGATCCTGCCATTGTTGGAGTGACCTGATTTTCCCCTACTCATCAATTATATCAAGTAGCAATGTCTTACCCCAATCATTGAAATTCTTCACCAACTCCCTAATCTTCCTACTCAAATCATTTGGTAAGGTCCAAAAACCCTGCAATGACTTGACTAATACTTGAGTAGGCTTTAATGATTGGGGCCTATTATTAGTGTCAAACCATGAGGCCTTATACATGATATCCAAATCACTGGCCCTAGGGATCCAATTTTCAATCAATGGTATCACTACCTCCTGATCCCTATCAATATTCTTTATTGCTTCCAATAGAAAAGAATATAAAGAGTGTATAGATAGCAATTTACTATCAACCCTTTCATTTAAATGCCTCAAAACAATAGTAACAATATCCTTTTACTTTAAAAAAGATCCCTCCTCACTTAACTTTAATGATGCCTGCAATTCATCAATTTTTTGCAAGAACTACTTCTTTGTAGGATCAACAGAGCACTCTATTTCTTCTTCAATTTCCTCTAAAGAAGGGGTGATGGAAAGATTTTGACTAGGAGATCCTGGTGTGGAAATAATTGGAGAAGTAGGAGGCACTGACTCTATTGTGGAAGGTAATGTACTGGTTCCTAGAGCACTTGATGTCTCCCAAATCTGTTTATACCTAAACCTCTCCACCTCAGTCTACAACTCTACATTCTTTTGTTGCATCTTGTTGTATTCCTCAATCAAGAGGTTATACTTCTCCATTAAGCTTTTCTTTTTAGCCTCCTCCCTTTTAGCAATCTTTTTGGCCAATTTGGCCACATTCACAATCAAGTTAGTGGCCTCAGTGGTTGAGGTCTCTGAAGCTCTCTTTATTATTAATCCTCCTATGAAATTTGGATTAATATCATAAACATCTTGTTTTCTTCCTTGTGGGGCCAATGCCCAAATTTCCAAGGTTTCATACTCTTCACTGAAATTAGATTCTTGAAGTGTTTCCTTGACTTCTTCTTCATTAGAGTCTTGCAAGGGATTCTTGGACTTTAGAATAGCATTAAACACTACAGTGTCTGCAATGTCCCATTTAGGTAGAATCAATACACCAGCCCGACTTACCAATTTCCTTCCTTCTTCAGGAGTGATGTTCTTGAATTCTTCCATCAATTCAGCTTTCACCTCCTCATCATTCTCTTGGTCTAACCTATCAGGTTTCAGTTCTCTTATTTTCTTACATTTATCTTGATATTCTTCAAATTTCATCCTCCATACCAATTGCAAGAATACAAGAGTTTTTACAAATGCATTGTCATCTAGAAGCTCCTTGCATGCTTCCATTCTTGCATCTTGTACACTTTTTCCTTTCATATCCAAATTAGATAAAACCAATTCAGCTGGCCTAGGAGGGGAAGGCATACCAACTTGCATGTCCTGATTAGTCACAATGATTTCATCCATCATATCCTCCTATGGTTGATCAATTCTTTTCCTCTTAGGGCTTGGCTCAAATGGTGGTGATGAGGGATTTTCTTCTAGTGATGATTTTAAATCAATAATTTTGCTTTCCCCAGGCACTTTGAGTTTTGGACCTGGTTGTGGAGGCACCTTCATTATTTTCTTTCCTTTTCTTTCCACTTCTTCCACATCACTGCTATTATCCTTTTTCCTCCTATAAATGGGCCACCTTTCTGTAGGCTGATATGCTGGCCTTGTTTCAATTGGTTTGGCACCCTACTCTGGTACACCCAGACTTAATTCTAAGTTTATCTTTTTAGTCCTCAATGTGCCCATAATCTCCTTGAATTTCTCCATTAGAAAATCAATTTTCTTATGGTATGGACTGAACTCCAACAATGGATCATACTTGGAATCCATTTTATGCACAATATCTAATAGCTTATCATAAGCTATCCATTTCTCTTTGTTCAACTCCTGCTTATTTAGGTCAAACTCATTTCTAATAAGATCCTTAGGGAATTTGAACTCATGCACAAACTTGCCAGCTTTTATTCTTTTTCTGAAAAGAGCAAAGAAACCCTCAGGATCATGCTGCCACTTTGGAACACACCTCAAATGGTAATCATCAAAGAATTTATCAAAATGCACCCAGCCTCCCTTTGAAAAGGTAAAATCAAACACCACTATATAATCAAGGAAAAATGTTCCCTTTCCCCTCCTAGTGAGGTTGTCCTCATGAATACAACCTATTTTCTACATAACTTTTGCAAACCCCACTCTTGGTGGCACATTGTATGGAAGTATATGAGGGGCTCCCTGGAAACCGTACACTCAAAATAGTGCTGACTGGGTATGGGATAATGTCACCCCAGTTATGGTAAACCTTCAATTCTGGCTTCCCCCACTTTGGCTTGAGGAAATCATGTAATTCCTCAGGGATCCTAGGTATATTCACCATCAATCTAGCCCTCAATCTGGAAGCAAAGCAATTATCAAATTGCACAAAACTGGTGCTTTCCTTATTACAAGATAAATCTACAACCCATATCTATATTGGAAATCTTTCTCCATCAACTGATTGCCTCAATTTCATCCTTTCAGAGAAAAATTCAGCGTTCTTGAACAAGAACATATGCATCAGCATAGAATACCAAAATAATTGAGTGTCGGTATCATTTTTTTGCAGCTTTGACAATCCTTCATGTATCCTCTCAGCCAAGAAAGGGGAAAAGTCATAGGTCACAGAGAAGTTAGGGTGTTGTATTTGTACCCCCATGAAGATATAAGCAATGGGAATCACTGCACCAAGACTGAAACCCAAAATATGACATAATGAATAGAAAGTAGCCAAAAAATCTTGAACCCCCTACCCTAGCCAAATGAGGTGGAAGCAACTTAGCTCTAAAAAGAGACTTCAATTTTGCATATTCCTGCTTCATCTCCTCAAGATTGATAGGAACCAAGTCTTCACTATGTTCACTCAGGTCAAAAATTTGTTGGATTTATTCTCTATTAATACTTAATAAAATCCTTCCATCATTATCTCTAATTACTCGTGTGACAAGGTCATATCTTGTAGCCACTACCCTAAGCAAGTCTACATCAGGGAAAACATTAGGTACCACCAGCTTCCCCATATCATACATCCATCCATTTGAAAAGGGGTGAGGAAAATTCCTCTTTCCATACCACAATCTGAACATTTCCAAGCATGTGAGAGGAACCCTAGCATCGGCAATGTTGGAGCAATTATACACTAACCCTTCCCCCAATATTTTCCCTTGCATTAGGACCAATCCCTTCCTTCTATCATTCGTTGACAAGGGAAATTGATCTAGGAAATCATCACACAAGTTTCTTTTCAAATATTCAATCTGGCCAGAATGTTGCTTGGGTGGTGCCATTTCGGACAAACTAGGGCTTATTTACAATGTTATAATTCAAATAGCTAGGACTAACTACAGATAGAAAATTACAGGACAAAACACTGCAATTTCTCACAACTATAATTAAACTATAGCCCTAACACATTCATCAACAAGCTCACAGCAAATCCTTTCCCAAATTCAAATGTAGAATGACCAGGAGGCACAAAAAATAATCTCATGGCTTTGTTCGTAGAAATCCCAAATTTTGGCTGCAAAGACTCGCAATTCCACCTTCGGCTCTGAGACTGCTCCACAAAATACTTGAATGCTTTGTGATACAAATAAAGTAGGAGAATTGATTTTATGTCAATCAAATTGTGCTAGTAAGTGTCTCATCCGCCATTAAAGCTCACTCGCGCACTGCACAAATGGCTCCAACCATATTTGATGCGAATTTAAATCTTAGTCATCGATCCTTCAGTTTGATCAAATAATCCAATGACTACCTTCAAAACAGGCTGACGCAACCGCCAACATGGCAATAAAGGGCCCACCATATCATATGATGTGAAGGAAATCCACATGGCAGTTTCCCGCGACATCGTAATCAGTAAAGATCCTGCAACTTTGGATCGCATGATGGTGGGCAACCATAGATCTTGAATAGCGGTGATCCTATTCCTTCAAAACATTAGTAGGCCTTATCATTATCCATCGAGAACCTTTTCAGCTGAGATCATAATATATTTGTTGATTTGAAGCATGTGCATCTCACAAGTATTTTAGTAACCCATAACATAACATATTAAAGTTGGGTTAAAGTATTTCATTATCTCTTTGGCTCCACCAGATGAGACACTTGGCAGTCACCCACAATATTGTGATTAGTTAAAACCTTGCAATTATGGATCACGTGATGATGGAAAATCGTAGATCTTAACCATCAATGATCTCGATCCTTCAACATAGTCACCACGTGGCGGTTTCCCATGACATCACAATCAGTAAAGATCCTGCAAATTTGGATCGCGCGATGGTGAGCAACCGTAGATCTTGAATAGCGGCGATCCTATTCCTTCAAAACATTAGTCAGCCTTATCATTATCTGTCAAGCACCTTTTCAGCTAAGAACATAAAATCTTCATTGATTTGAAGCACATGCATCTCACAAGCATTTTAGTAACCCATAACATAACATATTAAAGCCGAGTTAAAGTATTTCATTGTTTCTTTGGCTCCACCAAATGAGACACATGGCAGTCGCCCACAATATCGTGATCAGTAAAACCCTTGCAATTATGGATCACGCAATGGCAAACAGCCATAGATCTTAAGCATTAGTGATCTCAGTCCTTCAACACAGTCACCAACCTTATCCTTAACCATCAAGTAGCTTTCCTATCTAGATTATAACAGATTCGTTGATTTAAAACATGTGCACCCTGAAAGCACTTTAGTAACCTACCTTATAATGTATTTAAGGCCAGATTAATGTATTTCCTTATTCCTTCAACTTCATTAGATGAGACACATGGCACTCTCCCATGATATCATAATCCGTAAAGATACTATAGTATTGGACTAGGCGATGGTGGGCAACCGTTGATATCTGATGAAGATTGATCAATGACATATAAACTGATCTCCTTCGGCCACACCAAAAGGAGACGTGGCACTTGCCTGCGATATTGCAATCGACCAAAGAACTATGGTGGGGTCATCGCGGGATGGTAGGGAATGGTTGAGATCAAATGGTAGTTGATCAATGGTGGCACAAATTTCACCCTTCAGAAAGGGAAAATGGTGCCCGCCTGTGATATTGCGATCAATAAAGGTCCTGCACTTCCTGATCACGCGATGGAGGGCAAGCATTGATATGGGAAGGCAATTTGATCAATAGTAGCATGAATACGATCCCTTCTACAAAATAAAACATTCATTAAAAGGACAAGGGGACATCACTAGGGCGATGGAAAACAACGACATAAGTTGTTTTAAAAATGATGAAGCACAGGGGCATCCAAAACTTAGCAAAAATAAAACATGTGGAGGAAATAAAAATTAAAACCAAAGGGACCAAGCCTAGATTGAATTATGGGGCATAAGTTGTTTTAAAAACCTTCCAAAAGTAATATCAAAATAGATCCCACCCCAAGTGTAAAGAAAACATAATGGTTTTACATGAAGACAAAGCTAAAACCCCAACCCTTAGAAATTTTCTAGCACCATGAAAGACCAGTGACATAAGGAAGGGCATGAGTGACAAACAAGGAGAAAAAATTTGAAGCTCCATCGGAGGGTTAGGAATTGTTGAGAACTAGTGGCATCTTGTTGCTACCAGAATGGGATCTAGCTTCAGATATAGCTTTCAACACAATCAAGAAATGTGATAGATCTCTCTATAATATAGAAGAAGAAGCTACACTTGCATTACAAGGGTCTTATTTTAGTGAGGAATGGGAAGCCTTGGCTATATGGTCTTTAGCCCCAAGCACAAGAAAGCCAAAAATTGTTGACCCTGCACCTAACTACAATGGAGGCTTGATAATAAAAAGAGTGTCAAAAACATCTTCCTTAGAAGCTGCAAATATGTCAGTTCATGTTGCACAGTTCACAAGGGCCACTGTGGAGTATGTGACTACTAAAAAAGGTAAAGTTAGAACATAATTAATTAACTTTTTGGTTAAGTATGGAGATCTTGAGAAGAATAATATGCAATTAATAACAAAGGTAAAATTATTAGAGGATGTGTTGCAAAAGTTACAACCTGGAAAGCCCAAGTAGAATGATGTTGACTCTCCCACCCTACACAAGAGGATATATCCCGAGAGTTTATTGCTGATGTAAGTTCTTCATGGGTAATTGTGCCATATACTATGGGAACTGTGCCTATTTCAATAGTAGAACCCAGTACATCAGAAGAACCACAAGCGAAAGGGGATATATATAAGGAAGAATTACTTAGGAAATTAAATGAATACAAAGAAAAATGTAATAGTCATGATGAAGATAATTTTAGGAGCAATATAAGGATTGTCACAACAGTGCTAGAACATCTTAACAGAAGAGTGAATAACAAATTGAATAGTATTCAGTACAGTTATTCATTCATGGTTGATGCCATCATAATGTTTGACATTGACAAAGAAAGATCCATTCCACTCATGGAACTCTAGATCTATAGGAAGTAGGAATTGATATTAATAGGAATTGGGGTTAAGTAGGATCCCAATGCACCTAAATTTTTTAATCCTATTATGGTTCTTGTAAATAAGATTGAGGGGTATAGAGGAAATATTGAGACATTGGAGAATAGGATAAAGGAATTGGTAAAATCCTTCCATGAATCTCATCATGGCCTTCTTCCATCCATTTTAAGGGATGATGGTAGCATTAAGACTCTAGAGGAGTGGAAAAACTAAGTAAATAAATTTATTTCAGATCAAGTTATGAAAATTTGTCAGAAATTTTATATGGAGACACTAAGGGTAAATACAGATATGTTCATGATGAGACTATCCTACTAGATTTTGATAAGGAAGCTAACCAAATTTTCACCAAGTATGCACCTTATGGATAGAGGGATTTTGAAGTAATGAAATTTTTCTGGCATATTGAAGAAGAATTCCTAGCATGGAAAGGCAGGTACTTGGAAGGAGTGGGGGTCTAGCATAAAAGGCAGTGGGTGAGTGATTTGAAATTTTTGAAGTATACAACTATGATGAATACTAGATAGATGGGAATGCAATACATAGCCTCGATTTAGTATAGATTAGGATTTTGATAAAATATGGAGGAATATAGTGCATCTTCTTCAAAGTTGAATTAATGAAAAAGCCTTAGACATGGCTTTTCTTTTGTATTATCCTTTTCTATTTTCTTCATGCTTTTTCTTCCTTTCACTCTATTTACATGGGAACGAGTTTTGAGGTAACTGTTCAGTTATACCCATTTTGAGAATTTGACCAGAGTTCCAATAGCAAATGAAGACTACTTTAGTTTTCTCACATGTCCCAAACCTTTTGGGGATGCATTGTAACTGAATGAGAGAATCTTTGATGTAGTGGTCCAAAAGGGTTTTGACATGTGTACTTTCTAGCTTGAGGCTTGTTTTTTCTCCTTCATTTCTATAAGGAGTTTAGGGCTAGAAAGTAAGGGTTTGTTATTTTATGTAATTAATAGTGTGAATTGTATGGAGAATACTAAGCATGATTTAGAGTTTTTGTTCTTAAGTTTTAGAGTTCATTGTTATGCATGTGACTTGGATAATAGTATAGAAATATATATAGAGAGAAATACCAATTTCATGGCTATTGTCTTTCCTTGTTCTCGTTTTATGACTTAAGAATGAAAGTAATCCAAGATTCCTTTTATTTGTCTCTATTATTCATCAATGGATGTTTTATTTCATTCCTACTTATGGATTCAATGAATTAATGTAAATGCTTGGATGAGATTTTTAGTTCATAAAAATCAGGTGGTTGGATACTAATAGGTAGTTTTAGTCATGAATGTAATAGGGGAATGCTATAATGCAATATCTCTAGATACTGTACATTGTTATTATTGAATTTTTATTTGGTTATATAGGTTGATATTGAATTTGAGCTTAGGATAAAGGCACCGGTTCATGCAAAGTACTTATGGTTCAATTTTTGTGTCGATTCATCAGCTAATCACTTTTTATTTACAAACTCTCATATGGATACCATTGTAGTTGTTTTTTGTTGATGTTCTACCTTCTCATTCTCTAAGTATAAAAAATTGAATGATAAGCTACCAACTTATTTAATGTATTAAGACTTTGAGCAATTTTATGAGAAGTATTTGTTACTAACACTGTATTTTATTATAATTGTATGAAGTTCCTGAGCATACATTGTGGGATAACCCTCCTAGGTTTTATAGAGCCTAAAGTGTAGGAGTAGTAGTTTTACAACTTCCACTCATTTGTTGGACAATCCCTTTGGAGTACTGATTATTGGAAATGGTAAAGTCCATAAGTATTTCTGGAGATTAGTTCGATTCTTAAAAAATAACCAATAGTTTCCATCAATGATAAAGGGGGAGATTGTTGCAAGAATGGAAATATGGAAGGTTTTTTCATTGATATCAACTAGTCAGTTCATTATCTACTAGTTTCTAGTGGCTGTATATGTCGAGGATATTAAGAAAATTGTAATAAAAATATTTTGCAGGTGTTATGTGGTTGTTTCGGGTTTTGGTCTAGATTTTCTCCTATGGTTGTGCAATTCAAATATGTTGTTCATGGTTGTTAGAATGTGCTATATTAAAATTTTTGGTTGTTGGTTCATTGTATAGTGCAAGTTGTGTTCACCAATTGTGAACTATGGTTTTCTATATTTTTGGTTGAGGTCTAGGAGAAATGTTGTTGGTCTGAATTTATCTTTGATGAAGTATTATGATGTGTGGTTCTAAAGTTGAGTTGCCCTAATTCTATTGAAGTTAATTTTAGCACTTGGAAATTTTTTGCTTAATGGTTCTATGTGTTTTACACTAGTGTGGCCTATCTTGTGTAAAATATTACTTTCGAGAATGATGAAGCGTGTTAGATCTATTTGGGTCCCTATAAAGCATTTTTTTGAGTTTCCCTCATTCTAATTACACTATAGGATTTTTTGGCACTAACCTCATTTCAATTTGGATTTGGATAGATGACTTTGGATATGTTTCAAAGTTGAAGATGGTATAAATACAAGATGAGTTAGTAATGGAAAATAGACAAGAGAAAAGAAGATGTGTGATAAGAGAAAATAGAAAGTGTAGTTTGGTGTGACATTTATTCTATTAAGTAAGAGCATGTGTTGAGAGTGTGGGAGATAAGTGTGAAGCTTAATGTTGAGTTTTTAGATGCAATGAACAGAAGGTGAACTCTATCATTAATGCAAGTTAATCTAGTGACTTTGGTGGAATCCTTGTTACAATGGGATAATAGTCTCTCTATAACAAGTCTTCTTTGTCTTCTTTGTATCTCTGTGGCAGTGAGCCCTGCAAGTTGTATCCATGTTAGATAGTGAGTCCTTATTTCAGGAAGCAAGCCTTTTGTAATCGGTTTTGATATTCTCTATGGTGTGATTTAATCCTCAATGTGGTTTTTCTCTCATTGGGTTTTCCACGAACATCTGGTGTTATTCTATTTATGGGTTAGATTTGACTTTCTACATTGGAATTTGATGATTAATCATTTAAGTAGTATTAAGTATAAGTTATAGTAATTGAATTAAAGGTTTAATTTTGTGACAACTGATTCACCCCCTCTTAGTTGTCCTATTCAACAGTAGCCTCCTATAAAACCACAATGTCAGGAACCACATCCTATAAAAAAATTTTGTTAGATGCTAAAAAATACTCTTATGAAACTTCTATGGAGAATTGAATTCAACAATAGATGTATTCCCCCTTGATTGTGCTTGCTTTATGGAGGTTGAATTAGCATGAACATGAAACCACATCAAATTGCCTATGTCATATCACTGGGTATTTCCAAGTACCATACCACATAATGATAGACATTTTATGAGAGTGGGAGAAAAATTATATATCCAATGCAACAAATGATGTTGAAAACAAAGTCCTCTAGCTCCCTATATGCTTATTCGAATGAACTTCCCTTTTAAAGGAATAAGCTTTAGTTACTAGGGTTTTACTATATACTAATGAAAATGACTCTTTTGACTATTCATTTGAAATTTAACTTGTTACAAATTTACCTTGGCGTAGAGTGAATAAACATGCCTAGCCGGAGAGTCTAAAAGCCCCCAACATTAGATGAGATTCATAGTGATGCATCATAGGGCCTCCTTTGACACATAGTGAGCGTATTATTTTCTACCTTTTTATCATTTTTGTGCATTTACTATAATTTTTATGTAATTAATGTAATTTTAGAATCTTAGAGCACATTGGCACAAAGTGTCCCACTTTGGCACAAAGTGTCCCACTTTGGCACAAAGTGTCCTAGAATAGTTGAATGTGTCTAAGACACCCATCCAAGACTGGCCTAGGTGTCCACGTTATCTAAAAATTGTCTTAGAAAAAATTTTGTGGTATTGGTTATTTGATTTAGAACTTATTCCATATAATTTTATTCTTAGGTGCCTCCTCAAACCCATCAGAATTTAGGAGGGAGGTAGTTCTGCTTCCTAAGTGAGTCTATGACATGGATTTCAAAGGAGTATATTTAGTTGCTTTAGGAGGTTGGTTTTTTAAGTGCACCTCATGTCTCCTATGAAGTACCATGATGGTATGTTCCTAGCCTTGGATGAGAGATGGGATGCATGTACTTGTACCTTCCATCTTTTGACTAGGGATATGACAATCACCTTAGAGGACATTCATCACATCCTATAGATTCCCATCTGGGGTGAGCATGTGCATTTAGTTAGTGATAGATACTTTGTACAGATGAGAGATGATATAATTTATTTTCTAGAGCATCATATTCGATGTTTGAGCATCAGACCACATATGGAGCTTAAATGGCTCCTAAACAAATGATCACCACTTCTACAATGGATTATGGTTATGATAGTAGTGATCATATTAGTTCCAAATGGTTAAGGGGTGTAACTAGAAGGTGGTCTAGTTCATAGATTAGGGGAATGGAGGAGAAATGGAATGTTAATGTCTAGGGCCACATCATGCTTTCCTACTTGTATTATGATTTGAGTTGATTTGCATTCAAAGAGCTCCATAGTATCGTACATTGTACATTACTACAAATATGGTGTTTTGAGCATATTATCTATACATAGCATATAGGATTTCCTATCACAATGACCCTAGGTGAGATGAGGGTCTTTAGTTATCCACTCAGACAATCATGGAAAGAAACACATTTGTTACATTGGAGGATTATATATGACTAGTTGGATGAGGATGACATTTGTTGGACACCATATCAATGGATACCATAGTGGGTAGATCACATATATGAGTTGTACAGGCTATAGATGGACCGACTTGCTTTGGGTAGACACAATTATGTAGTTAGAACTTTCTATTATGACTGTGTGATGAGATAGTTTGGGTGCTGTTAGAACTGTAAAATTTTGAAATTTTTACAGTCTATTGCACCCAAGAGTTCCAGCATTGAGTCCTCATCATAAGAATACAATTCCCTCTTTGTATTGTATTGCTTATTTTCTATCATGTGACCCATCTGAATCCATCTAGTTCTTCATATTTCATTGAAAGACCTATATCGGCAAGACATAGTAAAAGTCTCCCCGACCTGAATTTTCACTAACATGTATTTGTTACAGACATATCGGCAGGACTTTTCTTTTGTTTTGGAAACTGAGAAGATTCATATCGGCAGAAGAAGCATTTTGGGGTAAATTCATACGAGTGTTTTTTCTTTCCCACCGGCATATAGAAAAAATATATCGGCATAAGCTGGGGCGTCGTTGTAATGTCACAGTGAGTTCAATTTGTCTTACCGACTAGCATAAAAAGGGGTCATTTCAGAAAAATTGATTGGCATCACTGAGAAGTCATGGCGAACACATTGTGTTACGCCGACTGGCACATGTGGAAGTATATTGGTAAGACTAAAGTATGTCGGGGTAATGTCTTGATGAAGGTGTCGGGTCTTGCCGAAAAGGCATTGGGGATTCAAAAAAGCTATCGGGAGAAGCTATAGAGTCTTGCCAAGTTAAAAGTAATGCCGATAGAGATATGCATCGCCAGGAGAAGAAATTTTTGGCATAAGTTTCACCAAAGTTTGAATATTATGCCGACAAGTAGTTCGGGGTGAGTTTTGCCGAATAGGAGTAATCTGGAGGAGTGATTTTGGTAAGACATTTGGTATCGATATGAGTCTTCCCGAAGGTTCATTGTCTCACCGAAGGTATTGTTTCATTGGTAGGGTTTATTTCTTCAGTGAGAAAACTTGGTGGACATGTCGAAATGAGAATTCATCGGTGAAAGGGTGATCTTGTCTCAGCGACTAGAAAATGCTTTGAAGAATAAATATCGGTATGGCACCATGAAGTCTATGTAACATCTCCCCGACTCAGACTTGTTATAGCGACATAAAAAATAGAAGTAATAGTCATCATTTTCATTCCAAGTGTCGGTATGACTACGAAATGTCTTGGTGAATGGTGAAATAAACGTTGAAAAGGGACTTCGCCCTAGATTTGAAATTTTCTCATCGTTAGGACATTTGATGTGACAATGCCAGTTTCAAAGGAGACTTCATTCATGCTTAATTAATGGCACGATGGGATAAAACAATAATGTTTTAATCAATTCCTCATTTCCGAATTGATTGCTGGTGAATTGGCATGCTGAACAGAGAATGGGGACATTTTTTAGTCTGAGGAGATCGAGAAAAATACTGTAAGTAATTTCTTCTTCATTTTTTCACATTTTGATTTTGTAAGCTCGAAAATGGAGTCTTCTAGTTCTAGAAAGGGTAAGGGTAGAAAGCTTGGTGAGAGTAGTCAGTCAAAGGGAAAGAAACAAAAGACTGATATAGAGCATGAAGGCATTGAACGAAGGTTGAATCAAGACCTTATTGATCAATTACCTGGTTCAGGGCCTAAAGCACATCTTAGGGTAGAAGTCGATAAGCTGGATGATAAATGCAAGTTCATAGGTGATGTCTGGACTGCTATAAGAGGGTATGAGCTTTTCAATTTCCACTACCATAGGAGGAACTATTTTGAGCTAGTCTATAATACATGGAAGTTGAATGTAGGGAAATTGGTGTGCCCTAATGTATTTGTTAATGCTGAATTGGTAAAATTGCTTGTTGATCATTATGATCCAAAACATAAAGCTATATGTGATCCTTTTGGAAAACCACAGATATATGTTTCAAAGGAAGCAATAGGTGAGGTTTTCAAATTGGAAGGTTTTTGCAATGAGGAAATCAGTTGTGAAGAGTTGCAGAAGGAATTTTCAAGAATGGATACAATTTACAATGGTTGGAGGTTACCAATTCATAGGGTTAAATAGGGTAACAAGCCAGAACCTCTGGAAGATACTAAGGGGCCTCCTTATCATGTAGATTTGTTTGAACCCTATATGAAATACACATAATTTTCAGTGTGTCAAGTGTTAGGGATGGATGCCCCAAAATTCATGTCAACGGTGACAATGATTATCACAGCAGATATTCAATATCACAATTCTAGGCCATTTGGTTATGCTTCATATATTTCTAAGGAGCTTGTTACAGAATTGATGGCTATAAAGGGCAGAGCTTCTATTGTTCATCTCAGAAACTACTCATTGTTGATGCATTTAGTGCTATAGTTTGGACATGAGTTGGGGGTATGGCCTTCAGAGATGAGGATTTCTCAAGTTGGTAAAGAAGGAGAAGCATTTCCTATTCAACTATGGACTACTATTTGGGACAGCGGGTTTGCTAATTCTAGTTTCATTCATTTTGAAGAACATTTTGTGAAAACATTGTATAGATTGCATAAATATCCTTGTAATTATACATTGACTGATGAGATCAAGAGATTCCTTCGGCCAAAAGAATTCAATGGGCATGACTGGTATTGTTTGGAAGGAGCTACAATGATCAGGGTGTATGGATTTGAAGATGCCCCTTTTATTCTGCCAAGGATAGTTCCAAACAGGGTTGCATATTTGGAAATTGTTAGACAGATGGATTATAGCAGTGTGATGCATTTCAGCTCTTTTGGGAAACAGGCTTTTATGCCTAGTACTTTGTGTTTTGGTGATTTTATTGTATTATCTAAGGAGGGATACAATTCAATTCTTGATAGATTGTTGCATTATAATATGAAAAGAGGACCACCCAGGAAAAACTTTTACCCTGAGGGATATATCAATTTAGCTAAAGAAAGGATTAACTTTGGAGGGTATCAGCATGTACCCTATCTTTTTGATGATATGATCAGAAATTTGGATGAGGATGAAGCAGAAATGGTAGTTGAAAGATATAACCAGGGGCTACAGGAAGCAGAGCTATTGTCCTCTGGAGAAGAGGAAACACCAAAGGATAACATACCATAGAGCAGAACAGAAAAGGCATCCAGGTTGAGGACTCAACAGTATGTCTACCCAGTTAGAGAACATAGTATTGAAAGTGGTGATGCTGATGCTAGGCACATGTAATACAGATCATTTGTCTCTAATGATGAGTTTATAAATTCCCCAGAGTTCAAGGCAGTCTTGTACAAGCATAAAGGGGAGGAAATAAGAGAGAATGTTGATGATGTTACTTCTTGAAATGAGGCACAATTGTTGGCTCAATTGAGAAGATGTGTGGATGATGAAATGACAAATATGACTCCTAAAAAGGGGAGGAAAATGTTGGAGAATGCTAGTGTCATGATCTTTCCTGGCCTTGATTTGAACTCTGCATTAGGTTTTGATAATTTCTTGAAGGGCAGTAATGAAACTCACAAGCTTGATAAGGAAAAGGTGACAGAAGTGTATGCAGGCTCCAAGTATAATACTGATGAGGGATCATTGTTGATATGGGCTTTGTACCCACCCCACAGGAAATTAGTGGTAATTGATATAGAGAAGGCATTTGGCCATGTCATGACTCTAAAAGTTGGAGAAGCTAATCCTGTAGCTACTGTAGATATTGGGGTAAATATTGCAAAGTTGAATAAAGCACAAATTCAGCTATTGATAGAAGAAAGAGAAATGTACAAAGCAAATAATGAAAATTTGTTGAGAGAAAATGATAGACTCAAAGACTTGGTTGGTGTTTCAATGGGGACAACCAAAATGATCACTCATGGAGAAAGCTCTCAAGTGAAAGACCATTGGGTAGGATCAAGTGCTTATTCTCAGGGAAAGCATGATGCAATTGCTGCAATTGTCAAGAAGAGGCAGGATCATTTGACATCCTGGTTGAATAAATTGTGGGGAAGATACTCTCAAACTCTCGCTACATTGGAGGAGCGCACAAGGATGGATGGATGAGTTATGGAGAAGTTTCATGAACTGGCCCAAAGTGATGAGGCTAACAGTACTGTACTTGAAGCTGTGAATCATATACTCAATCGCCATCAAAATTTCTATGATGAATTGCAAGGGGATGAACAGGGGTTAATTGTAGTTACCAAGAAAACTGTGATCACATTCTCTGATGATAAAGGTGAATTAAAGGATGCTGTCAGATGGAAAAATGAATGTGAGTCAATGCTGGATGAAATCATGAAGACCTTCTGAGAGGATACAACATTGGAGGAGGTTAGTGAGCAAAATGAGGAAATGATCAAGATGAAAATGACGATCCGGAATGCTGTTGAAGATGTCGACACATATGAGCACCGGGATTATTTGGATCGCCTCACTAAGACTCACTTGTGGCTAAATAGAGTCTAATTACTCTCTATCTTTTGTTTTCAAATTGATATTTCCTATTTCTGAAAGGTTGCATCCTTTCATATTCTTAATGTATAAATGTCCATTTTGAAAACATTGTGCGGGTGATAGGTAGAATAGGATAGAGAATAGAGAAGGAACGGTAGAATACAATTTTTTGGCAAGGATGAGACTGGTTGCATATGTAAAATCATGGAGATATCAATGAAAATCTAATATTATGGTGCAATGGTTTCTGGTATCGGGTTTTTATGGTATTCATTGAAAAGTATTATTGAAGTTGTCTCCTTAATGGTGTTTTATGGTTATTCAAATTGGTGTAACAAGTTTATACCTAGTTCGTTAGTGCACATTTGTTGCGTCTATATGGTCAATTAATATATTCTTTCTAGTAAAGATTAAATTCTTTGAATTGATCATAGTAATTAGGGAATGTCAGTTGGATTACTAAGAACTCAATAATCACAATCCTACATGTTTATACAAGCTATAAACCACATAAAATGCTAAATAACTTGAATGTTTTCTAGAACAATGTACTTGTTTCAGATTTATCTTGACTCCATAAACCCTATAAGGCACTGGTCTTTTCGTTTTCATTCTTTAGTTTCACTCATATTTTTACATTTGTTAACTGAGCATATTAGGGTTTAGTTTTGAATACTGGTATACAATTTATACCAATTTTGATTTTATTTGTCTATTTCATATGTCAATGTGGAAAAATTAATGTATGAGAGATAATCATAAATTAAGCTTGCATCATTCAAATAGTTACACCCGCTTAGGTCTTGCAGCACCTGAAGAGGAGAAGGTCCAAAGTCTTTTCGACCTTGTCTATTACCCTAGAACGTTGTGAAAGCTTGGCAACCTTTCGCGGTTCAAACCTGCATTTTTGAGAGCTAACAAATTGGTGACTCCACTGGGGACAACAAAGAATTTGTGCCTTAATTATAGATTCAGAAGTCTTATATATAGACTCCACTGGGAATACCAAGTAACAATCTTTTTCTCACTTTCAAGAAAGTGAGTGGCGACTCTGATCAAACATTGCAATATGAACGGAAGAAGATCTCAATTTAGGGGAGGTCATTTTTGAGCTCCTCCTAGCAATAGTAGGTGGACACATAAAGATGATGAGGTTGACAAGGGTAAAGGGAAAAGTGAGGTCATGTACTTGACAAACAAAGACAAATCATCAATACCTTATGGTGAGAATTGTTTTGACACATGGAAAGATAGTTCAACTAAAGAGCCCTGTACCCTGGAAGATCATAAAAATCCTTTTTACAACCCTCAGAAACAAGCCAAATTTGAAGCTAGAAAAAAATCCGAATTTGAAGCTGGACTTGAATCTGAACGACTCAGAATTCAATATGAATATGACGAAAACATGCAAGGTAATCAGAATGGACCTACTAATCAGGAAATTCATCAAGAAGATTATGAATCTTTAACTTATGAAGAAGTTAAAGCACATTTTGAATCTCAAAAAAAGGAGAGGGAAGAGCAGGAAAAATCCCAAATGATACAAGCAATGAGAGAATTCAAATTACAGAAAGCTCATAATATGACTCACACAGCTGGTGGCTCCTCAAAGTATGTTCCACCCCATAAACAGGGTAATCATGGTGCAGGGTATTCTGATCCATTTGGGGTTCCTCACCATCAAGTTGGGAATCAATATAGACATCCAAACCATCCACCTCACACTCCTACACAACATAAAAATATATATCCACCTCCTGGTCAACATCATGTGCCAAATCATAATACACAATTCAATAATCCTATGTATCAATATCAGTATCCACCCAACCCTCCTCTTCATCAGTATACCACTATGATTAGACAATTTGATTTGGAAGGGTTTCAGTTGTACCCTTATCTTATGGATGGTTCGTGGAGAAATTTGGTGCCTAAATTCATAAGCAGTAATGCAATCACTGCCGAGGATCATTTAAGAAGTTTCAATGCTTTCTTTCAGGATTTGGATGTACCTTACGAAGATTTTCATATGAGATTATTCACGATGTCTCTTATTGAAGAATTTAGGGACTGGTTCAATAGTCTAGCAACAACCTCTATTTATTCTCTCTAGATATTTCAAGATCAATTCCTTAAACAATTTGGGAATCTGAGTGCACCAGACGCTGCTCTCCATGAACTAATGTGAATTCAGAAAGGTCAGAATGATTCAATCTTTGATTTTAACAGAAGATTCAATAAACTGTAAAATAGACTACCTCCCGGATCAAAGTTACCAAACTCTATAGCATTAAGTGTTTATCTGAATGCATTCGACCCTAAAATAGGGTATGAGCTGAGAAACAAGTTCCCAAGGGATTTAGCTGAAGCATAAAAAATAGCATTAACAATTAAGAATAATAGAAAGGTTGCTGGGATAATGAATAAGAGAGACAACCCTAGAGCTCCTCAACAAAACAATAATTATCAATATAATAGGAGAACACATACAGGAATGAAAGGACAAGGTTGAGGTTGCATGACATGCCCTACAACACAAACTAGAAGGATGGGAAACCTGTAATAGACAGGCTTGGAAGCAAAGAAACTCCTGATCCATTGAGAAAGAAGGGAACATATATGGTGAATAAAAATTATTTTTGTGAGGCTTGTGATAAGCCACATTCCCCTGAGTATTGTGTTGTAGCCCAGAGAATGCAAGAAGGAGTGTTAATGGGAGATGGTGGAGAATATCACATGATCTACTTAACTTCAAATGCTTCTCACCATGTTGAGGAGAGGTACTCATCTTCGAAGGAGGGAGGTTATGAGTATGATGTTACAGAACAAAGGTACAATGTCCATATGGCTGAGAAGCATTTTTTTTCTGACTCTGAGGATGATTATGTCGAATCACAATCTATTGAGGTACCTGCTCACAGTAATGTGAGGAGACTTACTGAGGAAGAGATAGAAAGATTGGCTGTTGTTGCAGTAGAAGTGAAGAATAAGTACTAGTTGAGAAGTAGGACAGTAAATGAGAAGGAAGGTGTCCCTAGGGGTATCTTTATGAAATATTAGAAAGTTGTACAAGGAGTTTCAAAGAAAATTGAAAACAAACAACATGAGGAAAGCAAACAGAATATTGTCCAAAAGGATGCAGTAAAAGAACTACATAGAGAAATTCAAAAAACTGATCTATCAGGTAGAGGAGAAAAAGAAGTGAACAAAGGAGAAACATCAGAACAAAAGAAAGTGATTAAGGCAGAAGGTTCTTTTAATTTCACTCAAGCCTTGTCTCAGGTAAAGATGTTTGTCCCACTTCTAGAAATGATGAAAATTAAGGAGTACAGGGATAGTGCAGTGCAATTGATAACAAATGAAAGTGAAAAACATGTAAGTACTGAAAATAAAATGGTTGCTAAAAATAAGCAGAATAAAGTAAACATCCCAGAAATTTGCTTGAGAAATTTATTGACAATCCCTCCACAAGTTGATCCCTTTTTCACTACGTTACTCATAGATAATAAATTATTGAGGAACTATATGATAGATTCTGGTGCCGCCATGAATATTATGCCAGTAGGAGTGATGAAACAACTAGGCATGTGGGTGGATACATATGAAGGAAAATGTTATGCAATGGATAACCAACCTGTTCATGTGGTGGGTATAATGAAAGATGTAGAAGTCAAGTTAGTTGCTTACCCTCAAGTAGCTTACAATATTGATATAACAGTGATAGACACCCCTCCTCAATTCGGTATGCTTTTACCAAGGCAATGGACGATGGTTATTGGTGGAAATGTCTAGTTCAATCTATCTTATGCAACCATTCCTGTAAATGGCCAAGAAGTGAAATTGTACAGGGAGCCGAGGATGAATCAGCTCATTGATTGTGTGTCACAAGACCAAATCAATTTCTTTTGTGATGTGGATTTTGGGAGTTTCAAAATAGAACCAGCACAGCCAGAATTGACTAATAGTGATCCTATGGAGAAGCATGTTGCATGGAACCACAATAGTGTGTGGAAAATGTATTTTGATGGAGCTTGCAGCCAAGAAGGAAATGGAGCCGGGATAGAATTTGTTTCTCTTGAAGGTATTACATTTAATTATTCATTCTTGTTAACCTTTGAATGCACAAATAATGTGGCAGAGTATGAAGCTCTGTTAACTGGATTGAATATAGCGGTGAAACATAAAATAAAGTTGTTGGCTATTCTAGGAGATTCAGAGTTAGTTGTCTTGCAAATTAAATCAAAGTATGCAGCAAAAAACAAAAGACTAAAGCAATATACAAATGTTGTATGGGATACAATAGAGTTTCTTGATTCCTTCTTGATTGAGTGGGTAGATAGATTGAAGAATATAATGGCAGATTTTCTAGCTAATGTAGCGTTGAAGAGAGATGATGTTACGTTGGCTGGAGTGTCACAAATTGAATTTAAGACAAGGCCTGCTATGCCTGATAATGTATATAGCTGGAAAGTTTTTAATGATGACACTGATCTTTTAAAATTCCTTCACTGTATAGACTAGTATGAAGCTCAAGAGATCGATTTCAATGCCTTTGTTGAAGAAGTTGATGGAAAAGAGACATTATTTGGGAAAGAGATTTTGCAGCTTAAAACCAATAAACTTCCTAAAGGGTTAGTGGCAATTGAGAGGGTATATGATGGAAGTGATCGGCCTTTAATGAAGCAAACGCCAGTTGGAAGGGATGACATTGAAGAAATTAATTTGGGAAGTGAGATGGCACCAAAAAGGGTGTACATAGGTAAAAAGATAAGTCTTGCAATTAGAAGAATGCTGATTGAATTGTTGAGAAAGTATAAACATGTATTTGCTTGGTCTTATGAAGATTTGAAAGCATATAGGGAAGACATATTTCAGCATGAAATACCATTGAAGCCAGATGCTAAACCATTTAGACAAAAGCAAATGCCTATAAATCCAACTCTAGAACCTAAAATGCAGGAGGAATTGGCGAAGCTCGGAGATGGTGGAATCATTAAGCCAATCAGACATTCAACATGGGTGTCAAATCTGGTCCCTGTTAGAAAGAAAAATGGAGACATTAGATTATGTTTAGATTTTAGAAATCTAAACATAGCGTCCCTTAAAGACAATTATCCTCTACCTAATATGGAGGCCATATTGCATAAGGTGACAGGCTGTGAGTTGTTGTCTATGATGGACGGATTTTTAGGGTATAATCAGGTCAAAGTTAAAGAGTCTGAGCAATACAAAACAACATTCACAACCCCTTGGGGAACATATGTTTATTTGAGGTTGCCATTTGGTCTCACTAATGCAGGGGAAAATTTTCAAAGAGCCATGGATGTGGCGTTTGCTGATTTGATCAATATTCCCATGGTGGTGTATCAGGACGATCTCACTGCTTACTCTAAGAAGGTTGAGGATCATGTTTGTCATTTGGAAAAGGTATTTATAAAAGCCCTTGAGTATGGTATTAGCTTAAACCCCAAGAAGTGTAATTTTGCTGTCACAGAGGGTAAGCTTTTGGGGCATATCGTTTCAAAGGAAGGGATTAGGATAGACCCTGAAAGGGTGGAGGCTATTGATAAAATCCCTGTCCCTAAAACTGTTAAGGCAATACAGTCATTTTTTGGACAGATTAACTTTGTTAGAAGGTTTGTTTCTAACTTTGCTGAGATTATCAAACCTATATCAAAAATGTTAAAGAAAGGACAAAAGATAGAATGGACTGCAGAAGCTTTGGAAGCTTTTTTATCTATAAAATGAGCCATCAAGGAGGCTCCTGTTCTTAAGTCGCCTGACTTTTCAAAACCTTTCTAGATTTTTTCATTTGCCTCAATGCACACTGTTGCAGCTGTTATGCTACAAAAGAATGAAGACGGTCATGAGTAGCTGGTATCTTTTTTCAGTAAGTCATTACAGGGTTCTGAACTAAAGCATGATATAATGGAGAAGCAAGCATTTGTGCTAGTGAAAGCTATAAAAGCTTTCAAGCCATATCTTGTTTGAGCAAAGGTAGTTGCTTATGTTCCTCATGCAACAGTTAAGGATATTGTAACATAGTCTAAAGTAACAGGTAAAAGATTAAAATGGATCAACAAAATCTAAGAATTTGACTTGCAGATTCAAATTACTAAACTAGTCAAAGGTCAGGGTTTGGCTAAACTAATAACAGAGGCAAATATTGAAGCAAATCATATTTGCAATGTAGAAGAAGAAGATGTAATTGCAAGCATTGAGCATACTCAATGGTATACAGATATCATGCATTATCTTAAACATACGAAGTGTCCAGAAGGATTGAATGATAACCAAAAAAGAACGCTGAAGTTGCAGGCATCTAAATATGTTTTTATGGATGGGGATTAATTTTGGAAAAATATGGATGGTGTATTATTGTTGTGTCTAGATGAATTTCAAGCCAAACATGTTTTGAGTGAAATGCATGAAGGGGTTTGCGGGGGAAATTACTCAGCAAAAACAACTACTCATAAAATTCTCAGGGCAGGCTATTATTGGCCTAAGATTTTTAATGACTCTTTTGCATATGTGAGAAAATGTGAAGCCTACCAGAAGTTCTCTAGAAAATTGAAATATCAGGGATTTTTTCGATTACAACCTTTGCAGGCTGATGCCCCTTTTCATCAACGGGGGATTGATTTCATTGAAGAAATACAAGAAAAATCAACTGGTGGACATAGGTGGATATTGGTGGCCACTGATTATTTTACCAAGTGGGTAGAGGCCATTCCAACTAAACAAGCTACAAGTAAGGTGGTGACACAGTTCCTGGTGGATAATATCATTACCAAATTTGGTACACCATTGAGGTTGATCACAGATAATGGGATGTGTTTTAGATCAGATGAATTCAGAGGCTTCTGTAGCTCATATGGTATTTCCATTTCTTATGCAGCCCCTTATCATCCAAAGGCTAATGGATAAGAAGAATCTAGCAATAAGAGTCTTCTAAAGATTATAAGAAGGATGCTAGGTCATAACAAGAAGGCTTGGGATTCGAAATTAAGACTGGCTGTATGGGCTGATAGAATTACGGTGAAGAAGGCAATTGGGAAGTCCCCATTTGAGTTAGTGTATGGAGCACAAGCCAGGATTCCTTTGCAGAACTTGTCACCAGTTTACAAGTTTGTTCTTCAGGAAGATTTGGATATTCTTGAACCCATGGAGGAAAGAATGGAGCAGCTAGCTGAACTGGATGAAACAAGGAGAGTGGCTCAAAATCAAAATATAAAGTTGCAGATGTACATGAAATATTTATTTGACAAAAAAGCAAAGGATAGGAAATTTGGAGAAAGTGATCTGGTATTGATGTGGAATGCAAGGTGCTAGGAAAAGGGAAAACATGGGAAGTTTGAAGCCTTATGGCTAGAGCCTTTTGTGGTGGTTGGAAAGAAAGGTGAAGAATCATACTATTTATAGAATATGGCTGGTGAGGATTAGGAATTTCCTGTACATGGGCAATTTCTGAAACATTTTTTCTCTTGAAGTAACACAAAGGATTGAGGGTTGCCAGTGAATGGACAACTCTTGATTTTCCTCTTTAAAATTCTTTTCCATGCACAGTAGTCTAGGATATAAAAGGAACAAGACTTGCAAGTACATGGAAAATCCTAATTTTCCTTTATTCATTTTTTTTTCCATGTACAGTAGTATAGGGTCTCATTCATTTACATTGCCATCCGTTTTATCATGCTCACATGTTCTATCACTTTGATTTTGGTCTTCTCACCTAGAAATCTAAATCCTTGCAATGATCTTACTATCATTCATCCCCAGACAGAGCCACTATTAGAACTGTAAAATTTTGAAATTTTTATAGTCTATTGCACCCAAGAGTTCTAGCATTGAGTCCTCATCATAAGAATAAAATTCCCTCTTTGTATTGTCTTGATTATTTTCTATCATGTGACCCATCTGAATACATCTAGTTCTTCATATTTCCTTGAAAGACCTATATCGGCAAGACATAGTAAAAGTCTCCCCAACCTGAATTTTCACTAACATGTATTTGTTATAGACATATCGGCATGACTTTTCTTTTTTTTTGGTGAGTGCGAAGATTCATATTGGTAGGAGAGGCATTTCGGGGTAAAGTCATAGCAAAGTGTTTTTTCTTGCTGATCGGCATATAGAAAAAATATATTGGCATAAGTTGGGGCGTCATTGTATTGTCACAGCGAGTTCAATTTGTCTTACCGACTAGCATGTAAAGGGGTCATTTCGGCCAAACTGATTGGTATCATTGAGAAGTCATGGCTAACACATTGTGTTATGCTAACTGGCACATGTGGAAGTATACTGGTAAGACTAAAGTATGTCGGGGTAATGTCTTGATGAAAGTGTCAGGTCTTGCTGAAAAGGCATTGGGGATTCAAAAAAGCTATCGGGAGAAGCTATAGAGTCTTTTCGAGTTAAAAGTTATCCCGATAGAGATATGCATCGCCAGGAGAACTTTTCAGCATAAGTTTCACCGAAGTTTGAATATTATGCCGACAGGTAGTTTGAGGTGAGTTTTGCCGAATCAGAGTAATCTGGAGGAGTGATTTCGGTAAGACATTTGGTATCGATATGAGTCTTCCCGAAGGTTCATTGTCTTGCCAAAAGTATTGTTTCATTGGTAGGGTTTATTTCTTCAGTGAGAAAACTTGGTGGACATGCTGAAATGAGAATTCATCAGTGAAAGCGTGATCTTGTCTCAATGACTGGAAAATGCTTTGAAGAATACATATCGGTATGGCACCATGAAGTCTATGTAACATCTCCTCGACTCAGAATTGTTATAGTGACATAAAAAATAGAAGTAACAGTCATCATTTTCATTCCAAGTGTCGGTATGACTGTGAAATGTCTTGGTGAATGGTGAAATAAATGTTGAAAAGGGACTTTCCCCCAGATTTGAAATTTTCTCATCGATAGGACATTTGATGCGACAGTGCTAGTTTCAAAGGTGGCTTCATTCGTGCTACATTAATGGTGTGATGGGATAAAACTGTAATGTTTTAATCAATTCCTCATTTCTGAATTGATTGCTGGTGAATTGGCATGCTAAATAGAGAACCAGGACATTTTTCAATCTAAGGAGCTCGAGCAGAATACTGTAAGTAATTACTTCTTCATTTTTTCACATTTTGATTATGTAAGCTCGAAAATGGACTCTTCTGGTTCTAGAAAGGGTAAGGGTAGAAAGCTTGGTGAGAGTAGTCAGTCGAAGGGAAAGAAACAAAAGACTGATACAAAGCATGAAGGCATTGAATGAAGGTTGAATCAAGACCTTATTGATCAATTACCTGGTTTAGGGCCTAAAGCTAGAAAGTCCACACATCTTAGGGTAGAAGTTGATAAGCTGGATGATAAATGCAAGTTCATAGGTGATGTCTGGACTGTTGTAAGAGGGTATGAGCTTTTCAATTTCCACTACCATAGGAGGAACCGTTTTGAGCCAGTCTGTAATCCATGGAAGTTGAATGTAGGGAAATTGGTGTGCCGTAATGTATTTGTTAATGCTGAATTGGTAAAATTGCTTGCTGATCATTATGATCCAAAACATAAAGCTATATGCGATCCTTCTAGAAAACCACAGATATATGTGTCAAAGGAAGCAATAGGTGAGGTTTTCAAATTGGAAGGGTTTTGCAATGAGTAAATCAGTTGTGAAGAGTTGCAGAAGGAATTTTCAAGAATGGATACAATTTACAAGGGTTGGAGGTTACCAATTCACAGGGTTAAATAGGGTAACAAGCCAGAACCTTTGGAAGATAGTGAGGGGCCTACTTAACATGTAGATTTGTTTGAACCCTATATAAAATACACATATTTTTTAGTGTGTCAGGTGTTAGGGATGGATGCCCCAGAATTCATGTCAATGGTGCTAATGATTATCACAACAGATATTCAATATCACAATTCCAGGCCATTTGATTATGTTTCATATATTTCTAAGGAGCTTGTTACAGGATTGATGGCTATAAAGGGTGGAGCTTCTATTGGTCATCTTAGAAACTACTCACTGTTGATGCATTTAGTGCTATATTTTGGATAGGAGTTGGGGGTACGGGCTTCAGAGATGAGGATTTATCAAGTTGGTAAAGAAGTAGAAGCATTTCCTGTTTAGCTGTGGACTACTATTTGGGACAGCGGGTTTGCTAATTCTAGTTTCATTCATTTTGAAGAACATTTTGTGAAAACATTGTACAGATTGTATAAATATCCTTGTAATTATTCATTGACTGATGAGATCAAGAGATTCCTTCAGCCAAAAGAATTCAATGGGCCAATTTATCATAACTGGGGTGATTGGTATTGTTTGGAAGGAGCTACAATGATCAGGGTGTATGGATTTGAAGATGCCCCTTTTATTCTGCCAAGGATAGTTCCAAACAAGGTTGCATATTTGGAAATTGTCAGACAGATGGATTACAACAGTGTGATGCATTTTAGCTCTTTTTGGAAACAGGATTTTATGCCTAGTACTTTGTGTTTTGGTGATTTTATTGTATTGGCTAAGGAGTGATAGAATTCAATTCTTGATAGATTGTTGCATTATAATATGAAAAGAGGACCACCCAAGAAAAACTTTGACCTTGAGGGATATATCAATTTAGCTAAAGAAAGGATTAACTTTGGAGGGTATCGGCATGTACCCCATCCTTTTGATGATATGATAAGAAATATGTATGAGGACGAAGCATAAATGGTAGTTGAAAGATATAACTAGGGGATACATGAAGCAGATCTATTGTCCTTTGGAGAAGATGAAACACCAAAGGATAACGTGCCACAGAGCAGAACAAAAAAGGCATCCAGGTTGAGGACTCAACAGTATATCTACCCAGTTAGAGAACAAAGTATTGAAAGTGGTGATGTTGATGCTAGGGACATGGAATATAGATCATTTCTCTCTGATGATGAGTTTATAAATTCCCTAGAGTTCAAGGAATTCTTGTACAAGCAGAAAGGGGAGGAAATACCAGAGAATGTTGATGATGTTACTTATGGAAATGAGGAACAATTGCTGGCTCAATTGAGAAGATGTGTGGATGATGAAATGACAAATATGACTCCTAAAAAGGGGAGGAAAATGTTTTAGAGTGCTGGTGTCATGATCTTTCCTGGCCTTGATTTCAACTCTGCATTAGTTTTTGATAGTTTCTTGAAGGGTAGTAATACTACTCACAAGCTTGATAAGGAAAAGGTGAGATAAGTGTATGCAGACTCCAAGTATAATACTGATGAGGGATCATTGCTTATATGGGCTTTGTACCCACCCCACAGGAAATTAGTGGTAATTGATACAGAGAAGGAATTTGGCCATGTCATGACTCTAAAAGCTGGAGAAGCTGATCCTATAGCTACTGTAGATATTGGGGTAAATATTGCAAAGTTGAATAAAGCAAAAATTCAGCTATTGATAAAAGAAAGAGAAATGTACAAAGCAAATAACAAAAATTTGTTGAGAGAAAATGATAGACTCAAAGACTTGGTTGGTGTTTCAATGGGGACAACCAAAATGATTACTCATGGAGAAAGCTCTTAGGTGAAAGACGACTGGGTAGGATCAAGTGCTTATTCTCAGGGAAAGCATGATGAAATTGCTGCAATTGTCAAGAAGAGGTAGGATCATTTGACATCCTGGTTGAATAAATTATGGGGAAGATACTCTCATACTCTTGCTGCATTGGAGGAGCACACAAGGATGGATGGATGAGTTATGGAGAATTTTCATGAACTAGCCCAAAGTGATGAGTCTAATACTACTACACTTGAAGCTGCGAATCATATAATCAATCACCATCGAAATTTCTATGATGAATTGCAAGGGGATGAACAGGGGTTAATTGGAGCTGCTAAGAAAACTGTGATCACATTCTCTGATGATAAAGATGAATTGAAGGATGCTGTCAGATGGAAAAATGAATGTGAGTCAATGCTAGATGAAATCATGAAGATGGCTTCTACAGAGGATACAACATTGGAGGAGGTTAGCAAGCAAAATGAGGAAATGATCAAGATGGAAATCACAATTCGGGATGCTGTTGAAGATGCTGACACATATGAGCGCTGGGATTATTTGGATCACCTCACTAAGACTCACTTGTGGCTAAATAGAGTCTAATTATTCTCTATCTTTTGTTTTGTAATTGATATTTCCTATTTCCGAAAGGTTGTGTCCTTTCATATTCTCAATGTATAAATGTCCATTTTGAAAACATTGTGCGAGCGATAGGTAGAATAGGATAGAGAATAAAGAAGGGATGGTAGAATACAATTTTTTTGCAAGGATGAGACTGGTTACATATGTAAAATCATGGAGATATCAATGAAAATCTAATATTATGGTGCAATGGTTTCTGGTATCGGGTTTTTATAGTATTCATTGAAAAGTATTATTGAAGTTGTCTCATTAATGGTGTTTTCTGGTTATTCGAATTGGTGTAACAAGTTTATACCTAGTTTGTCAATGCACATTTGTTGCATCTGTGTGGTCAATTAATAGATTCTTTCCAGTAAAAATTAAATTCTTTGAATTGACCATAGTAATTAGGGAATGTCAATTGGATTACTAAGAAGAACTCAATAATCACAATCCTGCATGTTTATACAAGCTATAAACAACATAAAATGCTAAATAACTTGAATGTATGCTAGAACAATGTACTTGTTTCATATTTCTCTTAACTCCGTAAACCCTATAAGGAACTGGTCTTTTCATTTTCATTCTTTAGTTTCACTCATATTTTTACATCTATTAACTGAGCATATTAGGGTTTCGTTTTGAATACTAGTATACAATTTATACCAGTTTTGATTTTATTTGTCTATTTCATATGCCAAAGTGGAAAAATTATTGTATGAGAGATAGTCATAAGTTAAGCCTTCATCATTCAAATAGGTACACCCGCTTAGGTCTTACAGCACTTGAAGAGTAGAAGGTCCAAAGTCTTTTCGACCTTGTCATTTACTCTAGAACGTTGTGAAAGCTTGGCAACCTTTTGTGGTTCAAACCTGCATTTTTGAGAGCTAACAGGTGCATCCAGGTACCTCCACATTCTAGACTAACATATTGATGATCAACATGGAGTGCCACCAGTCCTAGGGGTAGTCACCATTTTTCTAGGGATGATTTATATTTCAATGATTCAAAAGACAAGGACCATGATATGCCCCCAGCCCAGTAAGCCAATGACATAGGTACCACTTTCACTTACGAGGAGTGGTGGATTATAGCTAGGCCAACACCAGTGTTCCCTTTACATCACCCTATAGGTTTTTTTAGACCTCTTCTAGGTTACAGAGGCAATAGAGATGATGATCACATAGATGCATCCATAGATGATGATGATACCATTCCCAACATATTTGTAGGTTTAGATGGGTGTTGGAAATATATGCCTCAATCCCACAAGCTGAAACCTCTATGAGAGCCAAGTCAGTGTGACATGCTTTATGTCTGGTCGACTAGTAGTTGAAACCTTGTTGAATAGTTCTGGTCACTAAGACCTTGTTTCAGTCTTATCGAGTGGACGTATCGCTGTAACCCTCTACCGAGTGGAGATCTCTAGCCGACATGCCACTCCTATCATATATCGGGGAGACTCTGGGTGACAAGCGGTGTCAGGGAGACCCTTGGCCGAAAGGCTTATCTTGGTATGAAGTCTTATCGAGATTGTATGTCTCGCCGACAAGGTGTCACACATGTGGTCATCAGAGTAACTCATATGCTTCGGTATGAAGTCTTGTCAATATGGAGATGTCTCGCCGATAGGTATTCATTTGGAGTCATCGGGGTAACCTAAAGGCTTCAGTATAAAGTATTAGTGATGAAAAAAGTCTCACTGACAGTGGAACATTGTGGTGTGACTTGAAGACTTCAGAGTAACATCTCAGCAATAGCGGTAAGTCTTGCAAACTATTAGATGTTTTGATATAACATAAAGGCTTGGTATGATCTCTCAGCGAAGGACGATAGTCTTGCCAATGGGAATTCTATTGTCTATGTGACTTTGGAGCTTCAGTATGATGTCTCACCTATAGTGATAAGTCTTGGCGATAGCGATACAAGTGATGATTATTGATATGAGGTCTTGGCAACAAGGTGAAGTCTTAGCAATAGTTTTCTGGACTCAGTGTAGACTCTTGCCGATAGTAAGGACTCTTGGCGATATCGAATGCTGGATTTTTGGAATTGTGGAGATACAGTTAGTGTCTCACCAACATGTGAACATAGGTTGAATTCCTTTGACCAAGCGATGACCATTCTATGTGGTGAGTCTTCGACCAATCAAAGAAGTCGAATGGGAACCATTGGAAGTTAGTCTGTTGTAACAGTTCTGTGAGGAAGTTCAATAGACAAGGATGACATGGATATATGCTGAAGTTGCAGATGATGTTTAGTTCAATGTTCAGTTGAATGGATGGATGAACAGTGTGGTGTATGGTCAGTGTGAATCCAATTCAAAAAGATTTGTAACTTGAATGTTTTGTACAAGGTTGGTCAATTGAATATGCTGCTATAAATTGACATCAGAAAGATAAGTCTGATCTCTGTATGTAATCTTCATTACTGTAATACAAGGTGACTTCTCTTTGTGTGGTGGGTTTTTCTCTCGTAAGGGTTTTCCCACGTAAATCTAGTGTTCATATGTGTATTTCTAATTCTTTGTTTCTATTATCTATTTCAAGTGCATCTTATTTGGACTGTAATTGTAAAATTTAAAGGTATCTTTGCATTCTTCCCTAAGGTTTTGACATTAGGAGAGTTGCTTTCGCACTTAGCTTTCCTTACAAGTGGTATCAGAGCCTGGCCAATTGTGTTATCCTTGTGGGTACGGTGGGTTTTTTGAGTCAATTCTATTCAGTGGGAGTCTCGTAGAAGTTTTTCAAATTTGAATTACAGATTGAGATGGCTAGCACATCAGGAAAGATTGAAATAGAGAAATTAAATGGCAACAATTTTGAGTTGTGGAAACTTAAAATGGAAGATCTGTTGGTTGATCATGATCTTTGGATTGTTGTGTCTAGAACTAAGCCTACAAGCATGAAGCAAGAAGATTGGGACCTTGCAGATAGAAAGTCTGAGGGACTGATAAGGCTCTATTTGGAAGACTCTGTTCTTCTCAATGTGTATGAAGAGAAGACTGCATCTTCCTTGTGGAAGAGACTGGCATCTATTTATCAGGGGAAGTCCTTGGTGAATAAATTGTTCTTGACAAAGATGTTGTATGCTTTGAGAATGCAGGAGGGAGGATCTGTCGCTGATCATTTGAATGCATTCAACATAATGATTGCACAGTTAACATCTGTTGGTGTGAAGATTGATGAAGAGGATCGATGGATGCTTTTATTGTGTTCTTTGCTAGATTCATGGGATCACCTGGTGATGGCTATTGGGAGTACAACATCCAGTTTCAAGATGGAAGATGTTTTTACTTCTTTGTTATCAGAAGACATGAGAAGGAAATCTTCTGATATGGCGAAGGAGGCCTTTGGTGTTAGAGGAAGATCAAAAGATAAAGGTAAGAAGAAGGAAAAGAAGTCCAAATTGAAATCAAAGAGGAGATCAAAGTCTCCTGGCAAGAGGTCCAAGGTGAAGTGCTAGAATTGTGGGCAACCTGGTCATGTCCGAAAGGATTGTATAGAGGAGAAAAAGAAGAAGAAGAATTCTTCCAACAGTGATTCTTCTCAGAGTGATGCAGATGCCTTCATTGCAGCCTTGGCTACATAGGCATCAGATGATGTCTAGCTGATTGAATCTATAGCATCTTTCCACATGACATCTCACAGAGACTGGTTCACGAAGTATGAAAAATACGATGGTGGAAAGGTGTTTTTTGCAAGTGATTCTTCATTGGAAATAGTTGGTTGTGGAAGAGTTAGAATTCAATTCCCTGATGGAAGAGTGAAGGGAATTAATAATGTAATGCATATACTAGGTCTGGCTCGAAACTTACTTTCTGTTAGTATATTGAATGATATTGGAGTGCAAGTCACGTTCTCTGGAAATGGCTGCAAGATGACTAGAGGCTCTATGGTGCTAGCAAGAGGTGCTCATGTTGGTACCTTGTACAAGCTGGATGCACATGCTGTTCAATGTAATAGTGTCTCTGAAAAATTCATAGAAAGCTACTCATGGAGGAAAAGAGGGAAATGTTCCTAATTGTGTAAACTCTATGAAAGTTATACTTCCAGTAAAAAATACTATGCTTTGGCATCATAGGCTTGGCCACATTGGTGAGAAAGGTTTAAAAACCTTGAAGAATAAAAACCTGGTTGAGCGGCTTGAAGATTGTAACCTCGAATTTTAATTCTGTGAACATTGTATATATGGTAAACAACATCGTGTTGCATTTTATTCCAGCCCTCATAAATCTTCTGGTTTGCTAGATTATATTCATTTTGATGTATTTGGTCTAGTGAATGTTCCTTCTTTGTCTAAGTCAAGGTACTATGTATTGTTCATTGATGATTATTCGAGAAGAACATTTGTTTATTTCTTGAAAATTAAATCAGAAGTGTTTAGTCAGTTTAAGGAATTTAAGAACCTTGTAGAAAATTAGACTGGAAAAAAAAGAAAATGTTTAAGGATTGATAATGGTGGTGAATTTTGTTCTGATGATTTTGAGAGGTACTATAAAGATCATGGGATTAAAAGACATAAAACTACACCTTACACTCCACAACAAAATGGAGTTGTAGAAAGGTTCAACAGGAAAGTGATGGAAAGTGCACGAAGTATGCTAAGCAGTGTTGGCTTGGAGGAGAAGTTTTGGGTGAGGCTGTTGCTACCGCGATGTTACTTGATAAACCGTTCTCCAAATTCTCTTGTTGAGAAAACGCCTTCTCAAGCATGGTCTAGTAAGAAGCCCTCTAAGAAATATTCGTTTTTCACTGTGGAGGCATATGCACATGTTCCATATGAGAAAAGATCTAAATTGGAGAACAAGGTTGTCAAATGTATTTTATTGGCTATAGTGCCGGCATAAAAGGATACAAGCTTTGGAATCCTCGATACGGAGAAGGTTCTATATAGCAGAAGCATTATCTTTCATGAGTTGAAGCCTTCTACATTGGATCTGCAGTCATAAACAAAATCAGAAAAAAAAAGGATGTAGTTGAAGTTCCTCCTACACCAGATAAAAAGGAATTCAAAATTCAAAATGTACCTGAAACTGAGGAGAGCTCAAGTAGTTCTAAGAGTTATGATGAAGAAGAACAACCTCAGCCTTAGCAAGTGAGGAGGTCAACTCGTGAAAGAAAGCAACCTGATAGGTATGGGTTTTCTTTGATATATTCTACTTGTGCCTATGCTTTAATTTCTAGCATTGATGAGCCTAGACTGTGAAAGAGGAATTTAGAATTCTGATTCAAACTCATGGTTAGAAGCCATGAATGAAGAAATGGCATCATTAGAAAAGAATGAGACTTGGAGTTTGGTGCCCTTGCCTAAAGGTAGAAAAGTTGTGGGCTGGAAATGGGTATTTAAAAAGAAAATAGGTTTGGATGGCAGTGTGGAAAAATACAAGGCGAGGTTGGTTGCAAAGGGTTATTCCCAAGTAGAGGGAATTGATTATGGGGAAATCTCTTCTCCTGTAGCTAAGCTGACATCTATTAGATTTCTTTTGTCACTTGTAGCAGTGTATGACTTAGAGGTCAAACAGATGGATGTGAAGACAACATTTCTTCATGGTGATCTTGAAGAAGAGATTTATATGTCCCAGCCTGAGCACTTTGTGGAGAAAGATAAAGAAAGATTGGTTTGGAAGTTGAATAAATCTTTGTATGGGTTAAAGAAGTCTCCTAGAATGTGGTACCAGAAGTTTGATACTTTTGTATTGTCTTTGGGATTTGTAAGATCAAAATATGATCATTGTGTGTATTGCAAAGCTAAAAGTGATCAAGTTCTTATTATTGCTCTCTATTTTGATGATATGTTGTTCATAGGCAATAGTAAGTTGATGATTTCTAATCTTAAGTCTCAGTTGTTTGCTATGTTCGAAATGAAAGATCTTGGTGCAGCAAGGTATATTCTGGGGATGGAGATAACCAGGGATTGGAATAGTAGAAAAATTTGGCTCAATCAGAGTAAGTATATCAAGACTGTTCTAGAGAGATTTTGCATGAATTATTGCAAGCAACTAGTTGTTCCAGTTTTGCATGGAACGAAGCTATCTATTGAAGATTGTACAAAATATCCTACTAAGATGGAGGACATGACTAGTGTACCTTATGCTAGAGCGGTTGGAAGTCTTATGTATGCAATGGTCTGTACAAGGCCAGACATTGCCCAAGCAGTGGGAGTACTTAGTCAGTTTATGGCTAATCCTGGAAGGACACATTAGGATGCGATGAAAAGAGTATTCAGATATTTGAAGGGCACTTTAGAATATTCTTTGTGTTACCATGGGAACTTAGTTGAATCACAGAGGACTCTCAGCCTTCGAGGCTATGTGGATTCTGATTGGGTAGGGGACATTGACAGCAGAAGATCCACCAGTGGATATACTTTCATGTTGAATGGTGGTGCAGTGAGTTGGATGAGTAAGTGGCAGGCTGTAGTCACTTTGTCCACTATAGAGGCTGAATACATGGAAGCTACACATGCTTGTAAAGAAGCAGTTTGGTTAAAAAATTTGTGTTCTAACATTGGTTTTGATGCAGGGAAAATAACTATTTTTTGTGACAGTCAGAGTGCAATTTGTCTAGCAAAGAATCCTACTTTCCATGCCAGGATGAAACATATAGATGTACAATATCACTTTGTACGAGATATGGTGGAGGATGGAAAGGTCTCATTAGAAAAAGTGGATACTCTGGAAAATGTTGCAGATGCATTGACAAAGCCAGTGAGCATAGACAAGTTCAGGTGGTGTGCCAATTCAATGGGCCTTAGTGCGCATGAATGTCAGTAGTTTTGTTGTGCTTTGGACGTTCCTGTGTGATCTTCGTCAAGTGGGAGATTGTTGGAAATATATGCCTCAATCCCACAAGCTGAAACCTCTAAGAGGGCCAAGTCAGTGTGACATGCTTTGTATCTGGCTGACTAGCAGTTGAAACCTTGTTGAACAGTTCTGGTCACTGAGACCATTTTTCAGTCTTGCCGAGTGGACCTGTCACTGTGACTTGTGGCAATCGCTGTAACCCTCTTCTGAGTGGAGATCTCTGGATGATAGGCCACTCTTATCGTATATCAGGTAGAATCTAGGTGATAAGCGGTGCCGGATAGACCCTTGGCCGAAAGGATTATCTCAGTATTAAATCTTATCAAGATTGTGTGTCTCGCCGACAAGGTGTTACACATGTGGTCATCAGAGTAACTCATATGCTTCAGTATGAAGTCTTATCGATATGGAGATGTCTCACTGATAGGTATTCATTTGGAGTCATCGGGGTAACCTAGAGGCTTCGGTATGAAGTCTTAGCGATGAACGAAGTCTTGCTGACGGTGGAACATTTGAAGACTTCAGAGTAACGTCTCAGCGATAGCGGTAAGTCTTGCCGACTGTTGGATGTTTTGATATAACATAAAGGCTCGATATGATCTCTCAGTGAAGGATGATAGTCTTTCCAATGGGAATTCTATTGTCTATGTGACTTTGGAGCTTCAGTATGATGTCTCACCAATAGTGATAAGTCTTGGCGATAGCGATACAAGTGATGATCATCGGTATGAGGTCTTGGTGACAAGGCAAAGTCTTAGCAATAGTTTTCTAGACTCGATGTAACCTCTTGATGATAGTAAGGACTCTTGGCGATATCGAATGTTGGCTTTGTGGCATCGGGGAGACACGGTTAGTGTCTCACCGACATGTGAACACAATTTGAACTCCTTTGACCGAGCGATGACCATTATACATGGTGAGTCTTTGACCAATCAGAGAAGTAGAATGGGAACTGTTGGAAGTTATTCTATTGTGATAGTTCTATGAGGAAGTTTAACAGACAGGGATGACATGGATATATGTTGAAATTGTAGATGATGTTCAATTCAATGTTCAATTGAATGGACAGATGAACAGTTTGGTGTATGGTCAGTGTGAATTCTATTTACAAAGAATTGTAACTTGAATGTTCTGTACAAGGTTGGTCAATTGAATATGATGCTGTAAATTGATGTCAGAAAGATAAGTCTGATCTCTCTATGTAATCTTCATTACTGTAATACAAAGTGACTTCTCTTGGTGTGGTGGGTTTTTCTCCCGTAAGGGTTTTCCCACAGAAATATGGTGTTCATATGTGTATGTCTAATTCTCTATTTTTGTTATCTCTTTCAAGTGCATATTATTTGGACTGTAATTGTAAAACTTAAAGGTATCTCTGCATTCTTCCCTAAGGTTTTGACATTAGGAGAGTTGCTTCCGCACTTAGATTTCCTTACAATGAGGAGGATGAGTATTATGAGGAGGATCATGAGGAGACACAGTCCATGAGCGAGGATATTGTTAAGATCGAGGAGGATCTAGTTGCCTCCAATAGAGTAGAGATACCTCCTATCAGATTGACCAGATCACATGCCATAGTCAGGCCAAAGATCCACACATTTGAGCATGGGGAGGCTTGTGGTAGTAGCCTTCCTGCACTACCAGCATAGAGAGGGACCACCGTTATATGGTTAGACCCTAACCAATAGACTAGAGAGCCAAGTGATGATTTGATATTTAGATTATTTATTGACACATGCACACTTTATATATATGCTTTATATGATTATGATGGTTACTGATATTCTTATGATTTCTATTTTATAGGGTCAACATGAGAGTGGTCTGAGCTATACTAGCAAGCAAGCACACCATTTATTCCCTAGGTGCATGCAAAGGATGATGTACTTAGAGAGCACATGCCCCCACCTTCCGTGGGACCACATGCAAACCTCTTCAAGTCAGTGGAAATATTGGGTACAATGTATGAGATGGAAAGGAGCCACACCGAAAAGATTTAGGCAGAGCTCACTTTAGTCTTAGCCTTGCAATTTTTTGTTGACAACGGAGTAGAGAGTGACCTATGGGCAGAGGTCTCGAGGTTGTGGGAGGAGCTTGCGAGGGTATATGTGAATAGGGATCACATAGATCGAGAGAAATTTGAGGCACTAGTGCGGAAGGGGAGAGAATATGGGTTGTTGGAGGGGATGGTACTAAACTTGAGCTAGTAACATATCATGATGACCACGAAGATCACTATCCCCTAAGGAATCTAGAAATCACATAACCTATTAGCTTTTGTATTTAGCAATGCATATGTACCTAAAATTTTGATGATATATATATATATATTAACATTTATTATTTTGTTTTTATGTTCTTGTGTTTAATTAAATGTCAATGTGATTTATCAAATATCATATATTAGAATATCTAATAAATGTCTCCATGATTTTAACACTTTATGTGATCTAATTAAACCATTTAAAGTTTATGTTAGATGCTACATTGTGATTAAATATGCTATGTTAACTTACGTACTCCTATGATCTAATTAATGACATTAAATTCATATAAAGAATTAAATTAACATAACACAACAAATTTTTGAATACCATGGTAACTAAAGTAATTAAACATAGCATTTTCACAATAATTACCCTAGAATCTAAGATATATGCTTGTTATCATCTATCAAAGAAGAAAGAAATGTGAGATGAAATAAAAATATCTACTTAATATAATAAAATCACTATAACACACTATTCAAAAGAGGAAATGCTAAATTTAATACTGAGGAAAATCTATGGCATTTATAGGTTCTTTAAGAGGTGTACCATCCATTTCCGTCAATGTGTAGGCTCCAAACCCATAATTTTCTTTGATATTATAAGGTCCTCACCAGTTAGGGCTGAATTTTCCTTTTTCATTTGGGAGAGCATTGGCATTACATTGATTTTCATATAATGCTAGGCCACCTTGATTGAATTCATGATGGATGACATTATTGTTGTAACCATGTTGTATTCACTTCTACTTGTCCATTTGACTATGGATAGTATGGTGTTGAAAAATGATGTTGAATGTTGAATGCTTACATGAACTTATTCACTTAATTATTTTTTAATGGAGTTCCATTATCTGAAACTAATGAGGAAGGGAGACCAAAGTGAACAATAATATATTCCAATATGAAATGACATATTGCATTAGCTATTGTGGAATGAATAGGGATAGCTTCAACCCATTTTGTGAAGTAATTGGTTGAAGTAATGACAAATGTATGTCTAGAAGAAGAATCTAGTGATATATTCCTAATAAGGTCCAAACCCCAAACCGAAGATGGCCAAATAGGAACTTGAGAATGAAGTTTTGAGGTAGGGTCATGAATCAAATTATTGTGTTCATAATATTTATGACTTTTCTTCACATACACAAAGAAATCATGTTCGATATGTCTCTAATAATAGCCTATGTAGATTAATTTTTGAACTAGGCATCTCCCTCCAAAATGTCCCCCACAAGCACCTGCATGAGCTTCAAGTGCTATAGGGATTTCAGATTGTATAATACATCTAAGTAAGAGACCATTAAATGATCTTCCATATAGAATGTATATCAGGATTATGTACTTAGATGTAATTTTTTGCATACGATCTTGAGTGTTTTTAGTTGTAGGCTTAGGAAAGGTGCCATATTTTAAATAGTTGAATATAATTACATACCATTCATTATAATTATTTGTATTGGTTGATAACATGTCTTTTCTCTCATCATCTATCGATGGTTTAGGGATAATTTGAACTTTAAATGTGAAGTGAACAAGAGGATCGTCAGGATATACAAGGGAAGCGACACTTCACATTCCATATGTGTGCCAATTGTCCTTTTGTGGGATGTTTTATACTATATTTGATTCAAACTTGTCTAAAAATTTCATCATCAGATCTCTATATTGAAAAATATTATCATGTTTTTCTTGATATGTGTCATTTATTTGTTTAATAATTAAGAGTGAATCCCCAAATATAGAGATGTGTTTGAATTTTAATGCTAACATGACATGTATACCAACTATTAAATCATTATACTCTGCAATATTATTTGTACATAGGAATTTTAGACGGAAATAGGGGAATAGGCTTACCTGAAGGAGGAATTAATATGACTCCTACTCTAGAGCCCATTCTACACTTAGAACCATCAAATTACAATTCTCAAGTTTCGCTATATTTTTCGATAGCCAAGACATTCTCATCTAGGAAGGAGTCTATCAGGTAATGCTAGGGGAGAAGGAGCATCAAGTAATTGGTCGGTCAAGGCTTTTCCTTTAATTGATTTTTGTGAGAAAAAACTAAGGTCAAACTTAGTTTACAACATAACCCTCTTAGCTAAGAATCTTGATAAATATGCCTTAGTAAAAGGATGTTTTAAGGGATCAAAATTTGTCATGACATGGATTTTGATGTTCAGTAAATAATGTCTCAGTTTACTAGTAGTGAACACAAGAGACAAACATTGTTTTCTATCATTATGTAACATGTTTCATAATCGATAAAATTTTGACTAATGTAATAAACATGATATTCCTTACTAATATCATCTTGTTGATCTAGCAATGCTACAATAGCATGGGTCAATGTTGCACTATAAAGGATGAATGGATTCATTTGTATAGTAGGTTGTAAAATAGGTAGAGTAACTATAGAACCCTAATCCAAATACCTGCAAAATAATGATAACAAACACATTAAGTTAGATATTGCAAGCAAGAACAAGGATTCCCCATGAAATCCATTTACAAAAATGAAATTAGGAAAATAAACAATGAAGAACACAATGAAAACAAAAAAATAGATTGAGTCCTAATTTAAATTTGCAAAATCATGATCCCATGGGGGAATTGGTGCCAATTTGATGTGAAAATTGGCCCTTTCCCAATTCCTATGATGCAAGATTGATATGTGTTGATGAAGATTAAGTGCTCCAAGCTAAAAACCTACATAACCTAGCTCTGACTCAATAAAAATGGATGAAATTTGATAGATATTTGAGCATGGTAACTTTGCATAATTTGTGGATGATCAAATGAGGAATTTAGCCTCTTATTTATAGAATGCTAAGATGGATGAATGTACAAAATAGAGCAATGTGGGACTAACATTCAACCAATGGCAAGATGCCACTTGTCAACTTGTGAATGGAGGAAGCTTGAGCACATTTTGATCAATGTGCAAGTTTGAAATTTGAATTTGATGAAATGACATGTTTAGGGGGGATGAAAGATGGGTTAAATTCCAAATGGGAGACATGTAAGAGACAATGTAAGAGCTTTAAATTCTTTGTTGGATGGACAAGTCATTTTGGGGGGAGATTTCAAATTTGAGGAATATTCCTACTTAGATGCCTTTTTTGAATGAAAATAGGTAATTTATAGAACAATTAAATTGATTTTCATGTGCAAGTTGCAAAATCTAGAGGATTTGAGTGATTAGGATTAAATTAATTAGGATTTGATTAATTTAAGGGGAGATTTAGCTGATTTGACCATTTGATTTAGATTTTAGGATTGAAATAAATCAAAAAAAGATGAAAATGATTAAGACTTAGTTAAATAAATATTTTGATTTATTTAACCAAAAGGGGTGATGTTAGATTAAATTAGATAAATGTTTTATTTATTTAATTTAATTAGATGAACTTTAGAAATTTAATCAAATAATATGGATTATTTAATTAAATAAAGATAGGAAGATGAAATGACCTAGCTAATTACACAGAGACGATGATTTAATTAAATTAAGGGATTTATTTAATTAAAAGGGGAATTATGATGACTTTAAGCAAATAAGACTATTCGATTAAATGGTTAGACAGAGGGATAATTCAGAATGAAACGAGATTAGTAGATCAGGATCGAGTGTGCAATATCAATCTGTATATTTTCTATGTCTACATTTTTCCCCTCTTTGAAGCAGTGCACTTGTTGCATTGGTTCAAAGAATAATATTGCCATGATCAAAATTCAAAAATTCTCTAAATTTTTTCTTTCTTTTTTTCGGATGCCCCATTATTGCCCCAGTGAAAATATTTATGCCGGTATACTTCCCCCTGGAGAGATCGGGTGAAGAGGTTTGATTTGAGGGTCGATCTCTCAACAAAGAGGTTTAAGATCATTTCAACTTGAATATTTGATGTATACAGATTTGATGATGTAGATAGTCATCAGCCATGGGTAGCCTTATGCCTATTTTGATATATTAAACCCACTTTATCCTGATTTGTACCATCACGGTGACATTATTAATGATGAGATGATTATGATGTTTATATGTAATGGATGATATGATGATGCATGGATGATATGGATGCACATGATATGATATGATGATGCTTTTATGATTATGCAAATAGGTGATAAATGTATGGTTTATAAGATGTTTAGAATAACTAGTATTATGCAATGATGGGGATGAATGCATGTGGTATGATTAATGCTTTCTATATGGTTTGATATGCATTATGTAGTATGCTAATGGTTTGTGGATACAGGATGGATGGATTAGTGATGATTTATGATTAACTGTCATGGTACCATGTTAGTGTGAAAAGCAAGAGATAGATGAAAACAAGAGATTCCAACAAGACGTGAGATGATGATGATGCTAATGATTACTTGCCGAGGAGTTGGGATTTTCAAAGGGCCAATTACCTTATGTTTGATAACACATATAGGCATGATGCATCAAGGTATAAAGAACCAGGATGGCATTGTACCTAATGCGGTGGAATTTGAATCGACAAACAGATAGGAGTATTCTTGTTCACACTTGACATACAAAAACCTTGCTAGGACGTACCTAACAAAGCAAGTATTCGCCAAGTTATTACAAGAACGTCCAACAAGCGCAACAGATAAAAAGATAATGATCGTTGCCCCATTACTATCTCTCTAAATCTCTTCATTGGGGGCATCATTGAGAGGTCCTTGGAATGAGCACAATAAGATAAACCAAAAGAAAAGATCAAGTACACAAACAAGCCAATGTTCTTCATACCTTCAACCTAAGGGATGTGTTTTGATAGGATAAGAATCCAAGGTGATCCAAAATGATGCCCATTGTCATAACGATATATCCTAGGACATGCATTGTATATGATTATGATGGTTTGATAAGTTTATTGATAGGATGTTGATATAAGGTTGAATGAAATGTTTGAAAATGATCAAGAGTTTGATTTTGTGTTTAACAGTTTGTTGCTTCGATTTTGATTTTGTGCTTGAAGTTTTCTTTTTTTGCTAATTGTTGTGGTTGTTTCTGTTTGTTTTGCTAAAGGATGAAGGTGATGATCAGTTTATTATGGATGATTGATTATTTCAAATTTTGCAAAAGTTTTGATTTTCAAATTTTTTATGTTTCGGGGTTTTCCGAGATTTTATGAATGTTTTTGTATTTTTTATTTTTTGAATGTTTTTTGATTTTGATGTTTTTTTGAATTTTTTGGATTTTGATGTCTCGGGGGCTAATCAAAGATTAGCCTTTCCTACGTTTAAGCTTAGAGACGACATAGTTCAGATATCATGTTTTTGATGTTTTCTATTTTATAGATGTTTTTTGGATTTTGATATGTTTTGGATGGTTTTGGATTTTCGCATGATTTTGACGATTTGGATATGGATATGTGTGATGATATCAGTGGTTTGTTTGGGATTTTGTTGAAAACCAAGGTATGGTTGATTAATCGAATCAATGGATTGATTATGATAACATTGTTGAGGATGCACAAAAATGTAAGGATAGTGTTAAGCAACACGAGGAATAGGATGGATATCCCAAGATGATGAGGGATAGATGATGATAACATTGTTGAGGATGCAAAACAATGCAAGGATATTGTTAAGCCACATAATGATGGGGAAGAATATCCCAAGATGATGCAGGATTGATTGGATTTTATTGATTAAGATTGATGAAGCTTGGTTTTTAACAAAATATGTTTTGGAGATTTGATGTGACATTGAAGCACACATTAGATGCAACTGATAGTGATTGTTTGGATTGATGAAAGATGAAAGATGAAGATTGATAAGGAATGTCTTCTCGTCAAAATATTCCATGGGCTAGTGATTTGGTTTTTGGCTTACAAATGTATTGACCAATTTGATTTGCTAATTTTGGATCACCACATAAGTTGGAGGATATAGATCAAGATTTATTCCTGAAGCAAGATGTAAATATTTTCCCCCAGTGTCTAGCAACGTACGGAATGTCATGTGTGGATGCTTGGATAGATGTATGGATGAATGGATAGGAATTATCTTGTGATAAGATAAGGTGTTTGAATGGAGGAATGCTTCATTGGATAATGCTTCATGGCTCAAATAATGTTGGATAGGATAGGATCAATGAAAATGGCCTATGTCAAGATGTTTACCATAAGCAAGCGTAAAGTGTGCACCAAACTTTGTAAAGATTAAGATAAGTTGGACTATGTATGTAGATGGATGAAAATGGATTGGATAAATGGTTTATAGATGAATGGATTTATTATGGCTGAGATGGATGGAATGTTGGATTTGTTATGGCTGAGATGGATGAAATGTTGGATTTATTATGGATGAGATGGATGGAATGCTAGATTTATTATGGATGGGATGAGATGCTTTCACTTGAACTAGCACACTTAGATGCTCAATTCTACACATCATGCCCATTTTCCAGGTTTTCATCATGGTACTTTCCCAAAGCACTGCCCATGCAGTTCTCACTAGAGGACGATTTTTTTTATACTATTTTCAATCCTTTTTTCTTTTTTTTGGATTTTCATTTTATTTTATTTTTGGTTTTCCTAAAAGATTCATGCTAAACCACCTAGTGGTGTTGATGTAGATGATTTTTTCATAATGTACCATCGGTATCCTTCCTAAATAAGTTGCTTTGCTAAGATACGTGCACTTGAATGTAGCTTTTGGGATTCCTGATCTGCTTTGTCGATATCAGAGTTAACTTTATCTTTGTGTGCACATCGTGATAGAGTTCCTTCTGAATCCTTATGATGAAGGGTCATTGCCAATACATGGTTAATGTAAGAATTGGATATCATGCGTGGAAGTGTGGATGGAGTGTGTTTAGAGATAAACGATGGATTGGTTGACAATTTGGAACCTTTGACTTTCCAAACTTGGGAAGATGAACAATGATGGGTGGATATGGAAGTGCACGTGGAATTAGGACCAACTACTTGATACACTTTGTACATCACTTGAAAAGCTTGCTTTTGCTTTTGTGGAAATCTTTGATGGATACTTTTCCCTTTTTTATTTTTCCCCATAGTTTCTTTGACTAATGGAGTTTGATAGGGATAATCTTTCTTTGTATTCTTTGGTATCCATGTGTATTTTATTTTTCCATTATGCTTCTTAGTTTCTTTTTATTTAATAATGTTCTTTGTGCTTTGATTCACATCCTTCATTTCATGTTGGTCCCAATTTGTGGATGGGGTAATGGGTGGATGAAGATTGATGACGTGGCTAGTTGTAGTATTGACACTAGTTTCATCATAAAGACTCTTCGTGCTCCCTATGTTGATGTTTGCTTGAGACAAAGTTGCCCCTAGTATGGTGGTAGTAGTACCTTCATGCTTTGATTCTTCCTATTCAAAGAGCTCTTGTTTAGAATGCATTCTCTGATTAATGACCATTGCAAATGACGTTATTGGAATTTTCTACTCTGCTAACTCTAGAATATCCTGGTTTGTCTAACCTGATTCCTTGAGTGGATAATGTTGGATATCTTCATACATGATGTCTTCAGTCTAGATTTTGGATATATTTGATCTTGATGTTGACAACTTTGTTTGACTGTACGAATCAATAACCTGCTCTTTTTGTGTAACAATGTCAAGAATAAAAGGATATTTTTCTGAATGAAGATCATCTATGTCCATCCATAGAAAGCATCTCATGGGTAGATGGAGGAGTATGTGCATCTTGCATAGATAGGAGAGTGTCCATTAGATCATTGTAGTATCTTGGAGATACAAATTCTTGATTTTGAATGTTTTTAGAGTTGCTTTCGACATGATTTGGATCAAGTTCTTGACATGAGTCAGTTTCAAAGGATGGATTGCTTAGAAAGGGTTCTTGGATGTCGTCATTAGGTATGGGGAATGGATCAATATCCTATTGATCTTTGAGTGGACTTGGATCAAGTGTCAAGTTGAGGATTCCTTCAATATCTCTAACCATGAGGTCAAAGGAGGTCAACATGTCTTGGGAAGGACCACTACTAGACTTTGGTGAAAGATGTTGATAATGCTTTGGAATGAATTCTTGAGATATGTCCTCTAACTCATAAGATGATGTAGAGACATTTTCAATATGATCATAGGTCAAAGGATCGCGCATTATGTTAATAGGATCAAATAATCCTAACACTCCTTGAAATAGATCACTAAAAAGTGGCTCTTGATGTATGGTGAGTTGATCATCGGATGGGGTTAAAAATATTCAATGTGCTCATTGATGAATAGGTCTTGAACATTGTTTTCAACAATTGCAGTAGAGAGATTATGAATGTCTTTATCCATAGGGTCAAGTGATGTTGAAATTTCTTTGATTGGATCATTGTTGGTTGGTGGACTTTCATCATGATTGAAAAGTGACTCTTGACATATGTTCATTTGATCATTGGATGAAGTATACACAGCTTCAAGGTGCTCAGTGGTGGATTGATCCTGATCCCTGTTCTCAACATTTATGGTGGAGAGATTTCCAATGCTATCATTGTCCCCAATAGTGATTATCTTTTGATCAATTAGGTCTTGGATGAGTTTTTTTAGTCGAATACAACTTGATGTTGTGTGTCTCTTTGTTTTGTGGAAATCACAATGGTGCTCCTTGTTATACCCTAGTAGTTTAACTAGGGGTTCTTGATAGTTCCCATAGATGGGGAGCTTGATGATATTTTCTTGTACCAATTGTTGCAGGACTGATTCGATTGGTCTCCCAAGTGGTGTGTATTTGTGTTTGTTACTTTGTGAGATTTTCACTTTGAATTGACCTTGTGGTGGTTGATTTTGGAGATGTGGTGATTGATCTTTAAAATGTGGTGATTGATCTTTGAGATGGGATAACTGGGTTTGTTGTTAATCTTGATCTTGATATCTAACCTCTTGAAATTGGAGATTTTGTTCTTGATGCAGTTGTGGACATAAATCAACGCTTTGATGACATGGTTTAACCAATGAAAGAGTGCATTGATTTTGGAGTGAAGATATCTCTTGCCTCAATAATTCAATTAGTTTGGCATGTGAAGCAAGTTTCTCTAGCAAAATTTGATCTTGATTTTTAATTTGAATCCCTTGATTTGGCTTTTTTTCAATTAGATTTGGGATGTACACTTGTGGTGTTTGCATGGGATCATGGAAAAATTGATTTTGGTGAATGTTTTGACTTGGGATGATGTTCAGATTTGGCATTATGGGTTGAAATTGAACATTGTTGATGTTGGGAATCACATTTCCTTGTTTTAGGTAACTTTTATTTTGCATGGTGTTACCTTGACTTGGATTCATTAACATCTTGTTTGGACTTTGAAAAATATTAGTATGATTTGCAAACATATCCATCCCAAAGTTTACCAAGTTTGGATTCAAAATGTTCATGTTTTGTAAAGTTGTACTTGGTACATTAACATTTGGCATGTAGGAATTTGATGGGATGATGTTTTTTTGAAGGCTCATGCATTGAGTGTTTGGTTGATAGATTTGTAGGTTTGGACTTGGGTTTAAATTTACCATTGGGAAAGGTGTTCCAAAATTTTGAATAGGCATTCTCACATTTGTTGTACCATTGAGGTTTGTAGGAGATAATGATCCCATGTATGGATTGGATAAATGTGAGTTTTGAAAATTAATTGGCATTGTGAGGCTTTGATAATTTGGTTGGTTTAGATTGCTTATGATGTATGGATCAAGTTTATATTCCATGTTATTTTTTTTTACTTCGTTGCAAAAGTGACCTATAAGGTGTTTAGGAACAATGATGAGATGAAGGATGAAAAGGGTGAATGATATGGGTGTTTTTTTTCTTAGGAACTTTGGATCAATGCTAGACTTTAGGATTTGATTTTAACTGGTTTTGATTGGATAATGAACTTTTAAACCTTAAGATGTTGGATGTGATCTTTAGGATAAACTTGTTCAAAGGTGTGCTAATTTAACTAGAGGTATGAGAAAGGATGCATTCCCATACTCCTAATTAAACAAGGTGATTTTTGATTTGGTTTAAGGATGTACCCAAATCTAAATAATGATGTTTCCAAAGCTACAAAGTTGCTTGTGGGATGGGATGATAAATGTTTGAAATGGATGAATTGTTTGATTTTGATCCTAAATGAACCTAAGAAGGACTTGTTTACGAGACCAAGATAGTGAAGAACATGCCTTTCTCTAAGAGTAATTCAAACGAAAAGACCAATGTTTTCTTGAAAGACAATAAAAAGATAAACAAGCACATGTGTGGGGTTCAATTGATTTCATCTTTATTAGTGAATTTATTTTACCACAAACACTTATTTGATTAGGTTTTCCAAACTAGATGTCCAATGTCCTAATTTCTTCAAATCCCACAAAGTATGTTATGTGGAAATTTGATGAATCCAAGGCAAGGGTTACCTATTGTTAATCTTTAGTAGGAAAATTGAGATGTAAGTTCAAGTGTTTAGAGACCTCAAGGGATGTGAATCCAAAGGGAAAGAAATAACACATCAATTTGGTCAATTGTATTTTCCTCCTAAAGGGTTTAAAATTTTGATGAGGATGTTAAGTGTTTGTTTCAAAATGTTTTCAAACAAGCAAAGTGTTTTGACTCATAAGCAATATAACATCCTAGCTCAATTGGTACATTTTTCTTGGTGGATTTTCCTCATGGCCTTCATAGTAGAAGAGATGATTTTACATGAAACCAAGGAAAGAGTATAAAGGTAATTTAAGAATGAAGTCTTAACCTCTATACTTTAACCAAGATCGGACATGGCAAGTAACTTCTTGGAATCTAAGTTCCAATGCACCACTTTGATAAACTCGTTGGATGAACTAGTTGGTTCCTACAAGCAATGGTTTTAGTTTGGACTTTCCATTAATGGAGATTGACCCATACGACCAGAGTCCCTTTTCAGATCCATCTCATCAGAGCCAACCGCGTGATATTGGCGTTTACTCCAATACCCATATCTATATCTCGGTTGGAAATACTCTTGGCTTTAGAGTGTTACTGGTTGAGTTGTTCCCTTGGGTGAGTACTTTTTCCCCAAGGAAGGCCCTCTAAGATAAATAAAAGTGATTAAAGACAATATCCGTAACTTGATCAATCTTTGTTTGCAACAAAAAGAGAGAGAAAGTATGCAATAATGCTCTACTCACACTCTCACAATGTTTTGTTCAATTTTTAAACCCAAAAACAAACTTTAGTAGATTTGAGTCCTAATGTTCATTTTAAAACCTTTGTAACAAAAATTGAAAGATTATTTTTAGAGCCCAAACAAAATTACTAGATTCGAAAAGCTTGAAAGATAGAAAATCCTTAGAAGAGGGATTATAATTTTTTCCCAAAGTATTTAAAAACACTTGTTACAATGATGTGTTAATGATTTTTCTTTGACTTCCATGCTCCCTTATCCTTCAAAACCTACAAAAAAAGCTCCAAATGTCAAATGAAATCAAGAAACAAGAATATATGACGGTTAGATAGACGAGTAAGCATAAAAACCCTAAAAGTTAGACCAAGTTTCATTATGATCTGACATTAAGTGAAAATTTGAAAATTTTAACTCTATAAAAATTGATAATAACCTACACCATTGGATATATTATGAAATTATACCCCATTTAAAAAAAAAAAGCTTCGAAAAAGACCAAAAAAGACCAAGATATGGGTATATGTAGGATCATCATGGAAAAAACAGGCCCTTAAGTGGCAAAAAAATCAAAAAAGTCAGAGTTATGCAACTTGACATAAAAATTTGAATAAGTTATCTATATTATTTAAAAAATGTGTAAAGAATAGAATTTGAAGCAAATTGAACATGTAGTTTCTAAACTACTAGGTATGTTTAAAAATAAATAAAAATGATTTGGTGAAAATTTGAAATTTCAATGCAGTCGTACTTAAATTTTAGGGAAAAAATAAGAAGTAGGTGTCTTTCTGACCACCCTAACCACAATAAAAGGATAATATTTTTTTATAAGATTTTAGATATAAGTAGAGGACTCATTCCCTGATGTGATGCATATTTTTTTGTATTTTTTTTCCAAGTAAATAATTAATTATGAATTTTTTATTACAACTTTTTAAAAAATATTAAAACTTGTATGTCTGACCACATTAACTTGGTCAAAACTTCATGAAATTCAATTTTTCTTTTTTTAATCCTATAGTATGTGAAGCATACAATGTGATGCGTGTTTTGGATTCAAAAAATGTGATACCGTTTGAAAGCAATAGATTTTTTTCAATCAGCCTATCAATTAGGATTTTAGTCATAATTTGAATAGAAAATGAATAATAATTACTTATTAAATTCAAAGTAAAGAACAATTTATATCGGTGGAAAGTTGAGAATCTCCTTTAAAATCCCTTTTCGTTTCATCAATTTTGGGGAAAAAAAGTCAGCAGCCATATACCCATCATATTGCCACTTTTTGGCCCATCATGATCCTGCACATACCCATATGGCCATTTTGAGTTTGCATGAAAAAGAAAGAAATCCAAGAGGTTCTATTTGTGATGGTGACTCTGTTTGATTTTGTAGTTATATGGCGATGCTGGAGACTCCAGTGGGGCAATTTTATTTTTGAGCAATGCAGTTTGATTCGAGCGGTGTAGTTTCAATTTTTGAGCAGTTTTGTATGGCGACGATGGACTGTGAGCGCTTTTGTTTGCTATAAACACCAAAAACATCAAAAACCATAGAATTTTCTCAAAAAAAATGATTTGATATTCTGGTAGGCCCTCCTTCTAGTGCCAAATGTAGAACCCTAATCCAAATACCTACAAAACAATGAGAACAAACACATTAAGTTACAGATTGCAAGAAAGAACAAGGATTCCCCATGAAATCCATTTACAAAACTCAAATTAGGAAAATAAACAATGAAGAATACAATGAAAACAACAAAATAGATTGAATCCTAATTTAAATTTGCGAACTCATGATCCCATGGGGGAATTGGTGCCAATTTGATGTGAAAATTGGCCCTTGTCCCAATTCCTATGATGCAATATTGATATGTGTTGATGAAGATTAAGTGCTCCAAGCTAAAAACTAGCATAACTTAGCTATGATTCAATAAAAATGGATGAAATTTGATAGATATTTGAGCATGGTAACTTTGCATAATTTTTGGATGATCAAATGAGGAATTTAGCCTCTTATTTATAGAATGCTAAGATGGATGAATGTCCAAAATAGAGCAATGTGGGATTAATATTCAACCAATGGAAAGATGCCACTTGTCAACTTGTGAATGGAGGAAGCTTGAGCACATTTTGATCAATGTGCAAGTTTAAAATTTGAATTTGATGAAATGACATGTTTAGGGGGGATGAAAGATGAGTTAAATGCCAAGTGGGAGACATGTAAAAGACAATGTAAGAGCTTTAAATTCTTTGTTGGATGGACAAGTCAATTTGGGGGGAGATTTCAAATTTGAGGAATATTCCCACTTGCATGCCTTTTTTGAATGAAAATAGGTGATCTATAAAACAATTAAATTGATTTTCATGTGCAAGTTGCAAAATCTAGAGGATTTGAGTGATTATGATTAAATTAATCAGGATTTGGTTCATTTAAGGGGAGATTTAGCTGATTTGACCATTTGATTTAGATTTTAGGATTGAAATAAATCAAAAAGAGATGAAAATGATTAAGACTTAGTTAAATAAATATTTTGATTTATTTAACCAAAAGGGGTGATGTTAGGTTAAATTAGATAAATGTTTGATTTATTTAATTTAACTAGATGAACTTTAGAAATTTAATCAAATAATATGGATTATTTAATTAAATAAAGATAGGAAGATGAAATGGCCTAGCTAATTACATAGAGACAATGATTTAATTAAATTGAGGGATTTATTTAATTAAAAGGGGAATTATGATGAATTTAATCAAATAAGGCTATTCGATTAAATGGTTAGAAAGAGGGATAATTCAAAATGAAATGATATTAGTAGATCGGGATCAAGATTGCAATATAAATCTGTATATTTTCTTTGTCTACAGTATCAAGGAAATATTCAAAACTCTTAAGCGCCTATTTAGAATCCTCATTCCAATTAAACTAAACATATTTATTAAGGAGTTGCATGAGTGGTAATGTTTGATCTACTAGGGAAGCTACAAAGCAATGAATACCCTAAATTATTCCTTGTAACATACGTAATTGAGAGATGTTTCTAGGAAGTGGCATGCTAATAATAGAATCAATTTTCTTCGTGGCCACCTCAATGCCCTTGTGAGATATGATAAAACCTAGAATATTTCCCCTATCTATACCAAAGACACTTTTTTGGATTCAATCTCATGTTGTACTTTCACATTCACTCAAATATTTTATGAAGAACATATACTTGGTTTTTTCGAGTTAAATATTTGGCTAGAATGTCATCAACATAATCTTCCAAAATCTTATGTATGTAATCATGAAATATCTGGCATTGCTCATTGATATGTGGTGCCTACATTTTTCAATCCAAAAGGAATGAATACCCAAAAAAATGTTCCCCAAGTAGATGTAAAAGTGGTTTTGTATTGATCTTGAGGATTGAAAAATATTTGATTATAAATGGAAAATCCATCAATGAATGAAAACAAAGCATGTCCCACTGTCGAGTCTACTATCATGTCAATATTAGAAAGGGGAAAGTCATATTTTGAAGATTCTTTATTCAAATCCCTAAATTTTGTACACATACTAATACAATTATAAGTTTTTGTAACTATGATAGTATTCGAGATCCACAGAGAATAATCAATAGGTTGGATAAATCCTAGTTCAAGAAGTTTCTCAATTTTGATCTTAACTAATAAATCTATCTTTGGATTCATCTGTCATATTATCTGTTGCACTGGTTTAGCATCTTCTAAAAGGACTATGTTATGTGTTACAATCTTAGCATCAATTACTAGCATGTTTGAGTAATTCCAAGTAAAGAGTTAAGGAAATTCATGAAGGTTGCATGATCTTCTTGGTCATCTTCATCAAGGCACTTCCCTACTTGAATTAATTTCTCCTTATTTTTGGTATCCATCAGTATATTGATTCTATCTCCCAAAGGAAGTGCTTTTGATTTTGATATTATAGGATTATATTCCTCTTTTTCCTTGATATTGTAGGATATAATTTTCTCATCACTAGGGTTTAGTTTGACCTAGGACAACAAAAATTCTATGCTCAAAATTCAAGGATGCCCTAGAGATCTCACCCCAAGAGTGGAATAGAGGCAAGATATCTACTAGAAATGCGTCCTAGGGTATGTTTAGATATGTATTGGGGCTGAATGAGGGGTTCACCACCAAGAAAGGGCTTGTAAAATGTGTATGAAATGCAATATCTAGTGATTGAACTTAATGATGCAAGAAACTTCACTAAATGAACTATAAATGTACAAAAATCAGAACAACTAGAAAATTATAGAGGAGAACCTAGAAACCTAAAGGAGGCTGAATGAAGTTTTGAAGTTTTGAAAACATTATTTTTTTTGGCACACTAGGACTCATGCAGTAGTCTAGGCGTATCAGTCCTAGATTAGGGTTTTTGGTCTAAAACATATTTTTGGAAAAAGGGTATACAAAACTATAAAATTCTAAAAAATGACCTAAATTGAGACTCATATGCCAAGACTAGCGTATGATTCCAGTTAAGGTTTTTTGGAACTTCAATGTCTAAATTTGGTCTTCAATGTCTGCACTATCATTCCCAATTAGTTTCCTGATCTAAAACCCTAATTTCAGACCTGTAGATGACCTTTTTGTGAAGATAGCAACCTTGCAAGTAAGGGGACAACTCCAAAACTTTCTCCAATCTTGTAACATAATCTTCAAAGATCCTTCATGCTCCAAGAAACCTAGATCTACATTCACACATGTAAAGAGGAGAAAAACTTGTTGATAGTCAATGAATAAGGGTTTTCCTTGGTCAAACCCCATTTAAGTAATTAAACCAAATTATGAAACAATGACAAAAGGACATGAAATATGAAACATGAACAATGATACCTTGAATGATTCCTTGTAAATGATTCTTTTTAAATCTGCAATCTAACATGAAATGGCCATGAAGGATGCAGATCTAGATCTTCAGATAAGTGTAGAACAATGCTTGAATTTGGTTCTTGAATGAAACATCACAACACTAGCTCAATAACCTGCTTCATATTTGAGATATTGACATGATTATGGATCTTGAATTGTTGCAATACTTGATGAAGAATTCTACCCTTGAATTCCTTAGAAATGATCTTGTAAAGTCTTGAAATGCTCAACACTTAAGTGCTTGACTTGATATCATGAATTCTTAATGAAATAATGATTTGAGACCTCAGTTGTATAGGAAATCTATTTAATATCCCATTAATTGGATCCCACAAGCCGACATTTATAAAATTTGAAATAAAAACCCAATTTTTTTGCTCAAAACCTTAAAAATATGCCAAATGGGACTCATATGCCATATGTGACATATGGCTACCACCTAGGTAGGACTCATATGTCCAGGGTGGCGTATGGGTCCCATAGGGCCTTTTTAGAGAGAGAAAGTGTCGTGTTGATGAGAAATCAAGTTTATTTGTTGACATTATCAAGATTTTGATTGAAATATGCCTTTGGATGCACAATATAGGGTCTTAGGGGACTATTAATGATTATATTAAGGTCATAAATGGAAGAGCTTGGCCCAAAATTCAATTTGATAGTGTAAATAAATACATTTTACAACACCAAATTAAGGAAAAATAAAGTCAATTTATCTTAGAATAGCCTAAAATACCATGTGAATGTGTACAAGACATTACAACACTAGATGAGGCCCATTTATTTTAAAGCCTGCTAAATTTAATGTGAAGGTGTAAATAAATACACTTTACAACACTAAATTAAGGAAAATTTAGGATTATTTATCTTTAAAAGGGCCCAAAACCTAACATGGATGTGTAAAACACACCATAACAATAGATCAAGGTGATATTAAGTCCAATTTATCATTACATATTCTCAAATTAAGCATGGAAAAGGTGTAATTTTTCCATTTTTACATCTAGGCCCCAATTTAGTGAGGATGAACTTGCTTCAAACTCACACTAAAGCCAACATTTAAGAGAGGTGCAAGTGTACCAATGTTGATGCTCTAGGATAAAAAATATTGAGGAGATGGTCAAGCATCTAGGATCCAAGATCCTACGTCAAAACAAGGAAAGCACAAAAGGACACACACAAGGTGTATGGTATGCAGCAAAATAAGATACACAAGCATGTAATCTCAATAACTAAAAGAAACAAAAGCAAGTGAAAAATGAAAAAGAGGTGGATCAAAATTTTACCATTTTTCCAACACATCGTGGATTAGATCTATGATATTTTTCCAAAAATGTATGCTTACTCAAAGGCAACGAAACTCTTGGTTGTCCACTAGGTGAGTAATACAAGAAGGTGAGACACATATGATCGATATGCGCTCACACAAACACATGAGTAGCTAAGGGAAATTCATGCCTCATATCAGCTTCTTGTCCAACCATACCAAAGTTATACCTCTTGATAACTTTGATAAGGCACCACACAATAATGATCTTTGAGCTTTATGAGACAAGAAGATTTTTTTATGCTTGGAGCTCATGAACAAAAAAATTAACTTTGAGCTTCATGAGGCAAGCAAGACTTTGTATACTTGGATCTCTTGAACAAACAAGATGGCACCATAGGCAAGAAAAGTGTGTTATGCAAGGTGGTCATATAACCAATGTTGTAAATACAAAATAGTGTAAGGTATGTTCAAAGGGATTTTTCTTAGATCATGTAAGGTCTCTTCTTATGGAAATATCTCCAACAAATGACAAAACAAATAAATATCATGCTCTTGGAGGGAATCAAACCCAATGACACCACAAAGAAAAGGACACATCATAAGAAGAATTAAAATCATACAATGAAACATGAGTGTTGATGTATTCCCCCACTTTAAAGTAGTTTCTAACACCACTACTATGATAAATTGCTTTAAAGTAGAAGAAAACTTGAAAGCTTATTTGGAAATTCCTATTCCAATTCATATGTTTCCAATAAGCTATGTCATGAATGAGTATGTCACATGTGGTTCAACCTAAGGAATGCCATCCGCATGCTAAGCTTGCTCTTATATGTACATGAAAGGTGATAAACTAGCCACAAGAGATAAGGAAAAGTGATATATGAGGACAAGGCTATCTAACCCTTTGCCCCCACTTAGTGCAGGAAAAGGATGATCCAAAATGAAAAGAGGAACTAGGTGCTTCAGCCCAAGGAAGAGCACCACAGTCCTTAATAAATTGAATTTTGTTAATTAAAGCCTTACATTCATTAGTAGAATGACCATGAACTCTATGATATGTGCAAAATAAACTCTTGTAGTAAAATTTATTTCGTGTTCTTGTAGGGAGAGATATCAAATTTTCTTGGAGTTGTGTGAACATGATACTCTCTTGATCAATAGTTCCTTTATTTTGTGAAAAAGATATCTCTTGCTTAGTACAAGGTGTCTAACCTACACAAGACTCTTGAGATTGTAAGATTTTGTTCTCTCCTTGAAAGGAGGACATAAAATCTAATGAGTTCAAATCATTAGTGTTTTGTGAGATGACATTGACATTAATCAAATATTTATTTGTTTACTTTAGTTATTAAAGGATAACAATCAAGACAACTAGTTTCTATCAATTCAGGATGCACTATTGTTAAAGTCGGCTTAGAAGAATCTTTTGTAAGAGTGTTTGTAGGAGTTTATAGTGAACTCCTCAAACAACCCAAAATCACTTGCAATACAAAATAACTTCCACAAAAGAGAAATGGTAGAAATATTATCCTATCATTAAGATGCAATAATGCCAAATTGAATATGGAAAAGTACATATGAAGCTTTTCTTATATAGGCAAGGTGGTGAAAATACTTCCAAGAGGTGCATTAACTCCTACGACCCATAAAAGGTGTTATCACCTACTAGGTAAATGAAAAAACATGTGGCATACCCTCCTTAGCTGAAGACAAAAAGGAGGTGGCCATAAACCCAAAATAGGGTGAGAAATCCAACTACCCCATAACCTACATAGGTAAAAATGGAATAGTGGTTATAAGAGGTGGTACAACAAGCTGAAAGAGGATGTGTAACTCAACTACCCATGTGTGGGGAGAGAGTGACACATGTAGCTATTGTATTTTTCCACATGTCCTAATATTACCATATTTAATAAACCTAAGCAAGCTTAAATAATATGCATAGGAAAAATAAATACCCCCTAACATAAGGAAATTAAAAAACCTACACTAATAATGTTGATATTAAGTAAAGGCTTGTTTGTTTGTTTCGAGGGACAATAACAAATACCATTATTCTTTTCTTGCATCTGAGGCTCTATAGGGTTACATATACATTTTTTTCTAGCACCACATCCTTTTCCACTATAACCAAGTTGTTTCATCATTTAATAATCATTTCCATTTAGATTCTTCACCTCTTTTGGATTTGGCAGTTGCTCATGATTAAGTCCATCAATGTTTGTTGTGTAATTTGATGTATTTTGTTCTAAAGTGGTTGAGGTGGATGCTTTCAAAGGGTCTTCTGAATTTTGTGTTGACATGAACACTTTTTCTTTTCCCTTTTGAGAGTCTTTTTTTATCATCTTGTATTCCCCCATGAATGTTGGTTAAAAGTCTAAAGAGCCCCAGTCATCTTCTAATAGCTCCATGACTTCCTCAATGTGTTTTTATTTGTCTTTGTGTTCCATGGGTTCTACTTGTGTAGTTGGTGTAAATGTTTTCAAAGGATTTTCCTTGTTTTTCTTAATGTTTAAACAACTTTTTGGGTTAGGTTCAACTTCGAGTGTGTAAAGTTTATTGTTGTAGACATACTTCATTACACGATGAAGAGTAGAAGCAACCCCATTCATTACATGAATCCAAGGTATTCCTAAAAGGATATTATATGAAATATGATGAGGCATAACATGGATCAGTGTTTCTAATGCAACCTTTCTTGTTGCAATTGGAAAAGTGATCACACAAAGAGGTTGTTTTCCTACATTGTCAAATCCCTTAATAGATAAAGAGTCGGGTTAAATTTTTGATTTATCCACACCAAGCTTATGCAAAAGGGATAAACTACACACATTAAGGATGGAGCCATTGTCAAAAAGGGTTCACTTTATGCCTCTTCCTTTGTAGAGAATGATTATCATGAAAAAATCATTTTAGTTTTGCACTTCCAAAGGGGGAGTTCACTTTAGTGGAAAAGATGTTAGCATTTATTCCTTGGATCATTATTGCTATGTCATTCAAGTTTCCACTAGATAGGATCACAACTTGTTACAAGGAGCTTTGAATCCTATTAGGATAGTAAGGGGATGCTTGAATAAGGTCCCAAAATGCTATATTAGGAGGAGTATTCTTTAGTTTTTGACAAAATCATACTCCTTTCCACAAGGAGGACCCAGTAAGATAGGGTTAGGTAGGATAGGATTAGGCAATGAGAGGGATGTTGAAGGTGTTTATCTTGGTTGCATATTGTTCCTAGTGTTATATGTATGAGCAACAATATTTTGACTCAACTACAGTGACACATTATTCTTAGGTGGGTAGAGGATAAGTTCAAGTTTATTTTTAGTTTGAAGTTTGTGTGAAGGAGGGTATATTATTATAGGATTCTTAGGATGTGCCACAGGGTATGTAGGAGGTTCAATAGTTAAGGGAGATATGACAGAAACTTATGCATTCATAACCTTAGTGATCTAGGTTTGATGTATTTCTAATAAAGGGAAATCTAGTATAATCTTTTCACCATATTCTAGGGAAGCCAAATTATTGTTGTTATTGTTGTCATTTCCTTCCCCCGTGATATCCTCCCTAGGAGGATACTTGTTAGGAGAACTAAAAACTAGATGTTCTTGACATTCAAAGGTTGGTTCTTGTAAAATGACTTCATCACAAGTAGGGGAATAATCAATGGTTGAATTGTCTTGTTTATCAATGTTGGCATTCTCTTCTTTAGTAAGGATTTTCCTAGGGGAAGAGAGACACATAAGATTCTCATCGTTGTCATTGGTTGGAACATCTTCCTCACAACTAGGAGAAGAAAAAATGTGATTGTCAATATTGTACAAATTTTTACTCATTTGACCCATACTATCTTCTAAAATAGGATATGTAGGGGAAGAAACATAAAGAGGGTTTTCATAGATCTTAAAGGTTTGATCAGTCAACACCAAGATATCCTCCTCACATCTAATTTCATCCTCTAAAAAATCACAAGAGGGGAAATTTTTGAGAGGTGAATGTAGACTAGTTGTAGTGTTATGTAGGTAGGTTTCAATGGTCTCTAATTGTGTTATGTTATCATCATGATTACCTTTTTGTTTTTTTTCTTGTTCATCAATGTCTTGCCTAATAAGAGAGGTAGAAGGAGAGAAACAACTAGGATTCTCAAAAATATCATTGATTGTTTCTTCTAACACAAAAATATATTCATTTCCAATAGGAGAGATATTAGGAGAAGAATAAATATGATCATTAGGATTGTCAAAGGTTGTTTCTCTTTCACTAAAACACTCTCATGGGGAGGAGATGTGATCTTTTTCTTGGCATACCTAGATATGTAGGATGCTAAAATTGTTAGAATTAGAATGAAAAGCACTTCTAACCATCTCATGCAATGCTTCAACAATGTAAACAATGTATATCCAAAGATGCAAAACACTTTTATCCCATGTATGCAAAACTTTAAGAATGCAAACAATGTATATCCAAAAATGAAAAGCAATTTTATCAAACTTATGGAAAGTTTTATGAATGTAAACATTGCATATGGAAAAGCGAAAAATACTTTTATCCATATGATGCAAAGTTTCAGAAATGTGAATATTTTTAGCTCTAATGATTTTTTCTATTGAAATGATTTCAAAAAAGACTACCCTAAATTGATGTTTTTGACCTATATGAATAAAACAGAAGTTACTGAAACTTTCTAGGTTGATACTATATGTTACCAACAACCTTAGGAAGCATATAAATGAGGTTTTAAATGTTGTTAAAGGAAATCTAAAATCTAGGCTGGGACTAAATCGCCCAGAGGGGTGTATGAGTCCCAGCTAGGGTTTTCTTCATAATTTTCAAGAAAGTTTATGTGCTTTCTATGTTTTTTAGTTTGTATGAGTTGTAAGCTAAGTGGAAATGTAGATTTTATCTGATTTTCAATGATTTGAGATGAAATAATGCAAGCTATATGCACTTTCACTAATGAAAAATTTCTAAACCCTATAATGCCAATTAACTAATACAAACCCTAATGCAAGCAAGATCTATGATGATGATGCACTCCAAATCAAAAAATGAGATGTTCTAAATGTATGTTCACCAAAATGTAAGATATAATTTTGTCATCACTAGGGTTTAGGACCTAGGACAACAAACTTTCTATTCTCAACATCAAAGGATGCCTTAGAGATCTCACCCCAAGAGTGGAATAGAGGAAAGAGATCTACTAGAAGGGTGTCCTAGAGTATGTTGAGAGATTAATTGGGGTTGAATGAGGGGTTCACCACCAATCTAGGGCTTGGAAAAAATGTATGAAATGCAAGATCCAATGATTGAGCTATAAACTATAAATCATAACAAAAAATTGGAAAAGTACAAAGGCACAATTGGAAACTTGAAACAGACTTAATGAAGTTCTAAAATGCTAAAAAAATTAAAATTTTGCCACATTGGGACTCATACACTAGTCTAGGTGTATCATTCCTAGATCAAGGTTTTTGGTCTAAAACAAGTTTCCAAAAAAAGGGTATCTAGAACTACAAAAATATGAAAATCACCTAAACTAGGACTCATACACAAGGACTGGTGTATAAGTTCAATTAGGGTTTTTCTAAACTTCAAGTTCTGAATCTAGTCTTCAATGTCAGCTTTGTCCTTCCCAATTGGTTTCCAAATTTGAAACCTTGATTTCAGACCTATTGATGACCTTCTACTAAAGATAGAAACCTTGCAAGTAATGGGACAACTCCAACAACTTTATCCAAGCTTGTAACGAATAAGATCCTTCATGCTCCAAGACACCTAGATCTACAATCACACATGTAAAGAGGAGAAAAACTTATTGATTATTAGTGAATAGGGGTTTTCCTTGGTCAAACCCCATTTAGGTAATTAAACCAAATGATGAAATAATGAAAAAAGGACATGAAACATGAAAAAAGGGACATGAAACATAAAAAATTATTCCTTGAATGATGCCTTGTAAATGATGCTTTCTAAATCTGCAATCTAACATGAAATGGCCATGAAGGATGTAGATCTAAATCTTGAGATAAGTGTAGTACAATGCTTGACTTTGGATCTAGAATAAAACATCACAACACTAGCTCAATAACATGCTTGATACTTGATATCCTAACATGATGATGGATATTGAATTGCTGCAACAATTGATGAAGAATTCTACCATTGAATGCCTTAGAAGTGATCTTGAATGCTCTCTTGATTATCTTGTAAAGTCTTGAAATGCTTAACTATTGAGTTCTTGACTTGATACAATGAATGCTTAATGAAATAATGATTTGAGACCTCATTTATATAGGGAATCCATATAATTTCCCATTAATTGGATCCCACAGGTGGAAATTCATGAAATATAAACTTAAAACCCAATTTTCTCACTCAAAGCCTTTAAAATAGGCCAAATGGGACTCATATGCCATATGTGAAGTATGGGTCACACCTAGATGGGACTAATATTCCTAGGGTGGCATATGGGTTGCACGGGGCCTTTTTGGACAGAGAAAGTGTTGGGGTGATGAGAAATTAATTTTGTTTGTTGATATTCCTAGGATTTGGATTGAAATATGCCTTGGGATGCACAATATACAGTCTTAGAGGCCTATTAATGATGATATTAAGGTCATAAATGTAAGAGGGCCCAAAATTCAATGTGAAAGTGTAAATAAATACATTTGAGAACATCAAATTAAGGCAAAATCAAGTCAATTTAGCTTAGCAAGGCCAAAAATCCCATGTGAATGTGTACAACACATTACAACAATAGATTAGTCCCATTTAGTTTACAAGCCTCTTAAATTTAATGTGGAGGTGTAAAAAAATATAGTTTACAACACTAAATTAAGGAAAAGTTAGAAACATTTAGCTTTAAAAGGGCCCAAAACCTAATGTGGATGTGTAAAACACATCACAATAGTAGATCAAGGAGATATTAAGTCCAATTTATCATTAATTATTCCCAAATTAAGCAAGGAAAAGGTTTACTTTTTTCATCATTACAGATACTTTCATTACTTTTTTTTCTTCATCGAAATGTTTAGTACTAAGCATATCACATGTAACCTATTTCCCCGTGAGAGTAGTGAATGATTTATCATAGACTCCTAACATCTCTTTCAAAGCTTCATCATCCTCAAAGTATTTTAAAGAATCATTATAATTTATATCAATCAATTCAGGATGCTTCAAGGTGAGAATTGGTTTGCTAGAGTTACATACGATAGTGTTAATGTTGAGTGAAGGTCATTTTTTTCTTGTGTTGTCTTAGAAGGGAAATATCCCAAACCACATTTTATTTCTTATGTGTTAAGATCTATAGGAATAAAAACACCTTGCTCTTTTTTCCCACATCATTTTCCATTATAACCAAGTTGTTCCACAAGCTCATAACCTTTGGCATAAAGCCTTTCCATTTCTTCCAAGTTTTGTGGTTGTTGATAATCTATCTCATCAAAATTTATTGTATAGATTGTGTATTTTTCTAAAGTAGATGAGGTAGATGGTTGTGAGATGTCCTTTGAATTTTGTGCTGACATTATCATTGGTTGCTTTTTCTTTTCAATGTCCTTTTTTGTGATCTTATATTCTCCCATGAATGTGGTGTCAAATCCAAGAAATCCAAATCGTCTTCTAACAACTTAGTAAGTTCATCAATTTTGGTTTCATGTTATTTTTCTTATTTTTTAACTTCTTGTGTAGTGTACCAAATTATGATATTTCTAAAGGATCACATCCTTCTCTCTTAGCTAGGAAGCAAATTTCAAGTTCAAGATCAAATTTTAGAGTGTAGACTTTGTTGTTATAGACATAATTCATGACACAATGAAAAGTAGAAGGCACACCATTCATTTCATGAATCCAAGGTCTCACTAAAAGGAGATTATAAGAAAGATCTTCAAGCATAACATGAACTATAGTTTGTAATGTCACTTTCCCCAGTTTGATAGGTAATGTGATGAATTTGAGTGGTTGTTTTCCTATATTGTCAAATCCACAAATAGACAAAGAATTGGGTTTAATATCACTTTTTCTCGTGTTAATCTTTTCCAAAAGGTTCACACTACACACATTCAAGGCTAAACCATTGTCAACAAGGGTTCACTTTATTGCGATTTGATTAACCTGGACTTTTATACTAAAGGATTTATGTTTTTTTTGAATTTACAAGGGTGGCAACTCACTCTGGTGAAAAAATATATCCAAGTTCATTTCATTCATTCCTTGAATTAGTGTTGCTATATCATTTGAACTAGTGTTAGAAGGAATCATAACTTGTTGCAAAGCCTCTTGAAGTGCATGCTATGATAACTAGGTGATGTTTGAAGTAGTTCTCATATGGAAATCTTAGCAAGAGTACTCTTAAGGTTTTCAACAAGAATATATTCCTTTCCATTGTTTGTGGTCAAATGAGGAGTGCTAAGGAAAGATAAGATTAGTCAAGGGTATTAAACATGAGTTGTTTGTTGCTTCCTATTGCTCATCGTATTGTAGGTATGCACAATGGTATTATAAATCTTTTGTTATGAAGCATTACCATTGTGAAGCGAAGTCTTTTTTTTCGTTGGATCAAGGATAAGCACAACTCTATTTTGAACTTGTGGTTTATGCAAAGGAGGATAAATTATGAGTTGTGGTGTGATAGTATTAACATCTTTGTATTTTAATTTTTCATTACAAGCCTTAGTGGATGAACCTTATGTGATGAACTCCTCAAGGGCTTCATCTAACATTTCAAATTCATCACTACTAAAAGTGTTCAAGGATAGGTTGACCTTTAAAAGGAAACTTGACATAAATTTTCTTTCGCTAAGGGTCTCATTTGATGTTTTTCCTATTTTTATATTTTGTTTTTTTTTTCTAATGAATGCATCAATTATAATGCTATTTATAACTAAAATATGCAATAGATTCTTTTTCAAATGTTGCTAAATCTAGTAAATAAACAAGAATTTCAATGCAAAAACAATCTATTTTAGACTATGAATTCTAAGATTTCAAAATAGAGACACAAAAGCTTATCACAAACCAAAAAATACTTAGAATTTTTTTTGTCAAAAGTTGAACATGGACTCATTTTCCACTAAAGGTGAATGGGTCATGGTCTATGTATTTGCAGAGATTAGGAAGGCACCTAAAACACCAGAACATACCTAGAAGTCTTGTTGATCAGGGTGTCTAGGGACTCATTCGCCACTAAAGGAAAAGGGGTCCTAGTTTTAGGGTTTTCTAAGTTTGATTTCACTTTTTTTGAGTTATCTCTATGTATATGTTTTCTCAAATCTAGAACAGTGAATTTTGTAACATAATGTCCAAATATGAGGTCCCTAAATGCAACTTTTACTATAATGAAATGCTGACCAAGATAAGTAAATATAGAATGCAATTTGAATATAAATGCTTGAATGATGATCTCAACATGAACAATATGGAAAACTAAATCATATTTAAAGTAATTTTTTGGATTTTTAGTGAGTATGAGCAACACAAATATGAAATTTTATCCTACATGCACTGTTCACTAATGCACAATTAAGAAACCCTAAATGCAATGTAATTTTAATGCAGACTAGGATTTAGGGTTTGAATGCACTCCAAGTAAGAAATTAATATGTTCATAAAGGGGTTGGGTTCACCAAAATGAAACTTTGAGAAAAGGGAGAAGACTAAAAAGTCTAACCCCCTTTGTCTAGTTAGGGTTTCATTCAAACAATGAGATCCAAGAATCTTGAAATAACTATCAACCCAAGAGGTAGATTAAGTCAAGATTCAAGGATCTTGCAATATTTCCTTTATACAAGGACAAAATGGTGAGCTAAATCAAAACTTGAGTAGAAGGAATTAAAACAGTATGCAAACCCTAATTATAGGTCTAACAAATGTAATACATAAATCTAACACAAAATAGAGTGAGACTGTAACTTTTTTTGGAAAACAAGGAGATAATGCAATGCACTTGACCAAATCTGACTTTTATGACTTGTTAATAAGGACTCATTCGCCACCAAAGGTGAATGGGTCCTAGTAAGATTTTTCAGGGAGCTTTGAACCTGGAACAAAAGTTTGTATAGTGTAGGATCTACTACCCTTCAATCCCTAATAGGGACTCATTTTCCACTAAACACAAATGGGTCTTGCTAGGTCCTTCCAGAAATTTTTGAATTTGATCTACAACTTCCAAGTGTACTCTTCTTCTTTGCACTTTGAACTTACTATTTTTGGATCTAGATATGCTTATAATTTACAAGAAAAATTTGGTATCTTTTTGTTGGATAGGGATTTTTCTTAGGGTATGTGTAGGATCATCATGGAAAAAACAAGCCCTTAAGTGGCAAAATTTAAAAAAAAATCAGAGTTAGGCAACTTGACATAAAAATTTGAATAAGTATCTATATTATTTCAAAAATATGTAAGAATACAATCTATAGAAAATTTAATGTAGTTTCTAAACTACTAGGTTTATTTTAAAAAAACCTATTTGGTGAAAATTTGAAATTTCAATGCAGTAGTACTTAAATTTTAGGGAAAAAATAAGTAGGCATCTTTCTGACCACCCTAACCATAATAAAATGATAATATTTTTTAATAAGATTTTAGATATAATTAGAGTAGTCGTGTCTTGATGTGATGCATATTTTTTTATTACAACATTTAAAAAATATAAAAAATCGTATGTCTAACTACCTCAACTTGGTTGAAACTTCATGAAATTCATTTTTTTTAATCCTATAGTATGTGAAGCATAGAATGTGATTCATGTTTTAGATTAAAAAAATGTGATACTATTTGAAAGTTATATATGTTTTTCAATCAATCTATCAATCAAGACTTTATTTGTAATTCAAATAGAAAATGAATAATAATTATTTATTAAATTCAAAGTAAAGCATAATTTATATTGGTGGAAAACTGAGAATCTCCTTTAAAAACCATTTTTGTTTCATCAATTTTGGGTAAACACAAATTCATTAGCCACATACCCTACACATACCCATCATATCACCAATTTTTGGCCCATCATGATCCTGCACATACCCCTTAGTCAAAACCCTTGTTGGTAATTAAACTTTTGATTATGAATGAAAATATGAAACATGTAATGTGTGTGCAATCCTGACCTTAAGTGTCTCTAAGACTAAGATCCATGAGAATCTAAAGGAAATTATATCTAATTTTGTTAGAATAGAACCATAAAATGCAACATGAATAATGCAAATGACTCACTAAAGAAGAGGTCTAATCCCCTTAATAAGCCATAAATATGGAAATACCTCTTGTAGACTGCAAATAGGATGATTATAGATGATGGAATCAATTAGGAAACAAGTCCTTAGGTTTGGTTATATGTCTTGTGCGTCTCCCAACACATAGAATGCCTCATGATTCTCCATACGAATCTATCATCAACCTTCACTAATGCTTTATATTGGACACAAAATGAGCTTGAAGACCTTGTAATGCTACTCCAAACTTCACTTTTTCTTTTTCCTAACAATGAATGCTTGATCTCATGAAATGTATTTGTCTCTTAGCTTGCTTGAAATCTTCTTTTTTTCTTCTTCTAGTTGAAATTATGTAAAATAACCTTGTATTTATGCATAATCTGAGAATTGACCCTGAAATTCAAACAATTCAAGCTGACACCAATTTTGGAAATAAACATTATTAAAATCTTTCCAAAATGAAATTCATAAAGGAGGTCCTCACTAAGGGAGGGCCCATTCACCAAATAGGTAAAATGGGTCATGGCATAAGTTTCCAGGATTAAAGAACATCAAAAACCCTTTAATTTTACGTTTAGTGCTAAGACCATTTGTAGGAATGGTATAATCATTGTGTACTACCTTCTAGATGTCAAATAGCAGATAATCTAGATAACCTTCCATCCTTGTCTTCTAGAATGCATAGTTCATGCCATCAAACATAGGGATCTCCTTCTTATGCGCCAACCTAGATCTACCTCAAGTGGTTAATATTTTTTCTAAGGAACCTTGCTCTGGTATGAAAGTTTTGGGAAAATCGATATATGGACATACTCGTTGATGTCTAAAGAGTGTTGTATGGAATATTCAAGTGGTTTGGTGCTTTGCAAGTGTAATTTTCAAGTGACTAAGTGATATAGTTGGTTCTGGATGCTAAATCTTCTCATGAACATATGTTTGGACACTTCTACCAATAGAAGATTGTGTAGATCAGTAGTATCAGTTTGTTTGGACACCACACGTGTCTCATGATGTCTGAGGTATGAAGCACATGTAGATATGTCTTGTTTCCAATACCATAGAAATTTTTCTTGTTGATTTGTAAAGTTATGTTGTTGCTAAGGCCGACTAGGGGATGTTGGTGATGTGTGCCATTAATTTAATATTGAGTGCATTTAATAATGTTGTATGATTCATGCTGACTCATTGAGGAGAAATTTAAATAATGTCTCATAATTTTTGTATACTTCCAATGATGATGTAGGCTGACATACTACAATTTTCATAATTTGTTATTTATAGCCGACTAGTAAGCATGCAGGTGATATATATATATATATATATATATATATATATATATATATATATATATATATATATATATATATATATATATATATATATATATATATATATATACATACATATGTTGGAATATGGCTTCTAGTGTTATCATTGATGGCAACTAAAGTCATTATTTTGGTCCCCAGATCAGGATTTGCTCGTACCGATAGGAAAAGTAGAGAACAATGTTCTACCAACATAAAGCAGAAAGATCAAGGTATTTGGTTAGTTAGTCAATCTGTATGCTTCACCGGATCATCAGTTTGAGTTGTGGATACCCGAGATAGATTGTTGAGCATATATGTTATCTTACTATTAAGTTTTGTGATGTTTCATTAATTGATGTATGAGCTTGGAGATCTGGTGGGATGCTTTTCTATTTATTTTCTCTTTATGGCTGACCTAGTGAATGCCACATGTTGTGAATGTATAAGGAGTAATTTTTTAATTGTTTCTTGTGTTGGTTATTTTTTTTAGGTCATAGCTATAGTCTAGTCGGCTTGTGTGGGTGCACATTAAAGATTGCTCATGATTTGAGCCGACATGTGGAGAATATTTTGTATTTTATTTGAAGCTAACATATAGCAATTGAATTCTTGTTGGTGGATATATATATATATACGAGTTTGGAAAATTCATTTTAGTGTTTGTGTGGTTGAATAAAGTAGAGACAATGTATGTGTGAATATCAGAAGGGTAGTTGAGTGAATTATTCTTGTGTAGAAGAGGATTTTGTGAAGTGAATTAAGGTAGAGAAAAGCTAAGTGCAGAGTCTGACAGAAGTTTTAGAATTTGATTCATGTGCTTCACCGGAACTGAAACTGGGCATTTGTAGATATCTTCTCAGTTCAAAATTTTGTTGTAATCACAAAAATTTTGTAAGGCAGTGACCCTTCCTTATTTTGAGCAAGATCTCTAAGCAATGTGCCTAAATGCATGTGCCTTCCCCTTTCTTCATACTTTTAATAGAGTATATAAATTTTGGATTAATCTTCACTATGGTTTTTCCCCGGACATGGTTTCCACTTAAAAATCTTGGTGTTATGGTATTTTGATTGTTTCTTTCATGTGCTTGCATCTTTACTTCTATTTAAATGTTGTAGATGGTTTACAATCTGAATTGAAGTTTAGAATATTGTTGAACATTGATTCAACCCCTCCTCTCAGTGTTCTTTGAGTCCAACAATATATATATATATATATATATATATATATATATATAAGATCAAAGATGTGAAGAATATTATGGAAGTGTGCAAAGATGTATGAAACCATGTTCAGAGTGTGACAAGATCTTTTATAGACCAAATGGACATAATTAATTACTATCTGTGGTTGAAGGCATAAAGCTATCTGACATATTTTAGTTATTCTTTCTCTCAATCAGGGAGTAGTAACTTCCTTAGGTTTTAGCCCCTAAAACTAAGTTGTATAAGTAGGGTGTAGTAGCTTCTATGGATTATATCCTAAAACAAATTTGTAATTGTTATTTACTTATGAGACTAGATTTGGATAGTAGCTCCTAGAAGCAATTATCATCGTGGTTTCTCCCCTGTGGGATTTTCCACATAAATTTGGTATCTATTATGTTCTTATGTGTGTTCTTATCTACTTTTGTGTATGTATTAAGTAGTTGAATGCTTAAATGACTCAACAGTAATTAATTGGAATTGAATTTGAAGCATATTGATTCACCTCCCCTCTCAATATTCTAGTGTGTTCAACATACTCTGAATTATGGAGCTGGGTGGAGAAATACCTAGTACTTATAACCACTCAACACACCCATTGAACATACGTGCTTCATAAATATAAATAGCCCAAATACCTCATGAATAACCCAAGGTGTACAACATCATATCCATCATTTCATTACATTTAAATGATAAATTTCATGATAGAATTTTATTAGAATATCTATATTAACGCATATATTCATGAACCAGAGCATAATTTAAATATATTAATCCCCCTTCAAGGTACTTGGAATCAAATCCATACACACTTTAGTGCCACTTACATCATGCATAATAATAAAATAGTCATATAGGAGACAAAGAATAGGGATATAGAATAATAATATCAACACATGATCATCTAACATCTAAGCATTTATGGAATACAATTTTTCCACTAACTTCATATGCTCTAAATAGCTAGGCACTACATATTCTCTTACACACACACACACACACACACACACACACACACAGATATATTTGAGATACATACATATATATTTTTATATATATTAAATTATACACATACATATATATAAACACATATATTTTTATATATTAATTTATACATACATATATACATACATATACATACATATGTATACATGGATCTACTCATAATTATTTTTTCATAATAGTACGTACTTCTCTTTCCTATTTTTACACTCATTTCCTTTCATAATTTTTATCCATATAAATTTTGCACCTCTTTACAATTTTAAATTCATTCATATGCTTTTAGGTATTATATGTATACATGTATATAATATTTATTTATATGTATATACATACATTCCTACACTCTCATATATACATACTCATGCATATATATATATATTTCCTTCCCATTTTTCTACATTTCTCCTTTCATGCATTAGTTTTCTTTCCATTTTATTATTCTAGTAGTAATGGTTTATTCTTCCCTTTGTTATCATATTTGAGTAGTTGGGATTATGTGTTAATTCATGTACTTTTACCCTTATTCCATGCATTCACATGTATTCCTCATCCTTCTTTTTCCTGAGTATTTTCCCTAATTTATTCTCTTGAACATTTAGATCTATGTTGAACCATGTAAGTACTTATATAAAAACACACATTCATAGAGATAAATTTAAAGATACATTGATTTAGATGTATATATTTTGAATAATTTTTTTACTTTTTATTTTTATTCTTAACTCTCTTAATTTTAAGTGTTGGCGTACTTCATTTTCTCTCCTTTTCTAACTTTTATTAATCTAATATCTCTTATTTGTCTCTTGGTTCCTAATTCACCCATCATCCTCCCACTATTTAGTTAGGTTGGACTATAATTTTCCATTCTAATTCTACTTTCTTGTTATATGTATCTTAATGATGGATAATTGAGTATGATCTAAAATGTTGATAAATACATTATGCACAATAACAGAAAAATCATCCATTTTGCAACACCATAATGGATATTAGAGCATGATTATCTACTTGATCTTCTCACATATTACAACGACTTGTTTAGTTTAAAAAAATTTACACCCATGTTAAAAATGAATATTTTTACCTCATTTTGTAATAGGGTCCACATAGTGACTAGTCCCTATGATTGCAAAATGTTTGAAAGTTAATTGTATTGTATTTTATTTATAATAGAACAAAAATCTCAATTACATATGCTTGTATCAATTTGAATATGGAAAATACTTGTACATAAATATTTTTTTATCATTATTCTAAATCATAGCTTAAAATGTATTGTTAAAATGAAGAAAAATATCAAAATAAATTACAAATATCTTTTCAAATAGACTAACATAATTATACTTACGAGAAGACCATTTGTCCTACTACTTTCACTCTTGGATTAAACGAAAAAAATGAATGATAATAGAATCTATCAATTAGACTGTATTAATTGAAATAATAATCCAAGACAAAAGAAACTTTCACCCAATGTGTTCCACATAAATGCCTTTCAATTTTAAATTCTAAATGGATGTGACCGATGGAGATTTTATTGACTTTGTCTATCACTTACAATAAGAAATAGTGTACTATTTATGAAGTTTTATTAAATTTACAAACACATTACCAAATCAGCCACAAAATGTAGCAGAACAAGTAATTGTCGATAATAACAAGGGAGGCATCCGGAGTGCGTTAGGTTAGAGAATGCAACTGCAGTCAATTTTCGTACGTAAAGTAATTGACTGAAAATGGATTATGTTAGCGACCTCTACTTCTGTATTCCAGATTTGAAAGGAAAATATCATCTTATTTTGACACTAAGGCTATTTAATGAAATAAAGAAAATGCATTTAAAATAATTTCTGCATTCTTAACGACACACTGAACAATCTTTTAGGAAAGTAAATGTTAGGATAGAAAATAAAACAAATTTTACTAGATTTTCAAGTGAAAGATTCTTTTGTGTGGAATGCTTTTGGAAAACATACACTATCATTATGAAAGAGTTTTTTTTGAAATATTTTTGGAAAACATGGACTATGATTATGAAAGATTATGTTCTGTGGAGAAGTATTGGAAAACAAGGACTATGATTATGAAAGATTCTTTTGGGTGGAAAATTTTTAGAAATCAAGGGACTATGATTATGAAAGTTTTTTTTGTGTGAATTTTTTTTGAAAATTATAGAGTATCATTATAATGACAGAAATTTCACCGCGAGCAATTCATGGCAGAAAAAATTGACAGCTATGACAAATTCACCACAAGTAAATTTCACTGCGAACAACAGAAAAAATTGACGGCTATGACAAATTTTTTAATGTGGTTAATTTTCCATGACGATGAATTGCTTATTATGAATTTTAATTGAAGTGAATTTATCATGACCGTGAATTTTCCATTGATGAATTGCTGGCAGTCAATTTTCCTAGAGCCCATTATAACAGTTAATAACAATTAACCCTCTGTTATTGAATGTGATGAATAGTTAAAAAGAGGATTAAGGAAAGTTTAAAAAATTTAGCTACGATCCCTCCAAACACTGCACAAGTTTATCGATGCGACATAAATAAAGGGTCATTGTCAGATTTTGGTTGTATTTTAATCAGCAGCAGGACCTCCGTGTTGTCCGGAGTTCAATTATTGCGGATGTATGTTTTACCATCCAAGCGCTTTGGTAAATATAGTTAGCGGTGCTGATGTAAAAGATGAAGAAAGTCGAATAAAGCAATTATTGGCATGTTCCATGTTGCGATTTACCTTAGGTGTCGTTATCTTCTTACCTTCTCATGTTGGGGTTCCTTTGTTTTACTTTTGAGTGCCTCACAACCTTTATTTAAACATGTTTTCTATGTTATGTTGATATATTATTACTATCTTGTTGATGATTTTATATCATGGATCAGTTTTGTAGAAAATTTCATGTTAGAGGCACTGGATCTATTTGGTCTTTATTTAAAGATAAAGGGTCAAGTTTTCTTAAAGTGAATTGTTTCATTCTTATCTTCTGAATAGGATTAATCATACATATTGAGTGAATTGATGTGTCTATTTTATGTTACGTAATATATTGAAAATTAATTGAACCTAACATAATTTAAGCCAACTTTTTTATTAAGATATACCTTCTTTAGAATTTCATAATGTGATGATGAGAATGGATTCTTCTCTAACAATCAGCATTGCATTACCTTAAAGAAGATGACCTTCTACTTTGTTGCATGAAAACAAATTATTACTTTTAGATACTAGAGTTAAAAATAAATGCAAATCTCAATGGTACATATGTATCACATACATTTTGTAAAGCATTAATTATGCCCAATTTGAATGACTTCAACATTGAACTGAATCTACATACATATATTGAATGTATTGTAGGTTGTATAAGAGGATCGTCATCAATAGATATCATTTTAGTTTTCCCTCCAATTTATTTGAAGGGAGGGAAAAGTACTATTCACCTTTGTATTTTATGACAAAACACAATGTATATTTAGTTATTTATTTATATAATCTATAATAAAGAATTAATTTGTAAGAGTGCATCAACTTAATTTATACGATTTTTTTATTACAATTCACCTATGTAATTTTCAACCATACTGATTGAAGTGCATATTTCATAAGTATTGGTTCACAAGAAACCATATATCGTGACCAAATTCAAGACTTCCTTAGAGGTGATCCATCCTAGTACTACTATGACTCAAATATGCTTCATCATGGATTTTCCCCCAAAATTAACTTAATGTAAAAAAATATCATTTATGTTGTAGAAACTCAAAACTGGTCCTGAGCCTTTGATGACATTTTCTGACTAATTTTCATCTAAACCTAATTTTGATCTTATTCATGTCCTTATAATTAAATAATTTTAATTATTTAATTAGTCTTTCTTTTTTCTCAACATTTATTTGATTAAATGGTTACTTTTAATTATTTAATCCATAATACAATTTTTTCTTTGATTAAATAAATATTGTATTTATTTAATCATTCTAACTTAAATTTCTTCTATAACTAATATAAAAAATAGTTTAATTAATTATTCATATGACATCAAAATTAAATAAATTTTATTTAATTATTTTTGAAATCATACCCTATCACAGTCTTTACTTAACTCTTATTTCTTCCATTTCACTCTTCACTTAGCTCTTCCATTTCCCATGATTTTATTCACTTAACTCCTCCACTATCCATCTTTTTCTTCACTTACTTCTTACTAATTTCTATTTCATCCTACACTTATCTCCATTTCTCTTCAATTTTTCATTTTTAAAAATTGGAAACTTTACCATGCAGGATGTCTCTAAAATGTTGGGAAATAGGTGTTGTTTTTTGAAAAGGGGGTTCACCAAAATTATAGTAAATAGACCTATTTTCCTTCATTTCATTAGGAAATGGGATCCACACAATGAATTGATTATCAACCCTGAGGTGAATAAACTCAAAGTGAGAATCTTCAAATTTCCTTACGACTGAAGGATAGGGGTCAAGGTCAAACATCACTTTGGGGAGAAAAAATAAAAATAGCAAATCAATACCAAACTGCAATCTAGCACTTGAAAAAACAATATTAAACTCAATACTAGAAGAATCAAAAAAGAAATTGTAGATTTAAGAAGGGAAGAGACTTGTGTACCAATCACCAAAAGTTATTTTCAAAAGATGAACTGAAACTCATTCACCCATAGGTGAATGGTTCCAAGTGCAGGGTTTTTCTATAGCTTTTAGGAGCATCTAATGCAGATCTGAATCTTACAATTTTCCCAAGTTTCGCAATTGAAATGTCGGAAATGGCTTTAGGATATTAGTTTATATGAGATGACGACAATTTTGACAACTTTTGTAACTTTGAAAACTTTATAAATATTATAGTTCAAAAGGTATTCAATCCTCCTTTAACCTAAATATGCAATCAAACATACAACAGATAAAAGATGTTTGTTTTGCGTGAATAGGGGTTTGCCTTGATCAAACCCTATTTTGGTAATCAAACCTTGAATTGAAATGAAACATGAAAGAGGGAATGGAGAATGAAAAAATTAATGTTAGCACTCAACACATCCTTGAATGTGAACCAACAATTTTATGGGTGTTAGTCTATGTACTTCTCTTGCATTCTTAGGGTTTTTCACCTAAAAGGAGAGACATAGACCTCAAAAATTATGGTGGTTCACTCAAACTAAGGAATATAGGATGCAAATATTCCTAAATATAATGATATAGATGTAGCTAATTGATAAAATTGACTGATTATGAATGCAAAACCAATGAAATATAGATTGTTTGAAAACACATTGTGATATGCAAAAAACACCTAGAAATGAATGCAAATTGCAACAAAAATGGATGAAACTTAAAGTATGCACCTAGGATCTTGTTGGAGACTGGAAATGACTTCTAAAATGTTGTTGATCCTAATTTTTAGGCCTAGTGGGACTCATTCGCCATTCTAGGTGAATTAGTCTAAGATCTAGGAAACTGTTCTAGAGCCCATTTCAAACAAATGTGTATCCAAAATTGTAGAAAACCTATTTTAGGCTTGGTAATGGGACTCATTCACCATCCATGGAATTTAATCAGTCCACTTTTGAATTTCTAAAAATCCAAAGGTGGAAACTGAAGTCTCTGGTCTGCACTTCAACTACTGACAGGTGTCTACCTCTGAAAGTCTAATTTTTGAACCTGAAAGTGAATTTTTGTTGATATTTTTCCTTAGAAAATGAAGATAATACTTAAAAAACCTTTCAACTTGATTCTTAATGATTTCCAAGCTTCCAAGATGCCTAAATATGCAAACACACAAGACAAGAAGGAGAAATGTTGAATGTTAGGGCATGGGGGTTTGCCTTGGTCAAACCCCTTTTAAGTAATTAAACCAAATGAGAAAAAAATGTAATGAAGAATGCAATAATGGATTTATTACCTTCACATGAAGATTGATCTTGAATTTCTACAAAAAAATGAAGAATATGCCCTTGAATGACTTAGAAAGCTATCTTGATGACTTGCAATGATGAAACCCTATGTTGGTTGACTTGAGATAAAAGATAAATGATGAATGAATGATAAGAGATGTGTGAATGAGTTATCAGATATAAATTAGGGTTTAGAGACTTGATTTTATAGGAAATTCACCTTATTTGGCAATAAATTAGATCCCCAAGGCTGACATGAAGAAAAATTAAACTTAAAACCTAATTTTTCCCACTGAAAAGTCAAAATTGACCCAAATGGGACTCATTCACCACCTCGGGTGAATCCGTCCCACCTAGCAGGGACTCATTTGCCACAAATTGTGAATTAGTCCCAGAGGGGTTCATTTGTCACCTGGGTTGTTGGGGAATGCATAAATTAGGTTTATATAATGACTTTATTAGTTATTTCATCAAATTATTCCTTAGGATGCACAATATGGGGTAACAAGGGGCTATTAGTGATGATGTAAAGGTCAATTAGGGCTTGGGACACAAAATTTAATGTGAAAGTGTGATTAGATACACTTTTACAACATTAAAATGAGGTCCACATAGTCTAGAAAGGCACAACATCCAATGTGAATGTGTAAAACACATTACAACACTAGATTAACATTAAGTTTAATTCATAAGCCTTCTAAATTGATGTGAAAATGCAATTAAATATATTTTACATTATTGAATTAAGGGAAAATGGGTTCATTAAGTCTAGAGAAGTGTGAAAGTCTTTTACAAAACCTTTACAAGATGTGAGTAAATACATTTTATTCAATTTTCAAGGGCCCAAGACCTAGTGTGGATGTGAAAAACACCTCATAATGCCAAATCAAGGCCTCATTAAGTCCAATTTGTCATCAATTATTCCTAAATCAAGCAAGTTGCCTTTTTTCTATGATACATAATGAAACCTTGATAATGGAGATCTTAGGAGGTTTGCAACTTGCATGAGATGGATAAATTGGATGTGGATCTTGATTCTTGAATACTGCTTCAAATGATACTTTAAATTATTGACTTGATCATGAAACCTACATCACAATGTTAGCTCCAAAAACATGCATGATGCAAGAAGACTTTAACATGATGAATATATCTTGAATGCTACAATAAATATCTTATATATATGCTCTTGAATACTCTTGATCATAACCATAACTCTTGGAATTAAAAACTTGAAAAATCTAGGTGGAAAACTCTAGCAAAAACATAGAAAATAACCTTGTATTTATAGGTATGTATCCTTAATTTATTGAAATTCAAATATCACAAGCCGACATTGAATAATGTATTTATAAATGCTCAAATATCACCAAAAAAAAAATTAAATTTAGTTCCTAACGTTTAGGGAGTACCTGTTGTCATGTGGGACACTCAACCCTCATCGGTACCCCTTAAACCTCTTCGATGTTTCCCTCACTAACAACTTAAGCTTTTAGTGTAGTGGCAGTTGGTCTGTGTTAGAAAAATTTGTGAGTCTTCATGGGAGGGTTCAACTCCAACTCTTGACACTGTTTCCATCTCACAATTGACTATTTCTATTGACCTCTCAACTATGGGGGTAAATTGTTGTCACGTGGGACCTTCAACCCTCGTTGGTACCCCTTAAACCTCTCTAATGTCTACCTCACTAATAGTTTAAGATTTTGGTGTAGTGGAATTTGGTCTGTGTTAATAGTACCCATTCACCCATAAACGAATGGGTCCTAGGTCCATCAATCTAGGACACACATTTCTCAATGTAAAGTGTTATGTTTAGGAATTAATTAATGTTCAGTTTCCCCTTCAGACAAACTAATTTAATAGGATTGTAAAATGAATTAAAGGGCCACATAAGGTATAATTAAGCTCAATTAATTAATACAACCCAAATAAGTATGTAAAAGTAAAAAGGTACATTTAACAACACTAAAATAAGGCATTATTAAGTCCAATTTAAATTAGGAGAGCCCAAACAAGTGAGAAAATGTAAAGTGTTACATTTTTCTACATTATATTTAGTCCCCACTTTAGTGAGAGGATGAACTTGTGTCAAACTCATAGTAAAGTATACAATCAAGAGAGGTATATTTGTACAATCATTGGAAAGATAAGAAAATGAAGATCAAGGAGGATGATTAAGCACCAAAGATCAAAGATCTCACTGCAAAACTAACAAAGGCACAAGGAGACACATGCCTATGTTAAACATATATCTATGCATCAATGAAAAGATACTCAATCATGCAATTCCAAATACTCAAAGAAATAGAAAAAAGGAAAATAAAAAAGGGTGGATCCAGCCTTGAATGTCTAACAAGATGTGGAACATACCTTATATGTTTTTCCAAAAGTGTTTATAAGTGCAACTTGTTGTCTACTATGCAAACAATTACATGCTCACATGGGCTCGTGAACCTTTGTTGTCAACTAGGTGAGACCCCAAGGGTGGAAAATGAGAGAATCTTGTTAGGCTCCCCTACCATACCAAAGATTCATTTGATAACATTAATAAGGCACCACATAGTACAAACTTTGAGCTCCATAAGGCTTACCAAGTTGTGATAGGCTAAATACTTATGAATAAATAAGGCACCATTGGCAAGCAAAGTGTGTTATGCTTTGTGGCCATGAAAAGGGTTTGTAACTTTGAGCTTCATAAGCTTAGAAAGCTGCATTATGCTAAAAAATTATGAAATGAACACAAATAAATAGGGGTTCCACCTTCTAGGAGATGGAACACTAGGGGGTGTCCTATTTCCTTTAGTTCATTCAAGCAAACCAAGATCCATCAACAAATTAACTTGATTGAGGAATGGACTAGGGTTAGGATGGTTTCCTTTGGTGTGATTAAAGAAAAAAGGGGGTTCACCACTAAGAAAAGGATTAGAAAGAAGTAAATGCAAATGATATGCAAATCTAGCAATGTAACCTAGGAAATGAAACTTAAAATGTGAATAATAAATTGAGAATGAATAGAGGTGCACCTCGAAAGCTGAAGATGCTTCAAATAACTTTTGCAATCTTGAAATTATGACTTTTGATACACACTAGGCTTCATATGCCAGTTGGGGATATTTAGTCCTAGTTTAGGGTTTTGGGCTAAATCCGGAATCTGTAATTGGTAAAGCAGGATCTATAGAAAATATCTAAAAATTGGTATACTATGACTCATATAACAATTGTGGAAATTTAGTCCTAGTATTAGGGTTGATCTGAAACTCTGATATCCTCTAGTGATCTTCTGTAGCTTCTCTCCCTTCTGATCTTTGAGTTTGAAACTTTGAATTATAACCTTTAGGTGAATTTTTGTGATCTTGCAAGAAAGATAACAACTTTGACAACTTTACAACTTTCATCAATCTTGCTCTTCAATGGATCTTCAACCTAAATCTATAAGTCACACATCAAAGAGAGGGGAAATTGGTTTTTTGTTAATGGATAAGGTTTTTCCTTGGTCAAACCCTATTTTGGTAATTAAACCTTGAAATGAAATCAAATAGAATGAAGGAATGATGAATGAAGAAATATGTTATGTTGCAACTCACCAAACCCTTGAACAAAAGGCTGTAATATTATGTGAAATGGATAGCATGAATGTATATCTTCACTCTTGATTGTATGTTATGGATCTTGATTTGAGTGCTTGTGTGAATCATAAAACCCTACAGTCACAAATGTTAGCTCAAAAACAAACATGATGCATGATGAATTTGACATGATGCTTGATTCTTGAATAGACCTCCAAAATTCTTGATAATCACTCTTGAATTCTCTTGAATTCTCTTCAATTGGTAGGATTCTTGAATGCTTAGATCACACTTGCTCATGAAAATAGCTAGGAGAAAACATGTGAAATAACTTTGTATTTATAATTGTTTATGCTAAATTTCTTGAGATTGCAACACTGCAAGCCAACATCAAATCTAGGAGAATAAAATCCTACCAAGAATTTGATGTTAAAATATGTCAAATCTAAGCAAGAATCATACACCAGTTGGGTCGTATGAGTCCTAGTAGCCTACGCTTGGGACACAAATTTCAAGAAATATTAAGTTCTATGCCAAATTTAGGATTAGACCGTGAAACATAGGTGGGACCCATACACTCAAGGTGGTGTATGAGTCTTAGATCAATAAATCTAGGACACACAATCTAAAATCATTAAATTATGACTGATTATTTGATGTGTCAATATTATCCTTGAAAAGATGCATTAAATGAGGCTTATGGATGCAAAATAGAGCCAAATAAGGCATAAAGAAGACACAATTTTAGCAACTTGGAGGGCCCAAAAAAGTGTGAAAATATAGAGCGATACATTTTTCTATGCTACATTTAGCCCCCACTTTAGTGAGAGGAGGAACCTACTTCAGAGTCACACTAAAGTAGACATAATTACATTAAGAGGGGTCCAAATGTAACAATGCTAGTGAAACAGGATGACAAAAATCAAGAGGGTTATGCAAGCCCCCAAGATAAAGATCCTATGGAAAACCAACATAGACACAAAGAAACACACATGAAAATAATGTGAGGAGCAACAACAAGGTACAAGCATAAACTGCCAAAGACATAAAGAAAAAAGAAAATGCAATAAGAAGGGCATGGATCAAGCCTCAACTATTTATCCAGCACGATATGGATCAAATCTAAGTTGTTTGTATAAAAATGTTTACAAGTGGAACACGATGTCCACTATGAAAACTAAACATACACTCACAAGGGCTAGTGGAACCTCAGGTTGTCCACTAGGTGAGCCCTAGTGAGACACATATGCACGTGGCTAGTATGCACTCACATAGACAAGCAAGTGGATATGGGAAATTCATGCATAGGTTCGGCTCCCATATGCTAACCATACAAAGCTATACCTCTTGATAACTTAGATAAGGTGCCACACAACATGATTAATAGGGTTCATGAGGCAAGTAAAAATTTGTATGCTTGATACTCATAAACAAACATGATGGCTCCACAGGTAAGCAAAGTGTATGATTCAAGGTGGCCATATAATAGATATTGTAAATGAAGAATAGTGTAAGGTATGTTCAAAGGAGTTTTTCTTAGTTCGTGTAAGATGTTGACTTACGGTACATTGTGCCTAATGTCTCCAAGAGAGGACCAATCGAAGAATAGAAGATTCACAACTTAGGGGTTGTAGTGTGTCACATCAAGCCACTAACAGGAATATAATATTCTAAGAGAGATCACGCTCTTGAAGGAAAGCACACCCAATGTCACTACAAAGAGAAAGATGCATCACATGAAGTAATAATACTACATAATGAAATATGAGTTGTAAAAGAATAATGCCAATGTATGCCCCCACTTTAATGAAATTGTGAAATACCACATTGTGAGTAATTAAGTTAAATTAGAAAATGATAAATGATAACAATAAAGAGGACATGAGAGCTTATTTGGAAATCCCTATGCCAATTCATATGTTTCCAAATAAAGCTAGGTCATGAAAATGGGTTTCCCCTGTGATGAAATCCCAAAATCACATAACGAATCCACAGATTCGAGGTCAATATGTCTTTTCTACAATGTGTTTAGAGAGATCAAAACTGTCATCATTCCCAAAATACTCTTGGAATAGGAATAATGACATAAAGAGATTGAAAACAAAGAAAAACTTTTGATTCTACATGGAAGAGATGTGAATGTCTCAACACCTTGCGTCATCCCCAAAAGGAAAACACAAGACCAAGAAAATATAAAGGGAAATATTTTGGGTTAACATGGAAGAGACCTAAATACCTTGATGACTTGCGTCACCCTCAAAAGAAAAAAACAAGAGAAAGAAAAGATAAAGGAAAATATTTTGGGTCAACATGGAAGAGACCTAAATGTCTCGATGCCTTGCATCATCCCCAAAAGGAAAACATAAGACAAAGAAAATATGAAGGAAAATATTTTGGGTCGACATGTGTACTATAGAGAAAAATCAACTTGCTTGATTTGGGAATAATTGATGATAAAATGGACTTAATTTCACCTTGATCTAGTGTTGTGAGATGTTTTACACATCCACATTAGGTCTATGATCTTTATAAATTGAATAAAAATCATTTATTGTTGTTTTGTAGAGGTGTTGTAAAGTGTTGTGAAAGACGTTCACACCTCTTTAGACTTAGTGAACCCATTTTCCCTTAATCCAATATTATAAAATATATTTAATTGCATCTTCACATCAATCTAGAAGGCTTGTCAATTAAACTTAACTCTAATATAGTGTTGTAATGTGTTTTACACAATCACATTAGATGTTGTGCCTTCCTAGGCTATGTGGACCTCATTTTAATGTTGTAAAGTGTATTTAATCACACTTTCACATTGAATTTTGTGTCCCAAGCCCTAATTAATCTTTGCATCATCATTAATAGGCCCTTATTGCCAAATATTGTGCATCCCAAGGAATAATTTGATCAAATACCTGATGAGATCAATATAAGAACTGAAATTCCTCATCTTCCAACAACCCAGCTAGAAAATGGGCCCCTTTGCGACTAATTCACCATCTATGGAGAATGAGTCCCTACTGAGTGGGATTGATTCACCCAAGGTGGTGAATTAGTCCCATTTGGGTCATTTTGACTTTTGAGCAAGAAAATTTAGAATTTAAGTTTATTATTAATTCATGTCATCCTTATGGATCTAATTAATAGGAAAATAAGGTGGAATTCCTATAAATATAAGTCTCTAAACCCTAATTTACATCTCGCAACTCATTCACAACTCATTCATCATAGGTATTCAACTTCAAGTCAAGCAAGTTAGGGTTTCATCATTCTAAGTCATCAAGATAACTTCCAAATACATTCAAGGGAAAAATCTTCCTCTATTGCTACAGAAAATCAAGATCAAACATCATGGAAAGGTATTAACTCCATTGTTTCATGCTTCATTACATTCTTTTTCTATTTTGGTTTAATTACCTTCAAAGGGGTTTGACCAAGGAAAACCCCCATGCCCTAACATCCAACATTTCCCCTTCTCTTCTTATGTTTTTGCATATTTAGACATCTTGGAGACTTGGAAATCATTGAAGATCAAGTTGCAAAGTTGTTGAAGACATTTCCTTGTTGAAAAAGTGAAAATATCAACAAGAAATCAATTTAAATTTCAAAAATCAGACTTTCAGAGGTAGACACCTATGAAGAACTGAAGAACAGTCCAAGGGCTTTAGTTTTCACCTTTGGATTTTTAGAAATTCAAAACTAGACTGATTTTCCACGGATGGTGAATGAGTCCCACTGCAGGCCTGGATAGAGTTTTCTATAGTTTTGGATACCCTTTTTTCCAAAACGGGTCTGGGACAATTTATCAGAAGTTGGACTAATTTGCATAGAATGGCAAATGAGTCCTAGTAGGACTAATTTTCCCAGAATAGCGAATGAGTCCCAGTAGGACTAATTTTCCTAGAATGGAAAATGAGTCCCAGTAGGACAAATTTTTAGTATCAACAACATTTTAGATGTCACTTCTAGTCTCCATCAAGATCTCAGGTGCACACCCTCAATTTCATCCATTTCTGGTACAGTTTGCATTACTTTTTGTGTTTTTGCATATCACAATGTGTTTTCCAGAAAATTGCATTTCAATAGTTTTCACTTAATTATCGATAGCTTTTATCAGTTATTTGCATTTATTTTATCTCACTTATGCACATTTCATTCATATTTCCATTATACTTGCATTAGTTTGAGTGAACCACCTAGATTTTGGTGTGGGATCTCTCATTCCATTAGGTGAAAAATACTAAATGAGCAAAAGAGTCATAGCATTCCTACACCCAAAAATATTTGGTTCATTTTGGTGAACCCATACTTTTATTTTCTGATTTGGAGTCCATCATACATCTAGCTTACATTGATCTTGCATTAGGGTTTGCATGGATTCATTTGCATGCTAGGTTTCAAATTTTGCATTCATGAAAAGTGCATTTAGGTTGCATTTTTGGCATCTAAAATCATTATTTTTTTTTGAAATTTTGCATTCTCAACTTAGTTATACATCTTATAGCTCATAAAACATCAAAATCACTCAAAATTTTCTAAAAATTCTGAAAAACATCCCCACTATGACTCATTTGCCACCTTGGGCAAATCAATCCCTTTTCACCCCTGAAATTGCCTTTTATAGAATTGAAAACCCTGTTTTTAAGCTTATGTTTGGTGACATTACCTAGTTGTATTAGTTGGATGAGTTTTTGTAACATGCATTTCATTAAATTTATCTTAACTTAGCTCATTTCATGCATGGTTTGAATCTCAAATTTGCATTCTCCTATTATTACATAGCATAATCAGTCATTTATCATCTAAAAATTACATTTCCTTTCAATCTTTTACAATTCATTTTGAGTTAGCATAGATTGTTATTTCAAAATGTTAGTTTGAATATTTTCCAAATTTGTGAAGAAAAAATTAGTTACTAAACATGAGAGTCGTTTATTCAATGCAATCCCTAGTTATGATAGTCTCTTAGCACAAGAGAGTGAAAATTACAATGTTAACCTTAAACTTACACCCCCTCCTATCTCTACTATTTGTGTGGATAATGTGATAGAAGAGCATACAAACATAGATACTCATGATGATCATAATTTTTCTTCTCCCAATACCTCTCCTTCTAGTAATGAAGGTATCTTGGCAAGAGAAGGTACAATCATTGCATGAAGGTATTTTTTGTCCTTCTCCTCACTCCCCCTGGGAAGATTGTATAAAAATACAAGATGAATGCATTGCCACCACTTTATCGAGTCTTTCTTCATCTCCCAACACCTCCCCTATTTGTGACACTACTTTAGTGAATAAGGATACAATCATGAATGACCATAACAAACAAATTTGTGAGGAGGATATGTTGGTATCAAGGAATCCAATGATTGATAGCTTTAGCATTATTTCTCTCCTTCCTAATGTTCCTAACATTTGGAAGGGGATATTTGAACAAGAGGATCCAATTATGGACACACATGAAAATAATAGTTGTCCTTCCCTTGATCTAACCCCTATTTGTGTTGAAGCTTCTTTACAATAGGGTGATCCCACAATACTAGTTTACAATTTTTGGCCAAACTAGACACTTAATTGATTTTTTCTAACTAAATCTTCACTTTTAGGCACCTATAGAGGCTAAACCATGAGGAATTTGAAGATGATGCAAACTAGTGATTTGTGACATTTTTTTTGTAGATTCTAAATTTTTTTTTTTCAAAAAAATTTGAATTATATTGCACTTATTTTTACATCTCCTTTGAAAACTAGTTTTTTCAGTAAACACCATTTTTAAGGAGTGATGTTCACTATATAACACAACTTTTTTTCCATGAAAAATAAAATTACATTTTTTTCAAATTTAGATTTATAACTATGATATCTAGTGCATCCAATTGGTTTCATAGTGTTTTATTGAATATTTTTTCCTTAATCAAGTTTTAAAGTCAAACCAATTATAATTCAGACATAGGTGGACTATATAACACAACTTTTTTTGTATGCATCAATTTATTTATTTTTGTTGAATCTAGGACATCAATATCTAGTACACTCATTTTTATTTTTATTTTTATAATCTTCTATTTTTCCACGTGTAGAACAGAGAGCTTGATTTTCAATTTAAAACCTACATTCACAAGAAATAAAAAATAACTATAATAATTAAATTAAATTGATTTAAAATTATACGTTTTGGGAAGCTTATAATAAGGACTACATACTTACAAAAAATAAATTTTAAATAAATTCATTTGATCCCCCAAAAGGTAAATCAAAAGTGGTTTTTTATCAACATTTTGATAGGTGTAAACGAGACTCTGTTATAGGTATGGTTTAAAACTAACAGGGTTCTATTCAAGGGGGTTTGATCTAAGGTAGTTTGATCAAACCCTCTTCAATTAGAATACTTTAATGGAACTTTTTAACGCTTAAATCATTATATTTTCTAAAAATATGTGATTTTAGCAAAAAATAGAATCTCCCAAAAATTGTAAACTAGCTTCATGGGATCACCCAACATCTAACCATGACATGTGATTCACCTCTTGATTGTCACTTTCCTACAACCTCTCCTACTAGGGTAGATTTTGTGGCACAAGATAATGAGATTATGGATAGTAATCAAATCTTCCCCTCTCCTAATATCTCTCCTATTAGTGAACATGATATTATGGTGTTGTAACAAGATACAATCATTGAGAATCATGAGAATATTCTGTGGAAAACATTATGGAACAAGAAAATTCAACCATTAATAGCTCCCTTACTTGCAATGAAGAAAAAATCCTTGATTGTCAAGAAAATTTGGATTAGCATTATCCTAACAAATCTCCTCCTAGGGAGACTATTATGGTGCAAGAAAATGATATTTCTTCCTTAGGGATAAATCAAACCAAGACCATCGAGGTTATGAATGTGCAAGTTTCCATTAGATCCTCCTCAATCAATGAACCGCATACATACCCCATGAGACATCCAAAGAATCCTCTAATTTTTTACCCACTATCACACAAGAAAAAAACTCAAAACCAACCTGAACTCATCCTTTACTGACCAAAGAATAAGGTTTCATACCAAGAAAGTTACAATGACATTGCTCACATATTTGACAAAGTGTATACAATCAAGGCTAACCTCGAACCTGAAAGACTTATGAAGCAACCTAAAAAATGACATGATGATATTGAACAAAGTCTCCACACCCCTATAGAGTCTAAAACGCAAGCACCAAATCATGGTCTTGTTGATTATCCTTTCATAGAAATCAACCCATCCAACAAACCTTCACTCAACATCAATACTATCACACAAGACTCTTCCAAGACAACTATAACCTTGGTACATCCTAAACTCATAGACATCTCATTAAACATGTATCAAGTAGAAACTTTGTTTAATAATCAAAATAAATAGCATTAGTTGTTGCTCCTTGCCATGCAATATTTTTAGGATCATAACATACTCACTACTGCATGTTTTCCATTCATCGCAAGAGGTAGCATATCACCATCCATTGTAGGCTCACCTTTGTCTTACACTCAATGGGGGCAAGGGGTTAAGTAGCCTTGTCATTGTATGTCACTTGTCACTGTCTCTTATGGCTAGTTGTTAACCTTTCATGAACATATAAGATCAAGCTTGGGATGTGGAAGACATGTCTTAAGATTGACTTGCATGTGACATACTCCCTTTCTTCATGGTGTAGCTTATCAAAAACATATGACTTGGCATAGGGATTTTTGGGTAAGCTCTCATACCCTCTTCTACTTAAAATAAATTGCTAACAGTAATGGTGTATTAACCACTTTAAAGTGGGGGCATACATAGACTTCTACAACATATTTATGCAAATTTCATGGTGTGATTTTTCTTTTTCTTGTGATGTGTCCTCTTCTTGGTGGTTTCCTTGGGTTTGTTTCCTTCTAAGAGTGTACAATCAACTGAACTATCCTGATGTGAACAAGGCATCCCATGGATAATGATCTAACACCTTGACTTGTCCTCTCATGGAGAAATTAGGCACAATGCTCCCTAAGAAGAAGACCTTACTTGAATAAAGAAAAATCCCCTTTAAATTTTTTTTACATGACATTCAAAAATATTTTAAAAAGCATTTTCATTTTCATGCCTTATCAATGTTATCAGGAGCATAACTTTGGTATGGTTAGTATAATGGGAAGCCGACACACTGGCATGACTTTCTCACTATACGATGGAAATCCAACACACTGGCATGACTTTCTCACTAAACCACTTCTTTGGGACAACTCACCTCGCGGATGACCTTATGTTTCGTGGCCCTAGAGTGAGCGTATTATGGATTACTCACCCTGTGGACAACCTGACGCTCCATTGCTCCAAAGTGAGGGCATCTTTTCCACCCCATTTTTCTTTCCTTTAGTTCTTTCCATTGCATGATTGTGTATCTTGATGGTTTAGCTTAGAATCTTGGATCCTGAGGGCTTGACTGCCTTCTTGATCTTTTTCACCCTTTGTCATCTACATCTGTACACTTGAATCTCTCTTGAATATCTACTTTAGTGTGAGTTTTAAGCAAGTTCATCCTCACTAAAGTGGGGGCTAAATGTACTATAGAAAAAGGAAACTTGCTTGATTTGGGAATAATTGATGATAAAATGGACTTAATTTCACCTTCATCTAGTGTTTTGACTTGTTTTACACATCCACATTAGGTCTAGGATCTTTATAAATTGAATAAAATGAATTTATTGATGTATTGTAAAGGTTTTGTAAATTGTTGTAAAATAATTTCACACCTCTCGAGACTTAATGAACCCATTTTACTTTAATTTAATACTATAAAATATATTTAAGTGCATCTTCACATCAATTTAGAAGGCTTGTGAATTAAACTTAACTCTAATCTAGTGTTGTAATGTGTTTTACACATTCACATTATATGTTGTGCCTTTCTAGGTTGTGTGTAAATAATTTTAATATTGTAAAGTGTATTTAATCACACTTTCACATTGAATTTTGTGTCCTAGGCCCTAATTACTCTTTACATCATTATTAATATGCCCCTATTTCCCCATATTGCACATCTTGAGGCATAATTTGATCAAATACCCGATGAAATCAACCTAAGAACTCGAATTCCTCATTCCCCAACAACCTAGTTGGAAAATGGGCCCCTCTTGGACTAATTCACCATCTGTAGTGAATGAGTCCCTTCTAGGTGGGACTGATTCACCCAAGGTAGTGAATTAGTCTCATTTGGGTTATTTTTTACTTTTGAGAGAGAAGATTTGGAATTTAAGTTTATTATTCTTTCATGTCATCCTTAGGGATCCAATTAATGAGAAAATAAGGTGGAATTCCTATAAATATACATCTATAAACCCTAATTTACATCTCTTGACTCACTTACAACTCATTCATCATTGGTCTTCCACTTCAAGTCAAGCAAGTTAGGGTTTTATCATTCTAATTCATCAAGATAGCTTCCAAAGACATTCAAGGGCAGAATCTTCCTCTATTGTTGCAAAAAATCAAGATAAAACATCATGGCAAGGTATTAACTCCATTTTTTCATGCTTCATTACACTCTTTCTCTATTTTGGTTTAATTACCTTCAAAGGGGTTTCACCAAGGAAAACCCCCATGCCCTAACATCCAACATTTCTCCCTCTCTTCTTGTGTGTTTACATATTTAGGCATCTTGGAGACTTGTAAATCATTGAAGATAAATTTGAAAAGTTTTTGAATACACTTCCTTGTTGAAATTTTCAAAATAGCAACAAAAAGTCACTTTCAGGTTTAGAAATTAGACTTTCGGAGGACACCTATCAGGAACCGAACAATAATCTAAGGGATTGAGTTTCCACCTTTGGAATTTTAGAAATTAAAAAGTGGAGTGATTGAGCATGGATGGAAAATGAGTACCATTGTAGGCCTGAATAGGTTTTTCTACAATTTTGGATACCCTTTTATGTTAAACGAGTTTCGGGACAATTTCTTAGAAGTAGGACTAATTCGCCCAAAATGGCGAATGAGTCCCAATAGAAAAAAAAATTATTATCGGTAGCATTCTAGATATCACTTCAACTTTCCATCAAGGTATTAGGTGTACACCTTCAGTTTCATCCATTTCTATTACAATTTGCATTCTTTTCTAGGTGTTTTTGCATATCATAATGTGTTTTCCAACAAATTGCATTTCAATAGTTTTCACTTTATGATCAATAGATTTTATTAGTTATTGGCATTTATTTTATCTCAGCTAGGCACATTTCATTCATATTTCCATTATACTTGCATTAGTTTGAGTGAACCACCTAGATTTTGGTGTGGGATCTATCTCTTTCCTTTAGGTGAAAAACCCTAATTGAGAAAAAGATTGATAGCATTCCTACACCCAAAAATATTTGGTTCAGCATGGAAGAAAACCTAAATGTGTCAACGCCTTGCACCATCACCAAAAGGAAAACAAAATAAAAAGAAAAGATAAAGGAAAATATTTATGACATATAGAAGAATGTAGATCCAAATAGAGGAATGTCACAAAGAGAGAGGTACATCAAAAAAAATTGTATGGGGGATCACATTATGCACATACAATTATATAAAATAAACATGCAAAATCAAATAATGCAAAATACTAGTAAGGCACATGCGAGTTAACCTATTAGCAGGTCATCTACATCCCAATCTTGTTCATCATATATAGAAGGTGAACAACTAGCCAAAGGGATAATGACAAGTGCCAAAATAGGGTCATCACCAAGTTCAACACTCTTTTTAAAAGAAATATCATTTAACCTCATAGAAGAGGAAAATAATGTATTTAACTCATTATGCACTTCTTTGTTAATTTTAGCAATCTCGCCATCATCATCCAAGTTAATCACAATGGAAGGTCGAATGATAATGTCTAAAGAAGGATTTAACTCTTGTTGTAGTTACGATATAGGATCTTTTTTTGGTGGTGAGGAGGGAGACTCATCATGTATTTCTTTAGTTAAATTTGGATGTTGACTTTATTTATTGTTCTCTTTGTTTAACCTTTGAGAAAGAGCATGATGTCTACGTGTATTCAATCTAGCATTTCTATTTGGTTTAGTATGATTTTCAAGTTGTGTTTGTGTAGGACCAGGTTCATCAACCATAGGTTTTTTTTCTTCCCTAAGGGGAGTAACAAAAGGAGCCATGGGATATCTTCAACCACTTTTTCTTTAGCTTTGTAAACTTGTTTTATCTTAGGAGGTGTGACGGGATTGTTTTGGCTGTCTTTTGGTTGCTTATAGGAGATAAGAAAAGGATATATATTAGGTTGGTCTTGGTTATTTGGAAGGTCTTTAGGTTCAATTATGGTTTCATAAAGGATAGGAGGCTCAATCACAAGTTGAGGCATGTTTCTAAGGGATAGTTTTCCTATACATTTTGGCTTAAATTTTTTATAGGATTTGAGAAAGAATTCCTCATGAGGTTTAATAGGTTTCGTAGGTTTGGTCCAAAAGAAATCCAATGAAAATTTCCCACGAGAAGACATAGGATACAAGCCACTATGGTGTACAGTAAAAATTTCATTTTCAAAGGGAAACTTTAAGCATTTATACACAACCGACAGGATGACTTCCATGGAGTGTAGCCATGGATAACCAAGCTTCACATGAAATTGATCCTATTTCAACATGATGGAGAATGAGATATCTAATTGTTTCGGTCTGATCTTTGAAGGAAGGGTGATTGATCCCATCGTAGGGAAAGATAAACCACTATGCATTTTTATCCATGCTTTCAGTTTGTCATATGTTTCTTGGTAGATTTCATGCACAAGTAAGATTTATTCAGTGATCACATTCTCTCCACATATTGGATCAATTAATATCCCATTACTGGGCTTATCATTCATTCTATCGGCTATGTAAAGAGGACCATTAGGTGCATTTTTCACTATACCTTTAGATGATTAGAAAGCATTGTCATGAGGATTTTTAGTTCAAACCTTATAAGGTTGAGTTTCGACCAATGCAATCAAACCATCCATAGGATTTTTTTATTGGTATCCATAAGACCTAGTTCAATAGTATCCATGTTGTCATCATTTATGTCAACATTCATCACATCATTCTTCTTAGTTTCACTAGCTTAAAAAAATTAAATATTACGATTTGGCATAGGGTTGGTAGAGATTTGCAAGTTTTGGTTAGGAGGGGAAACAAACTTATTTCCTTGATCATTAATACCTCCAATTTGAAGTCAATTAGAATCAATGAGGTCTTGCACGAGATGTTTAATATGTGTACAATGTTTCGTATCATGTCCATTTTGTTAGTGAAAATTACAATAGGAATTTTATCTAAAGTTTAGAGGTAAAGGCTTATTAGGATCAAGAGTTTTAACAAGAGATCAGAAATCATTTTATGTTCTAGAAGTTCTAACAAAGTGTTATGGAGGGTATTGGGTAGGGGAGTAAATTGTCTAGATAGATCATCAAATGTAAAAGGAGTTGTCTTCTTTATAGCTTCCACTTGGGTGTCAACATGTTGAATTGGTTGAAGGGGATTTAGTTGAAGGAAACCTTTATTCTATTTTCAAAAAGGTTGGTAATTGTTTTGATTTACGAATTCATACTTTTCAGGATGGTTCTAAAGAGGTGGGTTTTGTTTCATGACTACTAACCAAGTTTTAATAATCACGAAGGGTATTACACAAGTGTATGAAGGAAGGAAAATTCATCATGCCAAGCTTATCTTGTATCTTAGTTTGTAAGTTCTCAATAAACATCCATTTAAGGTGAGGATCGAGAATCCTATCTATTTGGGAATAAAGCCATTGGTAGCATGAAATGAAGTCTATAACCTTTTCATCATCTTTTTCTTACATCTCATCAAATTAGCTAATGTCATATTAGGAGTCATGTGCACTTGTAAATGGGTTATAAAAGCCTCAACAAGTTCATTGAATGAAAAAATTGAGTTATTTGGTAATGAGGAAGACCATTCTAAAGTAGTGTCTTTCAAGAACATAGGGAAAAGCTTAGCCAAGAGCTTATCCTTGTATCATAGAATTTTGTCTCCACTAGGGTTTAAGGACCTAAGGAAATAATCTTCTATACTTCACATTCAAGGATGACCCTAGAGATCTCCTCCAAGAGATGAATAGAGGCAAGAGATCTGACAAGGGTATCCTAGGGTAAGAATTCAAATTACAAGAGCGGTTCACCACCAAGTTTAGACTTCAAAAAGATAATGCAATGCAAGATGAAATGCAAAACCTAGTATGATGACTTGAAAATGATATAAGATTCTACATAAGAGAATGTGTGCACCTGGAAATGTGTTGAAGACTGGAAACAACTCTTAATTTTGTAAAACCTAATTTTTTAGCCTAGTGGGACTCAACTTGCCATTCTAGGTGAATCAATCCCAGTTCTAGGTCTCTGCACAAGATCAATTTTTAACCAAATGGATGTCCAAATCTATAAAGATCTCTGAAAAAAACCTATAGTGGGACTCATTTGCCACTTGTGGTGAATGAGTCTAGTTTTTCTTTTCTAGAAATTCAAAGTTGTGATCCACACCTCTTAGTCTACTCTTTCTACTTCTCTAGGTTCTCAAATCCGAAACCCTTATTTTGGGGCTGTCGATAACCTTTTAGTGAAGATTTTGACCTTGTAAATATGAAGACAACTTCAATAAACTTGAAACCTAATCTTCAATGATCTTCAAGTCTTCAAAGCACCTAAACCTACATTCACACAAAGAAACAGATAGAAAATGTTGATTGTTAGGGAATAAGGGTTTTCCTTGGTCAAACCCCTTTTAGGTAATTAAACCAAAATGATCAAACAATGAAACAAGGACATGAAACATGAAACATGTGATATGAAACATGAACAATGTTACCTTGAATGATGTCTTGTAAATTATGTCTTAAAAATCTACAACTTAACATGAAATGGCCATGAAGGATGTAGATCTTGATCTTTGAGAATAAGAATGGAGCAATGCTTGATCTTAGATCTTCAGTTGCACATCACAACACTAGATCACTATTATGCTTGATGCTTGATATGCTTGACATGATGATGGATCTTTAATTGTTGCAACAATTGATTAAGAATTTTCCCTTAAATGTCTTATAAATGATCTTGAATGCTTGAAAATTCCTAACACTTGAGTGCTTGACTTGACAATATGAATGTATGATGTTGCTTGGATCAAATGAGAATTTGAAGGCTCTCTTATATAGGAAATCGACCTAGCAATCCATGTATTTTATCCCAAAGGCCAACATTAGAGAAATTTGAATTAAAAATGCACTTTTCCCACTCAAAGCCTTAAAAATAAGCCAAATGGGACTCATTCACCATCTTGGGTGAATGAGTCCCACTTGGATGGGACTCAAATGTTTTTCCAAGGTGGCTAATGGCTCCCATAGGGGCTATTTTTGATGCTAAAGTGTCAAGGAGTGAAGAATTTAAGTTTTTATGTTGATCTTGTTAGGTTTTTTTTTTAAATAAGCCTTGGGATGCACCATATAGGGTCATAGGGGCCTATTAATGATGATATAAAGGTAAAAAGTGTAATAGAGCCCAAAATTTAATGTGAATGTGTAGATAAATACAATTTACAACAATAACTTAAGGAAAATTTGGGTGTATTTAGCTTAGAAGGGCCCTAAATCCCATGTGAATGTTTAAAACACATTACAACACTAGATTAGGTCCACTTGATTTACAAGCCTTCCAAATTTAATGTGAAGATGTGAATAAATACATTTTACAACATTAAATTAGGATAGAGTTAGGTTAAATTAGCTCTAAATTAGGATAGACTTGATGTGGATGTGTAAAACACCTCACAACATTAGATCAAGGCGAAATTAGGTCCAATTTATCATTAATTATTCCCATATCGAGTAAGGGACACATTTTTCTACAGTATAATCCTCAAGGAAAAAGTCACTACATGTATAAGGAAGTTTAAGTAGAAACATGGTTAGAAGGGTCTCCTTTTCCTCCATATTTCTCAAACCTAGGAAACTCTATACCTTGTGGTATCGGTGTTATCAATATCTCTAAGGATAAGAGATTACTTTTAGCATAGTATGTAGGTTACCCACTTTTATTTTGGTATATGGTGGAAATTTTCTTTTCAACGAATGAAATTGTTTGCAAAATTTGATTAATAATGGTGTCATTGGTTGTATTTTGAGATGGAGATGAATATCATGGTGGAGGTGTATATTTTTTCGAAGGGGGAGTGAATGGAATGCTTACGAGAGGTAAAGTGGTAGGAGATATGATGTGAGATGCCACAAAGGTACTAGGATTGTTGGTGGAAATATGCAAGGTATGAATGATATTACTAGTAGGTTACATTGTTTTTGTGACTTGAGGGTTGGTATAGGTAGGAATAGAGGAAATGGTTGTGGGAGGAGGACTTTGAGTTCCTCCTTGACTCTGGACATTGTTTGAAGGTTGAGCACAACTAGTAAGTTTCCAAAAAAATTGAGCTAGGTTACGCACAAGTTCTATTCCTTATTCACTTTCAATAATGTGATGTATGTTATCTATGGTAGGAATAGCAGTGGTTGAAATTTTTTCAGTACTCACTTGAATTTTGTAGGTTTTCTAACTCTTCGTGGATTTGGATTATGTTCTACTTGAGGAATGCTAGTAGCCACTGTTTCAACATTTTTCATGCTACTTGAAAGTATAGAATTGTTAAGGTTATGGTCGATACCTAGTGAACTAGTGTCAATAGTATGAGTGAAAGGGATAGATAACCCAAGATCCATGACTAGTTTGCTATCACAGAATGACATGAGTCTCCAACTACATCTCACAAGAGTATTAGCAATAGAGCACCAAGTTGCAAAGCCCATACAAGGGATAATCAATTAATGCAAGATAAATGAAATGAACACAAGATAAATGATATAATTTAATTTCAATTCAAATGAAATTAAGCTAGATGCAATGAAATGAATGAAACATAAATTATGTAAATGGAAATAAAGATATATTAGCAATAAATAGAAGCATAAAAACAAGGTTTTCAATGTTATAAAATGTAGATCTAGATCTAACATGGAAACAAATCACTCAGAGGGGTGTATGAGTCCCAATTAGGGTTTTTCAAGGGTTCAAATGTTGAAAAAAAGTCAACATTAAATTCCTAGAAATTAGGTAAAATAACTTGTACTAGAACTAAATCTCCCAAAGGGGTGAATGTGTCCCAGATTAGGGTTTTCATACTAAATTATGGAAATTCAAAGTGAATGTTAAGGTTTCTAACTTTTATATAGTCTAGAAAGTGTGCAATTATATATTTCAAATGAAATTCAATGATGCAAGATGAAAAAATGCAATCTATATGCACTTTCACTAATGCAAGATTTAGAAGCCCTAAATGCAAATTAACTAATGCAAGACCTAATGTAAAGTCAATGTAAGCTAGATATAGGACTATGATGCACTCCAAATTAGAAATAATGTGTCCAAAGGCTAGGTTCACCAAAATGAACACCAAGAAATAGGGGGTGTTCCCACCTTTTAAGATATGGAACACACAAAGGGGTCCTATTTCCTTTATGTCATACAAGGAAACCAGATCCCTCAAAAAATTTACTTGATTGAGGAATGGAATAGGGTTAGGATGGTTTCCCTGGGTGTGATATAAGAAAAAAGGGGGATCACCACTAAGAAAAGTCTTAAAAAGAAGGGAATACAAATGATATGCAAATCTAGCAATGTAACCTAGGAAATGAAACTCAAAATGTGAATAATAAATTGAGAATGAATAGAGGTGCATATAGAAAGTTGAAGATGCTTTAAATAAGGTCTAAAATTCTAAAATTATGACTTTCGATGCACACTAGGACTCACACGTCAATTGGGGTGATTTAGTCCCAGTTTAGGGTTTTAGGCATATCCAAAATTTGTAACTGGTAAAGCAATATCTATACAAAAATATTTGAAAACTGGTATGCTGGAACTCATATGTTAGTTGTGGTAATTTAGTTCCATTATCAGGGTTGATCTAAAACTCTAATATCCTCTAGTGATGTTTTGTAGCTTCTCTCCCTTTTGATCTCTGAGTCTAAAACTTTGAATTCTGACATGTGGGTGACTTTTTGTGATCTTGCAAGAAAGATGAAAACTTTGACAACTTTGCAGCTTTCTCCAATCTTTCTCTTCAATGGATCTCCAACCTAAATATAAAAATCACACAAAAAAGAGAGAAAAATATTCTTTTTAGTGGATAGGGATTCACCTTGGTCAAAACCCATTTTTGTAATCAAACCTTGAAATGAAATGAAATAGAATGAAGGAAAAATGAATGAACAAATATGCTATGTTGCAACTCACCACACCCTTGAAATAAAGGATACAATATTGTATGTAATGAATATCATGAATGTAGATCTTTAATATTGATTGTATGTTATGGATCTTGACTTGAATGCTTGGTTGAATCATAAAACCCTACATCACAAATGTTAGCTAAAAAAAACATGATGCATGATGACTTTGACATGATTCTTGATTGTTGAATGTAGCTCCAAAATGCTTGATAATTACTCTTGACTTCTCTTGAATGCTCTTGAATTGTGAAGATTCTTGAATGCTCAAATCACAATTTCTCATGAAAATAACTAGGAGAAAGTATGTGAAATTTAACCCTATATTTATACTTGTTTATGCCAAATTTCCTAAAATTATAACACTACAAGCTGACATTAGATCTAAGAGAATAAAATATTTCCAAGAATTTGAATTTAAAATATGTCCAAGATAGGTAGAACTCATATGTCAATTTTGGCATGAGTCCCAGTAGCATAGGCTTGGGACACAAATTTCAAGAAATGTTAAGCTCTATGCCAAATTTGGGATCAAGCCCCATAATTTAGGTAAGACCCATACACCCAAGGTGGTGTATGAGTCCACAATCAATAAATATGAGACACAAAATCCAAATTTACTGAATTATTATTGGTTATTTGATATATTTGAGGATTATCCTCAGAAAGAAACATTAAATAAGGCTTGTGGATGCAAAATATAGCCAAATAAGGCATAAAGAATACCCAATTTTAGCAGGGAGGGCCCAAACATGTGTGAAAATGTAGAGGGACACATTTTCCTACACTACATGAACAAAATGAAAATAGGATAAGACATGTTCAAAGGGGTTTTTCTTGGTTCCTATAAGGTCTCCTCTTAGGAAAAATTGTATCTAATTTCTCCAAGAGAGGATAAGTCTATGATAAAAGATTCACAAATTAGGGAATGCAATGCATAAAATCACCACTAAGAGGAAAGTATTATGCCAAGAAAGGTAACAAGAAGAAAATCACATCGCAAGAAATAAGAAGACCACACAATGAAACATAACAATAGTCCAAAGATCTCCAAAATGATAATGCCAATGTATGCCCCCACTTTAAAGAAATTTCTAACACCAAGCTATGAGAAATTACTTTAAAGTAGCAAATGATAGAGGATAACAATAAAGAATACATGAGAGCTTATTTGGAAAGACCTATGCCAAGTCATATGTTTCCAAATGAAACTACGTCATGAAAAATGAGGGGTTTTCCCCCAAAATGAAATCACCAAATCTCATAAGGGATCCATAGATTTGTGGTCACCGTATGTATTTTCTAAAATGATATTATAGAGCTCAGAAACATCATCATTCCCCAAATAACTCATGGAATTTGAAGAATGACACGTAGAGAGTGAAAACAAAAATAAAACCTTTTGGGTCAACATGGAAGAGACCTAAATGTCTCGACACTTTGTTTCATCCCCAAAAGGAAAACATAAAACAAAATAAAAGATAAAAGTTTATGAAATATAGAAGAATGAAGGTACAAATAGAGGAATGAACATGGAGAGACATCAAACAAAATAGTACAAGAGATCAAATTATAGACAAGAAATAACAAAAAGAACATGAAAAATAAAATTAAAAAAATACTATTAAGTCGCATGTGAGTCAACCTATTAGTAGGTCATCTACATCGCAATATTGTTCATCGTATGTGGAAGGAAAAAAACTGGCCACAATGACAATGCAAACTATAAAACTATGACCATCGCCAAGTTCAACATGTGGTGAATCACTCTTTCTAGGAGGGTCATCACAATTGTTATCATTTAAGCTCATAAAAAAGGAAAACAATAAATTCATCTCTTTATTCACTTCCTCATGAATCTTAGTAATTTCATTTTCATCATCCAAGTTTATCACAATAGAAGGTCTACTGATTTAATATCCATGGAAGGTGCTTGTTCTTGTTGTGGTTGAGATATAGGATTTTCTTGTTTTAGAAAAGGTGGAGAATCATCATGTATTGCTTGAGGTAAGTTTGGATTTTGATTTTCTATGTTGTTATTTTCTTCTTTTGTTTGTAACAAATAAGCAATAACATGACATCTACACCTACTCTCTCTAACATTTTAGTTTCTTTTCATTTGATTTTCAAGTTACAATTGTGTAGGAGCGGGTTTATCAACCTAGGTTTCTTTTCTTCCCTTAAGGGAAGAATGAAAGGAACTATGAGAGGTTGTTCAACCACTTTCTCTTTAGCATTATAAACTTGATTGATTTTAGGAGGCACAACAAGACTTATTTGGTTATCTCATGGTCTCTTGTAGGAAATAGGTTAAGGATTTGCTATGTTTTGGTCTTGGTTACTTGGAAGGGATTTTGGTTCAATCAATATTTTGTCAAGGATAGGAGGCTCAATCATAGGCTGAGGCATATTTGTAAGGGATAACTCTGCTATGCATTTTTCCTTAAAATTTTTGTATGATTTGAAAAAGAAGTCCTCATGGGGCCTAATAGGTTTCATAGGTTCAAGCCAAAATAAATACAATGATAAATTCCCATGGAAAGACACAGGATTAAAGCCACTATGATGCACTATAAAGATTTCATTACCAAATTGAAACTTTAAGCATTTATGCAAAACTAACAAGATGAAATTCATGGAGTGAAGCCATGTATAGCCTAATTTCACATGAAATTGGTTTGATGATGGGATGATGGAAAATGAGACACATAATTGTTTCGGTCCAAATTTTAAAGGAATAGTTATCAAACCCATCATAGAGTAGGAAAAACTATTATGTGTTTTGATTCATGCTTTCATTTTTTCATAAGTATCTTTGTAAAGTTCATGCACAAATAAGAATTATTTAGTGATCACATTCTCTACACAAATGGGATCAATTAATACCCAATTAGTAGGCTTGTCATTGATTCTTATAGCTATGTAAAAAGGACCATCGAGTGCATGTTTAATTATGCCATGTTGTGAGAAAACAATGTCAAGCAACATCTTAGTTAGGCCCTTGCAAGGTTTAAATTCAATGAAGTTGACTAGATGATTAAGGTGTAGTGACAGAAAATGTATGCCATTACATTTTCTCACTTGTTTGGGCCCTCCTAGTTTAAATGGACCTAAATTTTCCTTAATTTAGTGTTGTAAAATGTATTTATTTCATCTTCACACTAAGTTTTGGGCCCTCTCGCATTCATGACCTTTAAATCATCATTAAGAGGCCCCTAAGACCCTTTATTACACATTCCAAGGCTTATTTCAATTGAAATCCTGATAAATTCAATAAATACATTTACTATTCTAACCTCCTGACATTCCCTCGCCCCAAAAATTGAGGGTGAGACCCATATGCCACCTTGGGTGTATGAGTCCCCTAGGTGGGAACCATGTTCCACCTTGGGCATATGAGACCCGTTTGGGGCCTTTTTAGGGTTTGCATCGAGAAATTCAAGTTTTTAATTCAAATTTTGTAAATGTTGGTATTTGGGATCTAATAAATGATAAACTAGATGGAATTCCTATATAACTAAGGTTCCAAGTCATTATTTCACTAAGAAGATATAAGAAAAAGCATGTAATAGATAGAAACATTATTCCAAGACCTAAAGCTTTCAAGTGTTCAATCACTAGAGAAAGCCTTATGATCAAGAGAGCATTCAAGATCTGATTACCAAGAATTTGGAGCTACATTCAAGATTCAAGCATCATGTCAAAGTCTTCATGCATCATGTGTGTTTGTGAGCTAAAATTTGTGATGTAGGTTTTCATTAATCAAGCAATCATTCAATATAAATTTTTAATAAGCCTTCAATCAAGAGTCATGACCCACGTCCATTGGAGTCATTTCACACAAGTTTGTAGCCTTCATTTCAAGGGTTTGGTGAGTTGCAACATTACATTTGTTCATTCATCATTATAGTATAGAAAATTGTCGTCAGTAACATTTTCACACTTGTTTGGGCCCTCCTTATAGAATTGAGCTTAATGATGCCTTGACTTTTTTTGTAATATGTCTTTTCACATTCACATTAGATCTTGGGCCCTTGCAAACTAAATGTACTTAATTTTTAATGTGTTGTAGCACACTTTCACACTTTTCTAAGGTTTTATTAATTAATTGAGCCTAATAAAGCTCTTTTTAACCAACGTGTGCTTAAATTATACCTTATTTGGAGTGTTGTAAAGTGTTGTAACACACTTTCACACTTTTCTATCATTTTATTAATTAATTGAGCCTAATAAAGCTCTTTTCAACCAAAGTGTGCTTAAATTATGTATTAATTTGAGTGTTGTAAAGTGTTGTAACACACTTTCACACTTTTCTAGGGTTTTCATAAGTAATTTAGCTTCTTTATAGTTTAACAGGTCACATTTTACATCCAAAAGCCTCATTTAATGCATCATTTTGAGGATAATCCTAGAGTAAATCAACATCCAATCATAATTAAGGTATTTCTAGGTTTTGTGGCCTATATTTATTGATTTGGCACTCATATGCCACCTTGGGTGTATCAGTTCTGGAAACCTAGGGTTTTTGGTCCCAATCTAGATATTACACCTTTCTAAGCATTTTAAAAAATTGTCCCATAAATTATGCCTATTGGGACTCATACGTCACCTTGGGCGTATGAGTCTTGCATGGCCCAAAATCAAAATTAATTCAAATTGTTGGTGGGATTTTATCCTCCTACATCTCATGTCAGCTTGTAGTGCTGTAATTTTAGGAATTCTTGCATAATTAAGTATAAATACAAGTTTTTTCCACTCATTTTCATTCTAACAACCTAAGCATTCAAAATATCATCCCAAGCCTTCAAGTATTCATGCATTGGAATTCACAAGCGCATTCAAGTGGTTACAAAAGCATTCAATATCATTGAAGGGCTGATTATCAAGAATTTTAGAGCATTATTCAAGCATCAAGCATCATGTCAAATTCATCATGCATCATGTCTATTTTTGAGCTAACATTTGTGATGTGGGGTTTTATGATTCAAGCAAGCATTCAATTGAAGATCTCACATTCAAGCAAGATTCAAAATCTACATTCATTGGAACCATTTCATACATGTTTGAAGCCTCTTATTGCTAGGGTTTGGTGAGTTGTAACATCTTATTTTGTTCACTCATCATTGTCCATTCCTATTTCATTTCATTTTAAGGTTTGATTACCAAAATGTGGTTTAACCAAGGAAAATCACTTTATACTAACAAAACAACAATTTTCCCTCTCATTAGTGTGTGATTTATAGGTTTAGGTTGAAGAAACATTGAATAAAAAGTTTGGTGAAAGTTCTTGAACCGTAGATTTTTGGGTCACTATGGACAACTCTAGCTCTTCTAGGGTTTTTCACCTAAAAGGAGAGAGATAGGACCCAAAAATGCATGGCGTTCATTCAATTAATGTTATCTGCTATGTTTTTTAACCTAAATGAAGTAAAATAAATGCAATTGACTGATTTAAATGAATTAAAATGAATGCAAAAGTACAATTTAAGCTATGTTTGAAAACACATTGTGATATGCAACCAACTGTGTAAATGAAGAAATAATGCAGAACATAGAGTATAGGGATGAATCTGAGTGCACCTAGATGAAATGTGATGATTCTAGAGTGTTTTGAATGATGATCAAAATTATTGATTTTTCACAGTGGGACTCATTTGCCTAGGGTGGCGAATTAGTCCTCCTCCTAGTAAAACAGTTTCGAGAACTAGTTTTTGAGAGTCAAGATCCAGAATCTAACAAAACTCAGATTTTCAGTCCTAAGGTGGGACTCATTCACCATTAATGGTGAATCATTCATCTCCCAAAATTCTATAAAATTAGAAGACAACTCTACAACACTAGATCTGAAAATGTATGCTTGTCGGGTTGTCGAAGTCAATTCTATGGGAAATAGATAGAAAAATCTCTTCAAGCTTGAAATAAACTTTAGTTGACTTGAAACACCTAGTTGAATTTTCTTTCCACTTCTCAACACATAAATGATTGATAAATTTGTATACCTAAGTCTACAAACACACATGCAAGAGGGAAAAAAGGTTGAGGGTTAGCAAATAGGGGTTTTCCTTGGTCAACCCCACTTGTAGTAATCAAACCCTTAATGAAATAATGAAATGTAAAGGAAAGATAAACTAATCACATGCAAATTCTATCATCTTACCAAATCCTTGATAATGCAAGTTTTAAGTAATGTCAATAGATGCTTCAAAGTGCTTGAATATTGCTTGAATTGATGTTGTAAGATGCTTGAATGCTTCTATGAGACTGCTTGAATGAATCAGATTATAGGAGATGTAAAATGAGGTGAAAAATGCCTATTTATACAATCTTGTGTAATAGTTAACCATTCATACCTCATCCAAGGTAGACATTAAGTGACTTTTAATAAATTCCTAAAAAGAAATTTAAAATATTTTGAATTTGGGGCCAAGGGGGACTCATTCACCACCCATGGCAAATGGGTCCCACCTAGGACCTAAAAAAAGTTTCAGGAATTGAGTTTCATTTAATGTTGTTTGTTAGGATAATATCCAAAAAAACACTTAATTAAAGAATATGAGGGCATAAAGGGGTCAATTAAGTCATAAGAAGATATAAATAGTGAAGTTGTGCCTAGGAAAGTGTGAAATCTTGTTACAAGACTTTACAACACTTCAAAATAGGACTTGATGATGTGTAAAAAGGTGATTTTTAGGTGAATTGTAATGATTAGAGTCTATAAGAATGTATAAATTTCTTACAACACTTCACAACACCTTTACAAGACATCATTATTTGAATTTTAGTACCTAAATATGCATGTTCAACCCATGTTACAACATTAAATCAAAGAAAAACATATCAAATACCATGAAACAACACCTAAAAGGCCATGAAAATGACAAGGGGCCATTTTTCTATAACATAGTTCTCAAAGTATTCAAAGTTATCAATGTTGTCACATTTCATTGGATATCATTGGAAGACTTCTACATGTTGTAAATTAGGGTTTTAGATACATAAATCAATTGGGTAGGATAGAGTAGACATTAAAGAGAAGATTCAGATCTTGAAGCTTCAGAAAACCCTAACTGGACTGATACGCTAGTTCTAGGGTGAAGCCACAATAGTGGTTTACAATTTGATGGAGGAAGGAAAACTAAGAAAAAATGACCCAATGGAAAAAAAATGGTTTTAGGGGTTCAAATGAACCTACAAGTTCGAGCGAACGCAAAAGGGGTTCAAGCAAACTAGGGTTCAAGCAAACCCATTAATTAGTGCACCCACATTTCCCACCCAAAAAAACAAAAGGAAATGCATACTGAAGGGTAGTTCACTTGAACCAAGGTTTGAGTGAACCCCTAGGGGTTCATACAAACCCCCCTTATCCCTCATCGTCCCCCTGAAACACAAAAAAACCTAATTTTTTTCACTTCAAAGCTCAATTTGAACATGAAAATGGCAAAGACTTCACAAACCCAACTGGAATTAGGTAGTCCTCAGAACAAGCTATCCAACGAATATAATTTTAATATGTTTTGGTTTTATTATGTATTTTTTTTTTAGTTTTATTAAACATAGGTTTTTCACCAAAAATTAAGCTCTTTGTTCTACACATGGAAAAATAGCAAATTATCAAAAAAAATTGAAAAATATGAATGCACTAGATATTGAAGTCCTTGATTGAACAACCTTTTTTTTTAATTTCAATATATACAAAAAAGGTTATGTGTTATACAGTCGCACTATGTCTGAATTGTAATTTTGTTTGACTTTGAAACTTGATTAAAGAAAAAATATACAATAAAAAACTATCTAAACAAGTGGAAGCACTAGATATCAGAGTTACAAATCTAAATTCGAAAGAATTAGAATTTTATCGTTCATGGAAAAAAAGTTATGCGTTATATGATGTGTGTCACTTTTTAAAAATGTTATTTTATGAAAAATCCTAATTTTCAAGGGAGATGGAAGAAAAGGTGCAATCTGATTCCAAAAATTTTTCAAAAAAATATTTTTACAATTTGCAAACAAAATGTGATGAAACTCTAGTTTGCATCACTTTCAAATTCCTCATGGGTTAGCCACTATAGGTGCCCGAAAGTGAAGATTTAGTTAAAAAAATATATCTTAGTGTCGAGTTTGGCCAAAAATTGTAAACCACTATTGTGGGATCACCCTCTAGCATATGAGTCCTAGTTTAGGTCATTTTTTTGGTTTTTGTAGTCTTAGAAACACATTTTCCAGATTCTTATTTTTGCACAAAAATCTAGATTTGGGACTAAATCACCCATTCTAGGATATGATTCCCATTCAGCACTAAAATTAGCATTTTTAGCATTTCAATCACTCATCAAATCATCTTTAGATTTCCAAGTGCACACATTTCATCTTGCAACTTTTTGTTCTATTTTACATGTATTTTTGGGTAATTTAGTGAAAAATTACATCATATTAGGTCTAAGCCTTACAAACTGCATTTCATTTACCTTTCCAATCCCTAGCTTGGTGGTGAACCCCTCAATAGTTTACAATCAGCCCCTACTACATCCCTATAGCAAGATCTCTTTCTCCTTTGCATACCTAGGATTGAGATCTCTAAGGTTACAATTGAATGAGAGTGTTTGAGTTTTGTTATTCTATCTCCCAAGCATAGAACACTAAACCATATTCTTTCTTTCATTTTGGTGAACCTGCATTTATAACATCGTTATTCTGATTTATACTTCATCATCATCCTAGATCTTTCTTGCATTAACATTGCATTAGGGTTTACATTAGTTAATTAGCATTCTAGGGCTTCTACATTTTGCATTAGTTAAAATACATATAGTTTTCTTTTTTGTATCTCAAATAATTGAAAATCATCTAAAAACTACATTTGCATTTAGTGTAATTATCATACAAACTACAAAGCATAAAAATCACTTGAATTTTTTTGAGACTTTTGAAAAACACCCTCCACTAGGACTCATACGCCCATTTGGGAAATTTATTCCCAGTGCATATTCTGATCTACATTTTCCCTAATTTAAAACTTTTTTTGTGCTCTTGTTTGTTGTGGATCTAACTTTTTTATTTTAGTTTAGAGATTTTCTCATTTTTTTCATTGCACTTAGCTTATATTTCATTTGCATTAATCTTGCATTTAGTATCCCTTGCATGAATATTTGGTGTCCTATTTTTGATTCTATAGTGAGATGAAGTTTGAGACTCATGTCATCCCACGATAGCACAATCGTCATGGATCTTGGGTTGTCTAGCTCTTTCACTCCTAGAATTGACACTAGTACACTAGGTATGGACCATACCTTTAACAACTCTCTACCTTCAAGTAGTGTGATGTATGTTGAAACAAGGATTGATAGTGTTCCACAAGAAAACATAATTAAAATTCATGAAGACTTAGCAAATACAACATCAAGTGCAAAATGAAAACATTTCAACCACATCTATGCCTACTATAGATAACATTCATCGCATGCTTGAAAATGAAGATGGACCTTACCTAGTGCATAACATAGTTCAGATCTTTGGAAAACATCTTATCTTAACCACTAGTTGTCCTTTACCCTCGAACAACATTAAAAGCCGAGGAATCCAAATTCCTCCTCCTACAACAATTTCCTCCATTTCTACCTATACCAACCCTCAAGTTACAACAATGCAACTGACTATTAATGTGATTCATTCCTTAAGTACTTCTGCTAGCATCCCTAGTATCTTTATGGCATCTCATGTCATATCTCCTACCACCTTACCACCTATAAGCATTCCATTAAATTGTCCCTTGAACACATACACACCTAGACCTTTTTCACCTCCATCTCATAATACAAGAAATGACCCTCTCATAAACCAACTTTTGCAAACCTTTCCATCCCTTTAAAATCAAGTTTCCACCATCAACCAAAGTCAAAATGGTCCACCTACATATTATATCAAAATCAATCCCTTTTCCTTGGAGATATTGCAAACACCAATGCCACGAGGTGTAGAGGTGCCTAGATTTGAGAAATATGGAGGGAAAGGAGATCCTTCTAACCATGGTTCTACCTATACTGTCTTATATAGTGACTTTGTCCTTGATGATAAACTATTGGCTAAGCTTTTCCTTAGGTCCTTGAAGGATACTACCTTCGAATGGTTCTCTTCATTGCTGAACAACTCAATTCGTTCATTCAATGAACTTGTTGAGTCATTTATAAACCATTTCCAAGTGCATATGACTCCTAAGATGACCTTAGCCAATTTGATGAGATGTAAGCAAAAAGAAGAGGAAAATTTTACTGACTTTATCTCATGATATCAATTGCTTTATTCGCAAATTGATGTCAAGTTTCCCGATCCCCACCTTTAAAATATGTTTATAGAAAATTTGCAAAGTAAGATACAAGATAAGCTTACCATTATGAAATTCCCATCCTTCATGCACGTATGCACTACCCTCCATGACTATCAAAACTTGGTTAGTAGTTGTGATGTGAATTTTGTCTCTCGATGAACTAAGAAGTCTCAGTCCACAAACCAAAACAATTACCAACCTTTTAGGAAGCAGAATAAAGGGTTACTTCAACTAAATCCCCCTCAACAAACAACTTAGAATGCTAATAACCAAGTATATTTTGTTAAATTAGTGATACCCTTTAGCTATGGGGACCCAAAAATAAAAATCACTCCCTTACCTGATACCCTTCATAACACAATGTCACAACTTTTAGAACAAAAAATGATCACCTTGGCTCCTGTTAAAACACCCAATCCTAACAAGCCTCTACCTCTGACCCTTAGATCAAATTCTTATTTCCATTATCACCATAAAAATAGACACAATACAGAACATTGTGAGCATCTTAAATATCTTGTTAAAGACCTCATTTATTTTTTCAGCTTTCCATTAGAGGTGTTAATGATCAAGGAAATAAGTTTGTTTCCACTCTAAACCAAAACTTGCAAATATTTACAACCCCATGCCAAAAATTAATATTTTGTTTGTTAAAGCTAGTGAAACTACAAAGGCTGATGTGATGAATGTTGACACGAATGATGAGAACATAAATACAATTCAACAAAATCCTATGGATATTAATCAACAAGAACAAAATAATATCGATGGTTTGGTTGCATTGGTTGAAACTACATTGTAAGGGCCAAACTAATATTCCTCTTGAGATTGCTTTCTCCTCGCAAGATATAATTAAACATACACCTGATGGCCCTGTTTACATAGCCGGATGAATGTATGATAAGCCCACTAATGGGATATTAATAGATCCCATCTGTGGAGAGAATGTGATCATAGAGGAAATTTAATTACTTCTGCATGAACTCTACCAAGATATATATGATAAACCAAAAGCATGGATCAATGTGCATAACATTTTTTCTTGCTCTACGATGGGGTTAATCACCTTAACTTTAAAATAGGACCGAAAACATTAGATATCTCATTCTCCATCATCCCACAATAGGACCAATTTCATGTGAAGCTAGGCTATCCATGGCTTCACTCCATGAATGTTGTCCCTTTAGTCATACATAAATGCTTAAATTTTCCCTTTGAAAATGAAATTTTCACTGTGCATCATAGTGGCTTTAACCCCTTGTCTTCCCATGGAAAATTTTCCTTAGATTTATTTTGGTCTGAGCCTATAGAACCTATCAAACCATGAGAAGACTTCTTTTTAAAATCCTATCAAAAGTTCAAGGAAAATAAAATAGCAAAATTATCTCTTTGAAACATGACTCTGCTGACCACTGAGACTACAATCCTTGATGAAGCAATGATTGAACCAGAAGATATCCCAAATAACCAAGATCAACCTAAGACAAAACCTTCACCTACTTCCTACAAAATACCATCTTTTGTATCTGATGAACATGATTGGGATGCAGACGACTTGCTCATAGGTTGACTTGCATGTGCCTTACTAGTATTTTGCATTATTTCTTTTTCTTTATCTTTTGCGTGATTTATGTTTGTATTGTGATCCCTCGTATTTCTCTTTTTGATGAAGCTCTCTCTTTTTCTAATGTTCCTCTATTTGTACCTTCATTCTTTTATATGTCGTAAATATTTTATTGTTTACTTTATCTTTTTCATTTGTCTTGTGTTTCCCTTTTGGGGATGGTGCAAGGCGTCGAGACACTCAAGACTCTTCCATGTTTACCTGAAAGTTTTTTCTTTTTTTCACTCTCCTTGTGTCATTCTTCATATTCCATGAGTATTTTTGGAATGATGATAGTTATGAGCTCTCTAAAAACATTGTAGCAAAAACATACTGACCCTAAATCCATGGATCCCTTATGTGTTTGGAGTTTCATTTTTGGGGAATCCCCTCTCTTCCTTTTTCATGATGTATCTTTATTTGGAAACATATGACTTGGCATAAGTCTTTCCAAGTTGAATCTAATGTCTTCTTTATTGTTAGCATTGATCATTTTCTACTTTAAAGTAATTTCTCATAGCATGGTGTTAGCAATTTCTTTAAAGTGGGGGCATACATTGGCATTATTCTTTTCAATTTTTCATTTTCATGTTTCATTGTGTAGTCTTCTTACTTCATGCAATACAATTTCCCCTAAGTTAAAGACCTCACATTAACTAAGCAAGACTCCTTTGAATGTTCCCTATTTTTTCATTTACAATTTCAGTTATATGGCCACCTTGCATAACAAACTTTGCATTCCTGTGGAGCCATCTTGTTTGTTTATGAGTTGCAATCATACAAAGCTTTTCTTATCACATGAATCTTGGAGTTAATTATTCATGATCTCCAATCATACGAAGTTTTTCTTGCCTCATGAAGGTCGAAGATCATTTTTACGTGGCACCTTATTAAATTTATCCGAAGGTATAAATTTGGTATGGTTTTAACGAGAAGCCCAGCTAAGGGATGACTTTCCCCTAGCAACTCACATGTGAGTGTGAGCACAAACGACCATGTGTGTATGTGTCTCACCTCATATTTCATATCCTCACCTAGCGGATAGCCTAAACTTCCATTGCCTCAAAGTGAGCATGCATTTTTTGGATAAACAACCTAGATCTGATCCACATCATGTTGGAAATATGGTTGAAGCTTGATCCATCCACCCCTTTTTGTTTTTTTTTCTTTTCTCTTTGTATTTTATAGTGTATGTTTATGCTTTAATGATTCTCTTTATATCATTTTTTATGTGTGTTCTTTTGTGCCTATGTTGGTTTTCCAAGGGATCTTGATCTTGGGGGCTTGATCACCCCTCTTGATCATCGTCATCCTATTTTACCCGCATTAGTGCACTTGGATCCTTCTTGAAGTGAGTTTGTCTACTTTAGTGTGAGTTTGAACCAAGTTCATCCTCTCACTAAAGTGGGGGCTAAATGTAGTGTAAAAAAATGTTGTTGGTATCATTTTCAATCTTGTTGGGCCCTCCTTATAAAACCGATCTTAATGATGCCTTGACTTAGTGTTGTAATGTGTTTTTTCACATTTACATTAGATTTTGGAGCTGTGCAAACTAAATGTGCTTAATTTTAAAAGTGTTGTAACATACTGATGAGCCCAAAATATGCTCATAATTTGGGTATCATGGTGTACTTTTAATACCCTTACTTTTGTTGTTCATGGTTGTTTAACTCTTTAGAAACCTTTTATTGGGGGATATCCTATGGCAATACACTTTTATATTCCTGCAGCCTATCATGTTGATGTGTCTATATTTATTACCATGTTTGACTTCCCAAGTGACTGGTATAATGCATGTAGTTTTTGAATAATGAAGTAAATTTGATATGTGATTAATAAATGAATATCGTGTAGTTGCCATGCATGTTTTCTATTGCCTGGTGTTTTGTAGGTTGTTGAAGAAGTATGAACGAGTCAAGTACAACTAATCTTAGCCTTGCAGTAAAGTCCATTTCCTGCATGACTTCAAAGAAGTTATTCTGGCGAAGACTCTTTGACCGAAATTGTTGGGAAGGAATTTAAATGTCAAATAATTTGGAAAGAGTGGAATGTTGAATTCTCTCTTAACCATGTTGAGTAGATAAGTTCATTTATTTAGTCTGTTCCTTGATTCCAGGATACATTTACATCCATATCTTTCTCTATTAGGGTTAGTTAGTTATTTTCCTAATTTAAATAAGTGTTCCTCTTGCGCGAGTGAGCAAGCATAACGAGATAGAAAGGAGATAGAGTTTTGTGTTAGTTTTCATATGAGTAGAACAATGTATACCATTATGAGTTTATGAATAAAAGTTGATGAAGTTATGAGTTCAATACTGGCATAACTAGTTGATGCTTGCTAAGGGGGCCCACTTAGTAAGTATTTGTAGTTAGTTAGTTAGTCGTTCATTTTCTATTGATCATGAGTTAGATTTCATTCTTGAAATTTCTATGTAAACTCAGTCTTATATTGTTCCTGCAGCATAAGGCCAGTTCATAGTTTGTTTCTTAGTCATAGTTGTTATGATTTCTACTTTGGTTAAATTATGGTTCAGTTAAAAGAACTTTGCATTACCTTCCTGTAATGTAGGTAGAATTCTTTCCAAGTATTTATGTTTGATAGGTTGTGACCGAAACTGGTACTTAGTGCACATATAGTGCCACTCCATTTCAAGTATGTGTTCCCTGGTTGGACAAGTAAATGAATGACCATGAAAAGATATTAGTCGCCTGTTGGAATGTCCAATTCCCATGATAGGTTTTGCCATGATTTTCATATCCTTTTGTGGGCGCGACCATTTTTGGCACCGTGATGAGCCCAGAATATGCGCATAATTTGGGTATCATGGTGTACTTTTAATACCCTTACTTTTGTTGTTCATGGTTGTTTAACTCTTTAGAAACCTTTTATTAGGGGATATCCTATGGCAATACACTTTTATATTCCTACAGCCTATCATGTTGATCTGTCTATATTTATTACCTTGTTTGACTCCCCAAATGACTGGTATAATGCATGTAGTTTTTGAATAATGAAGTAAATTTGATATGTGATTAATAAATTAATATCGTGTAGTTTCCATGCATGTTTTTTGTTGCTTGGTGTTTCGGAAGTTGTTGAAGAAGTATGAACAAGTCAAGTGTAGCTGATCTCAGCCTTGTAGTAAAGTCCATTTCCTGTACGACCTCAATGAAGTTATTCTGGCAAAGACGCTTTGACCAAAATTGTTGGGAATGAATTTAAATGTCAAATAATTTGGAAAGAGTGGAATGCTGAATTCTCTCTGAGCCGTGTTGAGCGGATAAGTTCATTTATTTAGTCTGTTTCTCAATTCAAGGATACATTTACATCCACTTCTTTCTTTTTTAGGGTTAGGTAGTTAGTTGTTTTCTTGATTTAAATAAGTGTTCCTCCTACGCGAGTGAGCAAGCATAATGAGATAGAAAGGATATCATGTAAGAGTTAGTATGATAATAAGAGATAGAGTTTTGTGTTAGTTTTCATATGAGCAGAATAATGTATACCATTATCAGTTTATAAATAAAAGCTGATGAAGTTTTGAGTTGAATACTCGCATAATTAGTTGATGCTTCCTAAGGGGACCCACTTAGTAAGTATATGTAGTTAGTTAGTTAGTCATTCATTTTCTATTGATCATAAGTTAGATTGCATTGTTGAAGTTTCTGTGCAAACTCGGTCTTATATTGTTCCTGCAGCATCGGGAATCCATCCCTGTGTCTATTCCTGCAGTATAAGGCTAGTTCATAGTTTGTTTCTCAGTCGTAGCTATTATAATTTTTTCTCTAGTTAAATTATGGTTGAGTTAAAACAACTTTGCATTACCTTCCTGTAATGTAGGTAGAATTCTTTCCAAGTATTTATTTTCGATAGGTTGTGACTGAAACTGGTTCTTAGTGCACATATAATGCCACTCCATTTCAAGTATATGTTCCCTGGTTTGACAAGTAAATGAATGGCCATGAAAAGATATTAGTCACCTGTTGGAATGTCCAATTCCCAGGATAGGTTTTGCCGTGATTTTCATATCCTTTTCTGGGCACGACCATTTTTGGTGCCGTGATGAGCCAAAAATATGTGCATAATTTGGGTATCATGGTATACTTTTAATACCCTTACTTTTGTTGTTTGTGGTTGTTTAACTGTTTAGAAACGTTTTATTGGGGGATATCCTATGGCAATACACTTTTATATTCCTGTAGCATATCATGTTGATATGTCTATATTTATTACCTTGTTTGACTTCCCAAATGACTGGTATAACGCATGTACTTTTTGAATAATGAAGTAAATTTGATATGTGATTAATAAATGAATATCATGTAGTTGCCATGCATGTTTTCTATTGCCTGGTGTTTCGCAGGTTGTTGAAGAAGTATGAATGAGTCAAGTGCAGCTGATCTTAGCCTTGTAGTAAATTCCATTTCCTGCACGACTTTGAGGAAGTTATTCTGGTGAAGACTCTTTGACCAAAATTGTTGGGAATGAATTGAAATGTCAAATAATTTGGAAAGAGTGGAATGTTGATTTCTCTCTGAGCCGTGTTGAGCGGATAAGTTCATTTATTTAGTCTATTCCTTGATTCCAGGATACATTTACATCCACTTCTTTCTATGTTAGGTTTATTTAGTTAGTTGTTTTCCTGATTTAAATAAGTGTTCCTCCTGTGCGAGTGAGCAAGCATAACAAGATAGAAAGGATATCATGTAAGAGTTAGTATGATAGTAAGAGATAGAGTTTTGTGTTAATTTTTATATAAGCAGAATAATGTATACCATTATTAGGTTATGAATAAAAGCTGATGATGTTCTGAGTTCAATACTAGCATAATTAGTTGATGCTTGCTAAGGGGGCCCACTTAGTAAGTATCTGTAGTTAGTTAGTTTTTCATTTTCTATTGATCATAAGTTATATTTCATTCTTGAAGTTTCTATGCAAACTCAGTCTTATATTGTTCCTGTAGCATCAGGAATCCATCCATGTGTCTATTCCTATAGCATAAGGCTAGTTCATAGTTTGTTTCTTAGTCGTAGCTGTTATGATTTATGCTTTGGTTAAATTATGGTTGAGTTAAGAGAAATTTGCATTAACTTCCTGTAATGTAGGTAGAATTATTTCCAAGTATTTATTTTCAATAGGTTGTGACTGAAACTAGTTCTAAGTGAACATATAGTTCTGATCCATTTCAAGTATATGTTCCCTGGTTTGACAAGTAAATTAATGACCATGAAAAGATATTAGTCGCCTACTGGAATGTCCAATTCCCAAGATAGGTTTTGCTGTGATTTTTATATCCTTTTGTTGACGTGACCATTTTTTATTTTTGGCACTGTTGCTAGGGATGGTGTCAAGCTAAGAACCTGTCATAAGTCATTGTTAGTAGTAGTTCAGTCTATTATTCAAGAATTTTCAAATTCCTTCAATTCACCATTCATTCTATTGCATGCATAGAAGAAGAGATGCTCTAGGAATATTCCTTCCTAACCTTCCATTCATTGATAACAATCATGAACTAGCTTATAATCTATTTGAGAAGGAGACCAAGATATCAATCCATTTGTTTAAAACATGTTTGTTGAATTGCCATTTGACCCAGTTGACGAAGAACCTGAAGAAAATCCATTTGCTCTAATACTCCATCAGGAAAATATGGCACAAAATCCACCTAATCAACCTCTTGCTTTTGAGTTTACCACTGTTTCTTAGTAGGATAATGATAACCTTAAAAATATTCCTTCTTCATTACTCCCCAAGTTCTATGGACTAGTTACAGAGGACCCAGAAACTTTCTTGTTCAAGTTTGACATCCTCTATCTTAGCTATGATTACACTTCATATGCTCACAGGCTAAAGTTATTTCCTTCTACTTTGAAGGAAGGAGCTCTTAGATGGTTCATGAGTTTGGGAAGCGGTGTTATTGATAGTTAGGCAACCATGAAAACAATTTTTTTTGAGAAATACAAGGAATATTGTAAGAGTAGTAGTAAGGGAGATGATATATTTCAAATTCAAAAAAAGGAGGATGAAAGCTTGGAAGACTATATTTCAAGATTCTTGTTTTCATTGAAAAAGAATTCAAACCATACTCTCAATGAAGAGTCTCAGACACTGCTCTTCCTAAGAGGAATTAGTGATACCTGTATAGATGCTCTAGACATTATGGGAGGAGGTGATATAACCCAACCTCCTTGGGATGATATCAAGAAAATATGTCTTAACTACTCTCGAACAATTGTTAAGAAGGGTAGAGGTCATCAATTAATGGGAAAGTCTTCTATTAATGGAGTTTCACAGATGGAGATCATAAATTTGCTATTTGATTTCAAGAAGGATATCACAAACAATATGGGTACACAGTTGGATACTATGCAAGCTTGGAAGAAACATGAGGAAGCTGAAGCAATATTGGCAGAGTTTTGTCCACATTGTAGATAGAAGAAAAGGGACTGCAGATGTAAGACGGTGGCTAACCTGGAGGCTAAGCAGTTACCTACTGACTTTAAGATGGTAGAAAGTGATGATGACCAAGTATTCTTCGTCACACGAAGGTGACCATGGGCTCAAAGACAAGGTATGCCCCAAGACCCTTTAACTTTTGGTAATTCTTATTCAAATTATAATAACCAGTGGCAACTTACATATGGCCCATCACCCCCTTGGAATACCCCTCAATCACATTGTCCTAACTATCAGAGTCCTCAATGGAAATCTCCTCAATGAGGTTGGCAGCAACCACAAGGACAATGGAATGCACCCCAAGGTAACTAGCAGTATAATTCTTAATGGAGAAGTCCACAGCAATGGCAGAACTAATCCTCTACCTCTCTACAATTTCAGCAACCACAGCCTCAAGGCCTCATGTCACCTCTTGCAGCACTTGCAGCAAATACTGGACCTTCAAAACAAACCCCTATTCCTGCTCAACCATTGCCAAATCCTAATAATAAGTAGCAACATCAGTAGCCTATGTATTTTGTAGAAGCCAATCAGTATCCATCTTATGCCCTGAATACTCATGATATCCATCTCAGATCTAGAACCACACTTCCTACTCCACAGTCGCCTGTAATTATGGAAAGTCCAGATTCTGCCTCTCAGCAATCTACCAAACCTGTAGAACATATACCTGTATCAGATACTATCTCTAAGGAGCCTGTCCTGCAGTATCAGGCCAAACCACCTTTTCCTCAGAGATTGTAAATTACTACATCAAAGTTTATGGAAGAGCCTACCTTTGATATTTTGGATCAGTTGAAGAATGTACACATTCAAATTCCCCTTTTCCAAGCCATTAAAGATGTCCCAATTTATGGAAAAACCATTAAGGAGGCCTATTTAAAGAAACCAGGAAGAAAGAAAAAAGATCCCCAAACTATCCATGTTCTAGGACAGTTGGCAGATATTATGTTAGGGAAGGTAGTCATTCCAAAATATACTGACCCTGGGAGTCCTGTGGTACAAATAAATATTAATAGCCAGATAGTAAATAATGTTTTGATTGACCTTGGTGCAGCCATCAATGTAATGACCAAGAATACAATAGAGTATTTGAATATCTTAAACATTCGGTCTACACCTACCATCCTGCAGCTTGTTGATAGCTCCACAGTAAAGTCTGATGGAATGGTAGAAGATGTTATTGTCATCCTTGAGTCTTGGGAATACCTAGTAGACTTCACCATATTGTCCACTAAGGAAACTTTGGGAGGATATCCTATTATCCTAGGTAGACCATGGTTAGCCATTGCTGATGCTTTTATAGGATGTCGCTTAGGAGATATGAAACTTTTTAATGGTTAGTCAAGAAAGAAATGGGCTTTATACCCACCTACTCAGCCTCATCCAGACTTGTCTCAACCAATTTGGCTAGATTTAGGAGAGGAAACTAAAGAATTCAATTCATTGGATCAATTAATGATGCTGCAAACTAATCCATTCTCATAGCTTTAGAGTGAGGATGACCTACTTTTACATATTTTGTAGTCCAACCCTGGTCCAAGTAGCCCATTTGCTGCAGATAGCTATGTTCAGCAGTATTTCCTATAGCAACTGAATTCTGAGGACCTAACACCTGAATCTCTTGCAGTTTATCATAATTTGCTTCCATATGAAATACAGACACCACCTATATCATCAGCCTCCATGAATGATCTTATCAGGTAAGTAGAAGTGTCTCCAGGCCATTGTCTGAATATAAATAATAAGCTGCCTCAATCTCAACAAGCTGCCCTAGTCACAATGTTGCAAGAACAACATAGAGCTTTTGCATGGGACTATGGGGATATGAAGGAGTAGATCCTCAAATTTTTACTCATAGGATCTATTTTAAGAAGGATTATTTACCTGTCAGGCAGCCTCAAAGAAGGATAAATCTAGCACTTAAGGAAATAGTTAAAACAAAGAGCTTCAAAAATTGCTTGATGCTAGTTTTATATAACCCATTTCAAACAGTCAATGGGTGTCTCCATTGGTAATTGTCCCTAAAAAAGGTGGAAAATTGAGAGTTTGTATAGACTATAGGGAGCTGAACATAGCAACTAAAAAGGATCACTTTCCACTTCCATTTGTTGACCAAGTACTAGACTCCTTGTCTAGGAAAAAGTATTTCTCCTTTTTGGATGGATATAGTGGCTATAATCAAATTAGAATCACCCATGAGGATCAAGACAAAACAACTTTTACCAGTCCATGTGGTACTTTTTCCTACTCTATCTTACCTTTTGGGTTGTGTAATGCACCTGTAACATTTCAAAGGGCAGTCATTAGTATTTTTGCTGATATTTCTCATGATTCTATGGAAATCTACATGGATGACTTCACTACTTATGGAGTTACTTATGAAGAAGCATTGGCCAATCTGGAAAAAGTGTTGAAAAGATGTCAGGAGCAGAATTTGTCTTTGAATAGTGAGAAATGCTTCATGATGATGCAAGAGGGAATTTTTTTAGGCCATCATATCTCTCAAGCAAGAATTCAAGTTGATCCTGAAAAAATAGAAGTTATTCTAACTATGCCAACACCTATAAAACAAAAGGATGTTAGAAGCTTCCTAGGACATGCTAGATATTATAGAAGATTCATTAAAAATTTCAGCAAGATCGCCAATCCATTATATGTCTTATTGACTAAGGATTCTGAATTTAGTTGGATTGAAGCCTGTGACAAATCTTTCCTATAGCTTAAGAACTTGTTTACTCTGGCACCTGTTCTTCAAGGATCAAAGTGGAGTTTGCCTTTCCATATACACATAGATGCTTTTGATTATGCAATAGGGGATGTTTTAGGACAAAAAAATAATTTTATTGAGCATGCTATATATTTTATTAGCAAAAACTTGCAAGGTCCTGAATTAAATTATATTGTCACAGAAAAAGAATTATTAGCAATTGTGTATGCTTTAAACAAGTTCTGACACTATGTCACTGGTTACCAAGTATTTGTTCATACAGACCATGCAGCAATAAGATACCTCATGAATAAGCCTACCATATCTGGCAAATTAGCAAGATGGCTCCTATTGTTGCAGGAATTTGATATCACAATTATTGATAAACTAGGACGGGCTAATGTAGTGGTTGATTTCTTATCAAGGCTCCAAACGACTACACCTGGCACACCAGAGGTATTTGATGATAGATTTCCTGATGAACATCTATTTTCATTGCTTCTCGCACCCAATGGTATGTAGATATTACAAATTACTTAGCAGTCAACCAGATTCCAGCCCATTTTTCCCCAAAGGAAAAACAATTGTTGGTGGAGAAAAGTTTTAACTTTTCATGGATTGCAGATTGTTTACTCTACACAAGACCTAACCAAGTCATGAGAAGATGTGTAAGGGAAGATGACATCTATAGCATACTGCATGCTTGTCATGATGAGCCATGCAGTGGGCACTTTGCAGCCAAAAGAACATCTATGAAGGTGCTTACTACTGGATACTATTGGCCTACACTACATAGAGATGTTGCAACCTATATGAGGAAATGTGACAGATGCCAATGCATGGGAAGACCAACAAGGTCTGATGAAATGCCCCTATATCCTCAAGTGGTAGTCAGCCCCTTTGATAAGTGGGGCATGGATTTTGTTGGACCCATTGATCCTCCATCCAATGGGAAATCATATATTTTAATTTGTACTGATTATGTAACCAAATGGGTGGAAGTGAAAGCAATGACTCATGCCCCTGACAACAAGGTTGTTGAATTCCTGCATGAGCAGATCTTTACTCGATTTGGAGTCTCAAGGGAACTTGTCATAGACCAAGGAGCTCAATTTACATCCAATTTAATCAATGCACTAATGAATAATTACAAGATCCAACACAGGAATTCTAGCCCCTATCACCCTCAAGCCAATGGTCAGATAAAAGTTACCAACAGAGAAATTGAAGTGATACTTATAAAGATAATTCAGCTACACAAAAAAGATTGGAGCAGTCGACTTCTTGAAGCCGTTTGGGCCTATAGGACAACGTGGAAGACAACTACAAGGTTTACTCCTTTTGAATTACTCTATAGAAAGACTGCCATGTTTCCAATAGAATTTGAGCACAAGACCTTAATGACTAATTTAGAGCTTAATATTGACATTTCCAAAGCCCAAAAGGAACGACTCCTACAACTGAATGCACTAGACGAAATTAGAAAAGTAGCCTTGTAGCATACTGAAATCATACAACAGCAAAGGAAAAAGTGGCATGACCGACATATCAAAACTAAGCAATTCTCCGCCGATGATTGGGCACTGCTCTATGACTGGAGGTATAAAGAAAATTAAGGTAAACTTACCACTCGATGGCTTGGACCATATGAAATTGAGAATGTATTTGATAATGGTTTAGTTCAATTAGTCACAATTGATCCTATTCGATTCAAGCTACTGGTTAATGGACACCGTCTTGGGTTGTATCATAAGCCAGTCTCAAAAGAAGAATTTATGCAGCAGTTTTTTCAGGATCCTACAGCTAATCTTCCTACAGCAAAAGGCTTTAGCCTTTCTCCTGCAGCTTCACCATAATGTTACAATGCATGCTCATAATAAAGGTTTCCTTTTTAAGGAAACCCTTTTTCTTCATTACAACTCATCGCCACATCTCACTTCCTTATATTCCATTCCATCCATCCACTCATCGCCACATCTCATTCGTCCACATCACCCATCCACCTCATTCATCCACACAACCCTTAATTATGATTTCATTCCCAACTATCATTTCATGCTGAAGCCGTCATCTTTCTCAGCACGTACGTGCATTTATTGAAAGGTACATGATATCTTTTGTTGTTGCATCATTGATTTATTTCATTTTATTCATTTACTATTATGTCTATATCAGTCATTATTGCTCGATCTCTTTCTATTCTTTAGTACATGTGTGGACACATGTCATATTTCTAGTAGGGGGTGGGATAATCCATTTCACTTACACTACTATCACAACTGTTCAGATATTTTTCTTTATTATTTTCTTGTACTTTCCAAATATGACTGCATGTTTCATCCTAAATCATAATTAAAAATACTTGTTTAAGTAGCTATAATAATCAATACATGCAAATATCTTTTGGGTTCATTCTTGGAAAAGAAGAGAAAGTGACGGCAGGGCAAAAAAAGCAGAGCAGAAAAGTAAAAAGTTTTCTTTGGATTTTTAGAAAAGATTTTAAGTTTCAGCTGAGACAATTGTGAATATGGGTGGTCAACTGGTAAGACATGAGCCTGTAGCTCATGATATATTGACACAGAATCCTCAAGCAGTTCAAGAATTTGGCCTCTATGGTTGGTTGAACTACTTTTTGAGGATATATACTTTCAATGAGGAAGCCACAGGTGAACTTTTAAGAACCCTTTCTGAAGGAGAGGCTACAGTATGGGGTTTAACAATAGCTATAACTGAAGAATGAATTGCAGAGGTAACTGGGCTTCTAGCTATAGGAGAGAATTTTTCTTTAGATGTTTCTGCTAGGGCAGAATTTACAATACCAACTGATGGACCCTTGGAGGTCTCTAAGCAAGGATGCAAGCGAGTGTTGTTGCCTCCCCCATATCTAGAATATGTTGCTTTTATAATCAAGTACTTAACATGTGAAGACCATTTTTCTTACCTACATTCCTACCATTTTAAATTGCTGAGTCATATGAGGCATGGGTTAGTTGTCAATGTCCCAAACTTTTTTAAAAAATTTCTAGAACAATGTGCCCATGAAACCCAGAAGGGGAAGGATAACTCTATTGCCCACCATGTCCTTATAAAACTATTGATTGAATGCTCTTTGAGGGATGTGTCACCTCTTTCCTAGCAAGAATTTGTTGCCCAAAAGAGCCTGCAACTTCCAAAACCCCCTAGGGCACTTGCTCCATGGCCTAAGAAAAAGAAAGAGAAAATAGCATCTACCAGTAGGAAAGAAGGGCAAGGGTCATTTGCTCCTACAACACCTAGTCCTACAGCCTTCAGACTAGAGTCCTCTACTCGAGTGCAAACTAGGTCTGCCAGTAGGAGAGAAAAAGGAAAAATAAAGGCATGAGAGTCATCTAGGGTGGAACAAACCCCAGAATCTGACCCTCATCCTCAGAAAAGGAAACACTCTACTCCTGCAGCATCTTCTCCTATATTAATTTCTCCTACAGCAATGCATGTTGCCACCACAAGTTCATCATCATCTTCTGATAAGGCAGAGCCCTCTAGGAAATTCAGAAAGAGGAAAGCTATGAGAGCACCTCCGGTGGCAATAACATTGCCAAGAAGAGTTTCAACAAGAAAACAATGTAAAGTCTCCCCTACTTCACCTCAACCTGAAGTTATCATAATTTCAGAGGAATCTGTAGGTTCTAAACATAATGTCTCTCATGATGTATCTGAGAATACTGCACAGAGTCCATTTGTTATCCCTGAAGAAGAATAAATTGAGACAAGGGAAGTTGAGCATAATGAAAGTGGGGTACCAAGTCTCGATGACTTGGCTATTGTGGCTATGCAGATTTCAGAGGAAGCACAGTCTTCTCCACTACAGCAACAAGAATTCATCCTGCAGTAAGGGGAAGAATAGCCTAAACAATTAGAAGTGGCCAATGAAGCTTCATTACCCCCTGAAACTTGTCAAGCCATGGTTGTCTACAAAAAGACATTTTTGATTAAATTCTTGGAATATCTTAGAAACACATGGAGACTGGTCACATTGCAGAGCTTGAGTTTTTGCCACCTATCCAAGACTGAAATGCAGCAAAGTCTTTGGGAGGAAGAAAAGAAGAAACTAAAAAGAGACATTGAAAGGCAGAAACAGGAAATTCAGGAGTTAAAAAAGAAAATGGATGAAATGATGACAATAACTAGTAAGATTATGGAGTGTAGACCACCGCCTAGAGTTTATGCTCTGTGTCTCAAGGAACATTTTTTGTGGTTCCAGTTAATGAGAATTTCCAGGAATCTAGATCATGTTCTTCACACTACTAAAGAATTCTATTATGCATACTAGGCGACTCCTAATTGGCTAAGGAATTCTTTGTGCGAATTTTATTTACATGGCTTTATAATTCCCTCTGAAATAGAGTGGAATCCACTTTTGTACATTGGCAACATTCATTTAAGATCACTCATGTCTTGGGTGGAAAATGAAGCTAATTATGGCAGGCAATTGGAAGCATATGAAGAAGCTGAAAGGGATGAGCCTATTCCATTGTGCCCTGAGAGTTCAAACCCCTATACAATGTTGAAAACCTAGCTTACTGTGGCATATGGCCTCAATAATGGTACGGTCAGGATGAAAATATTCAATCTCAAAAAATAGGTATATGATCAGTTTCAAGAACATACATACTCATTTTGGAAGCTATCATACTCTAGAATTGAAAAGAGATCAGAGAGATTGACTGTTGGGTTAACAAGGTCTAAGCCTCACAGTCCCCTAAATTTTATGGCAGCTCTCAGAAGATCAAATAGATAAATACAGTTGGGCCTTCAAGAGAGGTTTGAATTATGGTTGCCCTTGACATTTAGACCTCCTGTGCTGATGTGGCCTCTTTATCACTACTAAGCTACAAATATTAATGAAGATACATAAGCTCGTAGGTACGAAAGGTGGCAGAGTTTCAGAGGTTTTTATTATAAATTCAGAACTTCATTTCAGGGTCATTCCTCAACCACTAATTTTAGAGAAACCATCAGAAAGTTTAATGCTAGAGGACCAGCATTAGGTTAAGTAGGGGGAAAATGATGAGCCAAAAATATGTTCATAATTTGGGTATCATGGTGTCCTTTTAATACCCTTATTTTTGTTGTTCATGGTTGTTTAACTCTTTAGAAACCTTTTATTGGGGGATATCTCGTGGCAATACACTTTTATATTCCTGCAGCCTATCATGTTGATATGTCTATATTTATTACCCTATTTGACATCCCAGATGACTGGTATAATGCATGTAGTTTTTGAATAATGAAGTAAATTTGATATGTGATTAATAAATTAATATTGTGTAGTTGCCATGCATGTTTTCTATTTCCTCATGTTTCGCAGGTTGTTGAAAATGTATGAACGAGTCAAGCGCAGTTGATCTCGGCCTTGCAGTAAAGTCCATTTCCTACACGACTTCGAGGAAGTTATTCGGGTGAAGACTCTTTGAATGAAATTGTTGGGAAGGAATTTAAATGTCAAATAATTTGGAAAGAGTGGAATGTTGAATTCTCTCTTAACCATCTTGAGCAGATAAGTTCATTTATTTAGTTTGTTCCTTGATTCTAGGATACATTTACATCCATGTCTTTCTCTGTTAGGGTTAGTTAGATAGTTGTTTTCCTGATTTAAATAAGTGTTCCTCCTGCACAAGTGAGCAGGCATAACCAGATAGAAAGGATATCATGTAAGAGTTAGTATGATAATAAGAGATAGAGTTTTGTGTTAGTTTTCATATGAGCATAACAATGTATACCATTCTGAGTTTATGAATAAAAGTTGATGAAGTTATGAGTTCAATACTGGCATAATTAGTTGATGCTTGCTAAAGGGGCCCACTTAGTAAGTATCTGTAGTAGTTAGTTAGTCGTTCATTTTTGTTGATCATAAGTTAGATTTAATTCTTGAAGTTTCTATGCAAACTCAGTCTTATATTGTTCCTGCAGCATTGGGAATCCATCCCTGTGTCTGTTCCTGCAGCATAAGGCCAGTTCATAGTTTGTTTCTCAATCATAGCTGTTATGATTTTTGCTTGGGTTAAATTATGGTTGAGTTAAAAGAACTTTGTATTACCTTCCTATAACATAGGTAGAATTATTTCCAAGTATTTATTTTTGATAGGTTATGACTAAAACTAGTTTTTAGTGCATATATAGTGCCTCTTCATTTCAAGTATGCGTTCCCTAGTTTGACAAGTAAATGAATGACCATGAAAAGATATTAGTCGCATGTTGGATTGTCCAATTCCTAAGATAGGTTTTGCCATGATTTTCATATCCTTTTGTGGGAACGACCACATACTTTCACAATTTTCTAAGGTTTTATTAATTATTTGAGACTAATAAACCTATTTTAACCAAAGTGTGCTTAAATTATGACTTATTTGGAGCGTTGGAAAGTGTTGTAACACACTTCAACACTTTTCTAAGGTTTTCATAGATAATTGAGCTTCTTTATATGTTTTTATTGGCCTCATTTTGAATACACAAGCCTCATTTAATGCACCCTTTTGATGATAATCTCGACATAAATCAACATTGAATCATAATTTAGGTGTTTTTAGATTATGTGGCCCATATTTAGTGATATGGGACTCATACACCACCTTGGATGTATGAGTCACACCTAGGGTTTTGGGTCCCAATCTGGATTTTACACCTTTCTAACTATTTTTAAAAGTGGTCCCATAAATTATGCCTAATGGGACTCATATGCCACCTTAGGCATATCAGTCCCATGTGGCCCAAAATCAAAATTAATTCAAATTATTGGAGATATTTTATCCACCTAGATTTGATGTCATCTTGTCGTGTTGTAATTTTAGGAATTCTTTCATATACAAGGTTCTTTCACTCATTTTCATCATAACAACCTAAGAATACAAGAGATCATCCTAAGCCTTCAAGTATTCATGCATTGGAGTTCACAAGAGAATTTTATTGGTTACAAGAGAATTTAAGAGCATTCAAGGTTTTATTATCAAGCATTTTAGAGAATTACTCAAGCATCAACCATCATGTCAAAGTCATAATGCATCATGTTTTTTTTTTTCAGCTAACATTTTTGTGTAGGGCTTTATGATTCAAGGACACATTCAATTTAAGATCTACCACATTCAAGCAAGAGTCAAGATCTACATTGATTGGAGCCATTTCATACATGTTTGTAGCCTCTTATTGCTAGGGTTTTGTGAGTTGTAACATCTTATTTTGTTCATTCATCCTTCTCCATTCCTATTTCATTTTATTTCAAGGTTTGATTACCAAAATGGGGTTTGACCAAGGTAAACCCATTTCTACTAACAAAACAAATTTTTTTCCCTCTCTTTCATGTGTGATTTGTAGGTTTAAATTGAAGACACATTGAAGAATTTTTTTGAAGAAAGTTGTCAAAGTGTTCAAAGTTTTCAATGTTGTCACATTTCATTAGAGATGATTGGAAGAATTCTACAAGCTACAAATCAGGGTTTTATATCCGAAAATCAATTGGGAAGGAAAGAGTAGACATTAAAGAGGAGATTCAAACCTTGAAGCTTAGAAAAACCCTAACTAGACTGATATACTAGTTCTGGTGTATGAGTCCCAGTTTAGGTCATTTTTCAATTTTTTGAAGTTTCAGACACCCATTTTCTAGATTCATGTTTCCACATAGAAATCTAGATCTGGGACTAAATCACGCAATGTAGAGTATGATTCCTAGTTAGCATTAAAATTAGTATTTTTAGCATTTCATACCCTCATCAAGTCATCTTGAAATTTCAAGGTGCACACATTTCATCTTGTAGCTTTCTATTTTGTTTTACATGCATTTTTAGGTCATTTAGTGAAAGATTGCATCATATTAGGTTTAAGCCTTACAACTTCCAATTCATTTTTCTTTCCAAGCCTTAGCTTTGTGGTGAACCCCTCAATAGTTTACAATCAGCCCCTAGGACATCCCTATAGCAATATCTCTTTCTCCTTTACATACCTAGGATTCAAATCTCTAGGATTATCCTTGAATGAGAGTGTTTGAGTTTTGTTATTCTATCTCCCAAGAATAGAACACTAAATGAAATTATTTCTTTCAATCATTCCTTCTTTCTATTTCACTTCATTTCAAGGATTAATTACCAAAATGATGCTTTACCAAGCAAATCCCTATTCCTTAGCAAAACAACATGTTTTTCCCTCTTCATCTATAGTTACAGATCTAGGTGAATTAGAGCATGAAGATCCTTTCAAGTTGCAAAATTTTTCAAGAAGTTGTCATCTTCACGAAAAGTCACCTACAGGCTAGAATTAAAAATTTTAAACTTGGAGATTTAGACTAAATGAAAGCTACAAAAGATCACTAGAGGCTACAAAAATATCAGTCAAACCCTAATAACAAGATTAGAACACCTATATGGGCGTATGAGTCCCTATATAGCCCTTTTTCCAATTTTCTATAGATCTTGAATAGCCACCAGAAGATTCTAGATTATGTTTTGCTTCCTATAGAAGGACCAAATTTCCCATCTTGGCACACATCAGTCCTAGTGCACATTAAAACAACAATTTTCAAGGTTTTTAGATATTTTTTTGAACTCTCCATTCTTCCAGGTACTTCTATGTTTCATGTTGTTTGTAAATTTAATTTAATGCTTTCAATTTTTTAGGGTTTTGTGCATAAGAGTTTTCATTTCTCCTAAACTTCATTTTAATGGTGAACACCTATCTATTGACAAAAGGAAACCCCTAGTCCTTGCCTCAATTGAGCCACTTGGTTGAGGGATCTCAGTTTCCTAATGAACCCAAGCATCAAATAGGTTTCGTTCCATCACCTAAAAGGTGGAACCCTATTTCCTTTCTGTTTATTTTGGTGAACCCAACTTTTAGACCCTTGAATTTCTAATTTGGAGAAAATTGTAAGTCCTAGATATAGCATTAACTTTGTATTAGATTTGAATTAGTTGAACTACATTTAGTGCTTCTAAATATTGCATTAGTTAAAATTGCATATAGGTTGCATTTTTTCATTTTGAATCATTGAATTTCATTAGAAATCTATAATTATAAAAAATCATCAAGCATACAACCTAGAAAAATTAAAATAAACTTGGAATTTGCTAAATCTAGTTCAAAAACCTTAATCTGGGACTCATTCACCCATCTAGGTGATTTAGTCCCTATGCAGGTCCTTTTCCTAGATCTCTAGGTATTCTGTGTTGTCTATTGTTCACTATTTGAACCTGTCAAAAACCCTAATTGGGACTCATTCTCCCACCTGGGTGATTTAGTTGCAAATCAGGTTTGAATCTACAATTTAAAGCATTAAAATATTTTCATTTGTGCTTCTGGATGTTGTCTTTAGATTACTATTTAATTTTTTAGAATTACTATCATTAGCAATCTTTTTATAATTGGTTTCATTTTAAGTGCATTTGAATTGGAATTAAAGCATATCATTTATCTTGCGTTCATGGAAAAACTTATTTCAGTATAGAAAATCATCCAATCTATTAGATAATTGTTTGCATCTCCAAGAATTGCATAAGTTGGATAGATTACTTTTCACAAATGTTAGTATCTTTCTTTTCCAAGTTTGCAAAGAAATAATGCATTAGCAAGAATGTTAGTCATGAGAATATATTAATGAAAAAAATTTAGCTTGTTGACATATTCCATGCTACCACATTTCCCATCATCCCCTCATCCCCTAATATCTATCCTATTTGTGAGAATGTTCTAGTGAAAGAGAATGTAAGCATAGACAATAATGAAAATCATAGAACTTTGTGATTCTTTCGATACCTCTCATATTCATGACAAAGGTATTTTGGTGAAGCAAGATACAATCATTGAGAATCGTGACATTATTTGTTTGTTCCTCTCCTCCTCTCCTTTTGGAAGATATTATCATTGAAACTACTTTACCTAGTGTCCATTTGTCTCCCAACACCTCCCCTACTTGTGAGAATTCTTTAGTAAAAGAAGATACAATTATAGACAATCATGAAAATCACATTTGTGAGGAGATGTTGGTGTTAAGAGATACAATGGTTGAGAGCTATGACAATCCTACCTCTCCTACTTGGGAAGATGTTATACGACATGGGGATGTAATTATAGAAAACCATGACAATCAAATTTGTCCTTCTCCTAATATCCCTCGATGTGAAGATGATAGTTTGGTGTTCAAAGATACACTTATTGAGATTCATGGGAATCTTGTTCCTCCCCTCCCTAATTCTCCTACCATTTGGAAAGATCTATTTGAACAAAAAATTCTCAATCATTGGTAAGAATGAAAATCATAGTTTCCCTTCCCTTGATGCCTCTCATATTTGTGATGAAGCTACTTTACAAAATCTAACCATCGAATACGATGACCCCTTTGTTTGCTCCTCTCCTAAAAACTCTCCTACTAGGGAGGCTATCATGGTGAAATAAAATTAGAAAATTGACACATGTCTTTCAGTCAATATTGATGTGACTTCCTTATATGAAGATGATGAAGTGACATTAGAATCAGGCCCTTCACTAAGAGATCACGAAAATAAGGAAACGTTTGGTTAAGTTATGAACATTAGAACTACCTCAAGTCCTCTAATTCTTAAACATCCCAAATATCCTTTAATTATTTCACCTTCTCTAGCTAAACTCATCCTTTACCCACCCTCAAATCAACCACAAACTCAAAACAAAATCATCCTCATCCTCGAACCACCTAAGAATAATATGTCATAGTAGCCAAGTTATAATACCATTTCTCATACATATAACACTAGAAACAATCCACAACAAATACAAAAAACTCCAACATCCTTCACATTACCTAAACCTATCTTGCCTAGTGCCCCTCATTTTTCTTTACATAATGGAAAGGAGTATGATCTTGTTGAACAAATTAAGAACACTCCCACTAGGATATCATTATGGGGCCTTATTCAAGCCTCCTCTCATTATCATAACATGATTCAAAGTTCCTTACGACAAGTTCCTACCCCCCTAATGTGCAATCAAATGGTGTGGTGGCCCAAATTCAAGCTCTAACTATGGTCAAATTAGAAATTACTTTCCATCAAGATAAGTTACTTTCACTAGAAGTGCAAAAAAAAATGAAACTTTCACGATAATAGCTATTTTCAATAGGATAGGGATAAAATGAACTCTTGTTGATAATGGATAAGCCCTTAATGTCTGTAGTGTATGTTTGTCTAATTAATATTTAATTACACTTTACATAAGTTTACTTAGGTAATTATTTATTTCCTAGGTTTATTAGTTGTCATCCTTATCTTGTTGAGCTATCTTGTTGCTCAAGATAAGATTAGGGTTATGCATATCTTGCTTTTATAAAGAAAATCATTATCATGTAATTATTGAATTCTCGAATAATATTATGTTGAACATTATTTTGCAACCTATCTACTTTTTCAAATTTTCTCTTCTGTGGAAGGTCTTTTTGGTTTGCAAATCTGATCTTGGTTTCTAACATGGTATCACAGCCTTGATTTGCAGCCTCTTCTCAAATTTTTGAGAAAATCATTGCAGGGTTTGTTCGAGATTCCTTGAGGGTATCATGCCTTGAGTTCCTCTATGAGATGTTTAGGATCAGATCGAGCTTCACCATTGGATTCAGAGCACTGGAAAAAGTCAGGATTGGCTTTTATTTTGCAAATTTTGGCCATCATTTGACAGATTTGTGAGTGTTTCAAGCTCAGAGATTTTTTGCAAGATCTGGGGGTAACCAAATTTTTGGAGCAGTTTGAGCAGAAATAGAGGCCACCATCGCGTTCGCAGTGGCCAAAAACCCTAAGATCGCCTTTCTTTTTGTCAATTTTGGTGAAAGTTGTTTTTGAGGCAAAAAAATTTGCCAGGGAGGCCGTATGACCTTCCCAGCACGCTTCCAAACGCACGAAAACTGAATTTATTTTCAAAAAAGGCATTATTTTGGGATTCGTGCCAATGCCTACAGTGTAAAAGGGCTCTGCCACCCGATGGCCACCTGGCGGCCACTAGCCCGCCTTCGTCGCCGGGCTCCACTGCTCATCCACCGCTGCTGCTACACCCATCACCAGTGCTTCTCGCCAACACCTCCACCCTACAACTGCTCGACCACAATCAGCCCCCATAGGCCCTCTCAAATAGCCACCGCAATCCTATGGGGGACCAAGCGCTATGCGCCCAACCCCCGGTCACCTTTGCTCTAGGCCTGCGGTCCTTTGGAGGACCAAGGGCCCATTCCTAACACTTGGTGGCCTTGCAGCTCCCAGCGACGGTCGTATGGGTGACCAAGGGCTCCGCCCCAGCCCCTAGCAGCCAACCCCTTGTTCCTGCATGGGACCAGGGGCTAACTTTTTTTAGCCCCCCTGGGCTGCTAGTAGGCCTTATTGGCCTTTCTGGAGCTATTTTCACCAAATCGGGTGTATTTTTTGCATACGAACTCAGTTTTTCACAAACGAGATACCATTGGAAAGTTGATTCCAACACCGATCCAATGCTATGGGTGTTTTTACCATATTTTTCTCCAGATTTATTTTTCAGGCCTTTGAACTTAGATGTTGTTGTTTTCATTTTGGAGGGCATATATTTTGACTCGGTTATCCGGTTTCCGTCATTCTTGTAGCATTGGAAAGTTGATTCAGTCCTCTACACAGATCTGAGGTCTATTTTATTTTTTCTATTTATGCATGTGTTTATGCTCTCCTTTTACAATCGTCGGGTTATTGTAATAAATTGAACTATGATAAAGTTCCATTCAGGGGGTTTTTTGCATATCCATATTCATCTTGATTTGATGCTAGCTCTCATGGGTTATATCTGGTCTCCTATTTTCTTTTGGCCACATTTTTTCTATTCCTTGACACATGTCGGATTCATTGGTTCACACTTTTGTTGAGAGATTATGGTTATTGATCCGCATTGGTTCAAATCCTTCTTAGTTTGAGGGCCATGTTTTTATGGTTAATGTTCTAGAGTCTATTTTTGGTACTCCTTCCCATGGAAGATTTCTAGTCACAATTTGGCATCGGCATTGAGATACATGGCTTCCAGATTCTATCATCATCTCATCTATTGTTTCTTCACAGATTCTAGGGTTGTTCCAATTCGTGAGTTTTCCAGTGTTCCGTGGCATCGGGTCTGCTATCACATTATCATGATTCTGATTTTGGTTTCAGTTGTAGACATAAGTATCTTTCCTTGTTTGTTAGATTGCGGTTCTAGTGTTACTCCACAGTGTTCTTCTAGTGCTTCTCTGTAGTATTCATCTCATTTTAGGGGGGTTTTGTCCCATTGGGTTTTCCTTCTCTACCTCATCATTGCATTTTTAAATGAGCACTTGATCAAGCCTTGTTGCCGGGACTCATCTTTGCATAATAATTTTTCTTCTCCCTAAGTTACACTTATGGGAGGGTGTTCATGTAATTAATATTTAATTACACTTTACATAAGTTTACTTAGGTAATTATTTATTTCCTAGGTTTATTAGTTGTCATCCTTATCTTGTTGAGCTATCTTTTTGCTCAAGATAAGATTAGGGTTATGCATATCTTTCTTTTATAAAGAAAATCATTATCATGTAATTATTGAATTCTCGAATAATATTATGTTGCACATTCTTTTGCAACCTCTCTGCTTTTTCTAATTTTCTCTTCTGTGGAAGTTCTTTTCAATTTGCAAATCTGATCTTGGTTTCTAATAGTGTAACCCTTTTGGATAAGCTTGCATAGATAAATAAAGAATTGAACATGATTCCTTATCAATTCTAGAATTTGACAATGTCAAAAAATAATCACTTGGAGTGATCACATTACCTATTATAGTTCATAGAGTTACATTACAAACCCCGATCCATGTTATGCCTCATGATCTTTCATACAACCTCCTTTTAGGAAGACCATGAATTCATGAGATGCATGCAATGCCTTCAATTCTTTATCATAAAATAAATATATTTATATAACAACAAAGTATATATGATCAAATTCAATCCTAACCCTTATAGTATTTTACAACTTGAAAAATACAAGGAAAATCCTTTGAAAACATTGACACCAACTGCACAAGTGGAACTCATGCAAGAAAAAGATAAAGAGAAGCATATTGAAGAAGTTAGGAAGTTATTGGAAGATGATTGGGATTCCTTAGATTTCACACATACATTCATGGGAGAATACAAGATCATAACAAAAGATTCTGAAAAGGGAAAAGAAAATGCAATAATGTCAACAAATTTTTTGGAAGCATCCACCTCAACCACTTTAGAAGAAGAAGAAAATTATACAAAAAAATTTGATGAAGTTCATCATGAGCAACCACCAAATCCAAAAGAAATGAAAAACCTTTATGGAAGAGGTTATGAAATTATGAAACAAGTTGGTTATAGCGGAAAAGGATGTGGTGCTAAAGAAAAAGGTATATGTGTCACCATAGAGCCTAACATGTAAGAAAAGACTAATGGTCTTGGTTATTGTCCCATGAAAGAAACAAAGAAGCCTTCACTCAATACCAACGCTATTAAAAAAGATTCTTCTAAGCCAACTTTAACATTAGTGAATTCTAAATTGATCAAAACTAGTGGTCTTGGTTATTGTCCTCTGAAACAAATTAAAGATTCAAAGAAATCCTCACTTGATATCAATGTCATCATGCAAAACACTAACAATTGGATTTCATTTGATTTTACACCTTCCTTTAAACAAGAGTACAAAATATTGCCATCTAAAGAGTCTTTTGTAAGTATCACACCTTGTACTAAGAAAAAGATATATTTTTCACAAAATAAAGGAACATCTTCTACTATTGATCAAGAGAGTATCTTGTTGAGACTCCTCCAAGATCGATTGATACCTCTCCCTTGAAGTACACAAGAAATTTTACTACAAGTATTCATTTTATGCATATCATAAAGTGCATAGTTATTCTACTAATGAATGCAAGGCTTTGAGTAATTAAATTCAACATCTTAATGATTGTGGCACTCTTCCTTGTGTTGAAGGACCTAGTTCCTCTAATTGATACTTATTTTTATGTTTCTCATCAATCATCTCAGATCACCCTTGTCTTGTACTAGTGGGGGCAAGGGGGTTAGGTAGCCTTGTCCTTGTATGACACTTGTCCTTGTCTCTTTTTGGCTACTATATTTCCTTCCATGTATATATAAGAGAAATCTTGGAATGTGGATGACATGCCTTAAGTTGTCTCGCATGTGATGTACTTTTTTATTTCTATGTTTACCATGTTACATTTTGAGGGTAACCCTTTATTCATGATGTAGTTTCATTTGAGAACAAATGACTTGGAATAGGGATTTCCAAATAAACTCTCATGTCTTCTTCATTGGCTACTTTAAATTAGATTGCTCACAAGAATGGTGTTAGAAATCATTTAAAGTGGAGGCATACATTGACATTATCTTTAGACATTTTTGATGTTTCATTGAGCATTTTTCCTTCTTGTTGCAATGCGTTCTTTCTTGGTGGTGTCATTGGGTTTGATTTCCTTTGAGATTGTAATATTTATTTAATTTGTCTTCTCTTGGATACATTAGGAATGATGCTCCCTAAGAAGATACCTTACATAAAATAAGTAAAGTCCCTTTAACAAAATCTTTCTTGCATATTGTTCATAAGCCTGAAGTTTCATTTTCTAGCACCTTATCAAAGATATCAAGAGGTATAGCTTTGGTATGATTAGTATGTATGGGATCCGACCATAGGTGTGACTGTCCCATATTCACTTGCTTGTCTATGTGTGAGAATATAGAGACCGTATGCATATGTGTGTCACCTTGTTGTGGGCTCACTTAGTCGATACCAGATTCCACTAACCCATGTGAGTGTGTGTTTTGTTTGCATAGTGGACATCATGTTCCACTTTTAGACTTTTTTTGGACAAATAAATACAGATTGATCCACATCGATTTGGAAAAATAGTTGAGGCTTGATCCACCCTATTTTTCCCTTTTTTTTTTCTTTATGTCTTTGGTAGTGTATGATTGTATCTTGTTGTTGCTTCATACATCATTGAAATGTGTGTTATTTTGTGCCTATGTTGGTTTTCCATGGGATATTTATCCTAGGGCCTTGTGCAACCCTCTTGATCATTTTCATCCTATCTCATTAGTATTTGTACACCCGGACCCCTCTTGATGGGAATTTGTCCACTTTAGTGTGAGTTTGAAGAAATTTCCTCCTCTCACTAAAGTGGGGGCTAAATTTAGTGACAAAAAATGTATGCCTTTACATTTTGTCACTTGCTTGGGTTCTCCTAGTTAAAATGGACCTAATTTTTCCTTAATTTAGTGTTGTAAAATGTATTTATTTACATATTGACTATAAGTTTTGGTCCCTCTTGTATTCACAACCTTTAAATCATCATTAATAGGCCCCTAAGACCCTTTATTATGTATCACAAGGCTTATTTAAAATGAAATATAGAAAAATTCAATAAATACATTTAATATTCTAATCTCGTGACATTATCTCACCCCAAAAAATCTTGGGTGGGACCCATATGCCACCTTGCGCATATGAGTCCCCCTAGGTGAGACCCATTTGCCACCTTCGACATATGAGTCCCCCTAGGTGGGACCCATACACCACCTTGGGCATATGAGTCCCCCTAGGTGGGAATCATATACCACCTTGTGCATATGAGCCTTGTTCAGAGACATTTTAGGGTTTTGAGCAGGAAATTCAAGGTTTTAATTCAAATTTCATAAATGTCAGCATTTGGGATCTAATAAATGGTAAATTAGATGGAATTCCTATATAACTGAGGTTTCAAGTCACTATTTGACTAAGAAGGTCTAAGAGCAAGCATCTAAGAGCTAGAAACATTATTCCAAGACATAGAAATTTCAAGTGTTCAATCACAAGAGAAAGCCTTATTATTAAGACAACATTCAAGAGCTAATTACCAAGCATTTGGAGCTACATTGAAGATTCAAGCATCATGTCAAAGTATTCATGCATCATGTGGGTTTTTGAGCTAACATTTGTGATGTAGGTTTTCATGATTCAAGCAAGCATTCAATATAAAGTTTCAAGCATTCAATCAAGAGATTCAATCAAGAGTCAAGATCCACATCCATTGGAGCCATTTCACACAAGTTTTCAGCCTTCATTTCAAGGGTTTGGTCAATTGCAACATTACATTTATTCATTCATCATTCCTTCATGCTATTTCATCTCATTTCAAGGTTTAATTACCAAAAAAGGGTTTTACCAAGGTTAACCCTCATTTCCTAACAAAACATCATTTTTTCCTTCTTGATGTGTGATTGCAGATCTAGGTGAATTGGAGCTTGAAGATCCTTTGAAGAAAAAGGTTGAAAAAGTTTTCAAGAACTTGTCATCTTCATGGAAACTTGCATATAGGCCAAAATTCAGACTTTCAAACTTGGAGAATCAAACAAGATGAAATTTATAGAAGATCACTTAGGGATACAAAAATATCAGTCAAAACCTATTAATGGGAAAAAGTCACCCATTTGGGGGTATGAGTCCATGTATATCCATTTTTATAGTTTTCTATAGATCCTGAATAGTCACCAAAAGATTCCATATTCTATTCAGATTCTTGTAGTAGGACTAAATCACCTAGCTTGGAGTATCAATCCTTGTGCACCTTAAAACAATAATTTTCAAGGTTTTCAAATCTATTTTTGACCTCTCCACTCTTCTAGGTACTTCTCAGTTTCATGTTGTTTGTCAATTTGGATTAATGATTTCAAGTTTCTAGGGTTTTGTGTATAAGATTTTGCATTTCACCTTTGAAACTTCATTTTAATGGTGAACCCATGTCTAATCACACAAGGAAACCCCTAGTCCTCTCAATTGAGTCACTTGGTTGAGGGATCTTGGTTTCCTAATGTACCAAAGTGTGAAATAGGTTTAGTTTCATCTCCTAAAAGGTGGAACCCTGCTTCATTTGTGTTCATAAGGCTAAGCACCATTTTTAGTCCCTATTTACGTTTTAGTATATTTATTATGTTTTGTCTCATAGGAATTGCATCAGTGGTGATGGGTTCATAAATTGTAAAGTTTTGTAAATTCTCTATCTCTTCATCCATTTTTCAAAGATTTGATGAGGGAAATTAGCAATCATTATATTAGCATCATTTACATTAGGTGTATGTAGGGAAGTCATGGGAAATGAAGTATTAAGGGTATGATCCATAGTGGGTTGACTAGTGTCAATAGTATGAGTGAAAGAGTTAGAGAAGTTAAGATCCATGATGTATTATGTATATCATAGAATGACATGAGTCTTGAACTATGTCTGACAACAATATTGGCAATAGGACACAAAGTTGTGAAGCTCATACAATATTCACAAACCCAAGGTGCACCCAAAATGGATAAGAGGTGAAATGCAAACAAATACCCTAGAATGTAAAGTGCAATGCAAATATGTAAAAGGAATTTTCAGATTTAAACAAGATAATTTTAGATTTCAACAAGATAATTTTTAGATTTAAACAAGATAGTTTTCTGATTATGGTATGTAAAAACATGAAAATTATGTCTTTTAGATGCAAAATTGAATTTAAAAAATGCATTGGTTTTGACAAATTATGCTTAGTATGATCAATTTTAGATAACAAAAAGTTAGAAAATTGAAACATAAAACTAAATTGAGAAACAACGAATGCAGAAAGAGTGATTTTAATGCTCAAAAATTCAAAAAAATCTATGATCAGGGACTCATTCACTCATGGTTGAATGGGTCTCACTTTATGGTTTTTAATAGTCAATTTGCAAGTTTCTAAGATGATTTATATGGTTTTTTAAATTTTGGATTTAGACAGTGATTTATAGTTTCAAATTTCTATAAAATGAGGTCTAAATGCAAGTCCAAAATAGTACTAAATGACAAGAAAAAATACCTAATTTGAGATGCAATTTTTATTCAATTTTTTAATGTAAATGAATGATGATGCAATGCTACGTAAATACTATGTAAAATGACTGATATTTTTGAAATTTTCTAGATTTTAAACAATGCAAAATTCAAACCTAAAACCCTAAATGAGATGCAAACTAATGCAAGTAAACAACCTTAAATGAGATGCAAATCAATGCAATTCAATGCAAGTGAAATTCAAAACCTAGATCTACAAGTGAAAATAGACTACAAATTAGCAAGGTATGATGCTCAAAAGTTAGGTTCACTAGAATGAAGCATCAAAAAATAGGTGTTGCTTGAAAAGTGGGTTCACCAAAGTGAGAATCTTGAGATTTCCTTATGACTAAAGGACGACAGTCAAGGTCAAACAACACTTTGGGGAGAAAAACTTAAAATAGAAAATCAATACCAAAATGCAATCTAACACTTGAAACAACAATATTAAACTCAATACTCGCAGAACCAGAAAACATGTATTATAGATCTAAGAAGGTCAGAGACCTATGTACCACTCACCAAAACTACTTTTCAGAAGTTAATATGAGACTCATTAACCCATGTGTGAATGGGTCCAAGTACAAGGTTTTTCTATAGCTTTTAGGAGCCTTTGATGCAAATCTGAATCTTCCAATTTTCTTAGGTTTCATAGTTAGAATGTCAAAAATGGCTTTGGGATCATAGTTTCTATGAGATGATGACAATTTTGACAACTTTGTAAATCTTTCACTTCAAAAGGTCTTCAATCCCCTTCCAACCTAAATCTAAAATCACACATACACGAGAGATTTTGTTTTTGTTTTGGGTGAATAGGGGTTTTCCTTGGTCAAACCCCATTTTGGTAATCAAACCTTGAATTGAAATGAAACATAATAGAGGGAATGAAGAATAAATAAAGATAATTTACCACTCAAAAAACCCTTGAATGAAACCTTGATAATGGATAAATTAGGAGGTCCACAAATTGCATGAGATGGCTGAATCAGATGTGGATCTTGACACTTGAATCTTGCTTGAAATGATACTTTGAATGCTTGAATTGATCATGAAACCTAAATCACAATGTTAGCTCCAAAAAAATGCATGATGCAATAAGACTTTCACATGATGAATAGATATTCAATGCTACAATAAATCTCCAATATTTTTTCTCTTGAATGCCCTTCATCATAACCTTAGCTCTTGTAATTGAACACTTGAAAAATCTATGTTGAAAACTCTAGGTGAAACATAGAAAATAACCTTGTATTTATAGGTATGAATCCTAAATTTCCCAAAATTCAAATATCACACACTGACATTGAATTATGAATTTAGAAAATATTAGAATACCACCAAAAAAATAGTTTAAATTTACGTCCTAAGGTTTAGGGAGGACCCATTTGCCCATGGGTGAATGGGTCCAAGGTCCATAAACCTAGGATAGACATTGCTTAATGTAAAATGTTATGTTTAGGCATTTATTAATGTCAAGTTTCCCCTTCAAAAAATGTAATTTAATAGGCTTGTAAAATGAATTAATGGGCCAATTAAGGCATATTTTTACTCAATTAATTAAGAGGGCCCAAATAACTGTGTAAATGTAAAGAGGTACATTTAACAACACTAAATTAAGGCATTATTAAGCCCAATTTAAATTAGGAGGACCCAAACAAGTGAGAAAGTATAAAGGGTTACATTTTTCTACACTATAGTCTCATTCGATCTTGACCATGATCGATCTTCTATTCCATCGCATCCATTCATCTTGCTAGCCCCTTCTATAAATTTAGTCTTCTTTTCTTTACATTGGAACCACAATCTTTGAATTTTTGTTGTTATTATTGTCATGAGCTTTTCAAATTTGTGCACATGAAAATTTGAGAGCCACATTACAAAGCTTCAAAAATTGAAAGAGAAGAGCAATGAAGATGAGTCATTGTTGACATAGGAAGCTATAATTACATTATTTCAATTCAATTTTCTTGTCATATTTGTACTCCATATTTAGATTAGAATTGTTTTGTTTACATATTATGGCTTTATGTTTACCATTTGATGATTTATGCATCTTTCATTTATGGTTTCTATTCTAACATTTGGTGAACCTGATGTGAATACTAACCTTCTTTGAATAACCTTACATATTCATAAGTTTTTATTGTTTTATTTCTTGAAAGTTGTAGGTAATTTCAAGAGGCTATGTGAATCACGTTATTTAGGAGTTATTTGAGGAGAAATAGACATTGCAGTTGCAACTATAAGGGTTGAGAAATGATTTTTAATAAATTATACCTCATATTTTGATGTACGATAATGTATAAAAATATAAAAAAACACATTTTTAAGCACTTTATTTGTCAATCCATACATTTCTACGAATTTATATTTTTAACTGCAAACTTATTGTTGCACATATTTAATTTTTGTTAATAATGAATGTCATCTCATTTTTTATTATTGATTATTTCAAAGAATTTTGATCATTTGGTGAGACTGCTTACTCCTATTCACATTTGTTGTGAAAATACTAACGAGTAGTAATATAGGTATAACTTTCAAACCACTCATTGGATTTTCAAGTTTTTGTATCCATTGGAAGTTTGGTTTTTATGTGTATGTTATAAATTAGATCATTTCGTCATATCAAAAATAAGAAATCAGGTATAATCAGTTAAAGTGAATGTTTCAATTTTAAACCTTGATTTTTGATGATTTCTTAAAATTTTCATAAAAAAAAAATTGTAAGAATTTTTAATGGTGTACTTAGTTTTTAATTTGAATTATTTAAGTAGCTTCACTAATCATTTGATGTGGCACTTTTTCACAATCCAAAAACAAAAGAATATAAACTTCTAACAAAATCAGTTTTGCAGGATGAAATTGAGAAGATAATTTTATAGAACATTTTACTTTTTTTGTGCCTTGCTTGTTTTATGTGTCCTTTCAAAAACTTGATTAGGGGGCTTGTCTAGGTATTTCATCACCTTAGAAGACAACCTCAACTCCAATATTTTGATAGAGTATAAATAGCGGGGGGTGAATCAAAAGACACACATCTTAGAAGTTGTGAGTTTTTCATTTGGACTAAGCACCCAAGAACTTCATACCTTGGGTAAGTGAAGGAGAAGGGTGGGTTACCCTCTTCTCTCAGTTGCTTGACTTACTTGTACTTTCAAATACACAGATTAGGCCTCACATTCCATTGTGGCATATAGATGATACCCCTAGAAATCCTATATAGCCTTGTTTAAGACTTTTTAGTCATTGCTTAGTGTAGTGCAGGGTATATAGTATCATACTTGAAGCTACTCACACATACTCCCTTAAGTAGAGATAGAAATTCTTGGGTTGGTTTTTATAAGCCTCCTAGGGAGAGAAATAAGGTGAGGATATTTTCATATTGGGCTTTTGCTAGTAGATTTCTACCTATTTTATTTTGCGAGAAATATTTTTCTATTTGATCTTAGAGTATTTTAGCACTTTGGTGTGATGGTCCTACACTAAGTTAACACACCCACTTGAATAACTAGGTTGTGATTTTCTTTCAAGTGTCTTTATTTGTGTTAAACCCATGAAGCCATTAGCCTTTTGGCCTTAAGTCTGACCCCTTTTTAGTCAAGATTCAAAACAATAATTTTGTCTTATGAGTGTTTTATGAGTGTATTCTATCATTGAAAATCCCCCACAAATAACTGCTCTAAACACTTTTTTCTTACAGAACCAACCATAGTGTACATTTAAACAAGTTAGGGTCTATCCTATGAATCTAATTTTTAAACATAAGTGACCTAAGACCTATCAAAATTCTTTAGTTTAGCTTTCCACATCCACCTTTGCACTTCAAATCTTAGTTGCATCCCTAGATTAAGGTTTTTCATCCAACATCATAAACACCCACCCTTGCATTTCAAACTAGAAAATCAACGAACCATCATTATACCTTGCTTATCCTTGATACTCTTGAATCTTGTATCTTGTCATCCTCTTATCTACAGTTGGCCCTAATCTCAATAGTCTAGTTAGGGTTTTACTTTTATCTCCCATCATCTTGATCATTATCCTTTTGATATTTTAGAATTTCCTTGTGGTTACTTTGGTCTATTCTTATTTTCACGTCATTATCATTCATCAATCATACACACCAATCTTGTCGTAGTTAGATTTTGATTTGATCATAATCATCTTTTCATTGCCTGGATCTCTTATCTTTTCATCCTATTATCCGTTTTGCGGTTAGGCCTAAACTGATAAGTCTAGTTTGGGTTTGATTATCTTCAATTCATCCACAATCAGCTATTAACTCATAAGTCTAGTTTAGGGTCAACTCTTATCTACAATAATCACAACTTTCATTTTTTGGAGATCTACACATCCATTTCGATTACTTTGGTCTATCATTCTCTTAGAAGGTCAAAAATCCAAAACCAATAAAATACATCATTTATCCTCACTATCCTCAACCATCCATAATTCATAATCATACACCATCTATCATCTTCTGTTTGCATAATCATTTAAAATAAAAAAATCCAGAAACATTAACTTCCTTTGCATAATCATTTCATTTTAAAACATCAGAAATTCAAAAAAAAATTGAAAATCTCAAGAATCCAAAAAATGAAATAAATACCTAGAAAATAATATTTCTAAGTAAATTTATCTAAAAATAAATATGCTATAGTTATTTACAAACCAACTCCGGTTACTATCTACTTAATATCACAAAAGAAAAAAAAAAAAGGAACAATGGACAATAAACTTTTACAGCATCACGGTGACATCAGGTACAACAGTAGCTTGTACGTCATCACGGTGACAGCAGGAGGAAGATTAAAATTAATCATCACGGTGTAAAGTCTGGTATCGACTTTGGACTCGCACACAAATACAACTACTCTGCAATTTGCTGAAGGAGAACATACGCTGTGTACAAGTGACAACAGACTTGTTGCCTTGGTCTTTTGATAAGTTGAAAAAGCAATTTCACACAAAAATGAATTGGCGACTGTCTGACTCCCGTCATAATAAGAAAGGACTTACAAAGATAGAAGGTACTGTAGTTTTGAGAAAAGCATCATTTCTGGATGTTAAAGATTTCGGAGCGAGCGCTGTAGATAGGCTCTCCGAACTCATGCAGAGAAAAGTGTTTTTTCAGTTGGCAAGTAGCGACATAATTGATAATGGTAAGAAATATAATACATATCATTCAATAGAGTTGAATCGGACTAGAGAATTTCAAGCCCATACACAATATCATAACATTTGTGGCTTATTTATTGCAGAAACAGGGCATGGTAAAGTTAGCCCCCAGAAGGCTGACTTAAGTTGGAACTTCCCCTCTTTGGCAACGGTTATTACGGACACAACTCACAAAATCACTTTCTACTGGCCTCCTGAGTATGGTACCCCTGGTGCTATTCTTCTCACAAACAAGCATGCTCGAGAGTTTTTTCTGAAGACCGTTTCCATTCATGTCCCTGGCCAAGGGGATATTAATTTTCTCTGTAACTCTTGGGTTTATCCTTCATGGATGGCTAGAGTTTGTTCCAACTTTCTTGCTACGCGAGTCTTCTTTGCAAATAATGTAAAATACATGGATCTATATAATACTAGTTCGTTAAGAAAACAAAGGAAAAATTCTTCATTTAGGAAAGATGTGATGACATATTGTGTGTGCACTGTGTGCAGAGCTATCTTCCAGAGGAAACAGGCATAGGGCTGGTGGAGTGGAGGAAAGAAGAGCTAAGCAGATTGAAGGGAGATGGCACAGGCAAGAGGGAGCCATGGGATCGAGTTTATGACTACGATGTTTACAATGATTTGGGTGACCCGGACAACGACATTAACCTTCAGAGGACAACTCTCGGCGGATCGTCAGAATTCCCATATCCTCGGAGATGCAGAACCGGCCGAAATCGTACCAGAACTAGTGGGTAGCTAATCATTTTGTTGACGGCCAAATATATGGCGTAGGGAAGAGAGGGATACATTTACAATAGTTACTACTGTAACTGACTTGAGTTATTCTTTGTTGCAGATCATGGTTTTGAGACTCGAAAGCTAATTAGCATCTTGCCAGAATCCTTCTCAGCAGGCTTTTATATTCCACCCGATGAGAAGTTTCCTCATGCCAGTCTTTCTGACTTTCGAGCCCATTTCTTCAAAGCTTTCTCTAAAAAGTTCATTAGCGATCTTGCTTCAAATTTAAATGTGCTTAAAAACCACTTCGGCGATTTGAAGGAGGTTAAGGGGCTCTATAGCAAGGGACTTTCATCTCCAGCTGATATCACAATTAGTTTAGCCAAAGAAGTCGTTCCCTTTCATATGGTAAAAGGGATTTTGGAAACAGAGGACCAGGCGATCCTAAAGTTTCCAAAACCTAATATAATCTGCGGTAAGCAAGGTTAAATGCATACTTAATATGAAACCATATCACTGCATTACAAGTTGGGTAACAAAATACAGTTGGAGTTGGGTTCTCTTTAATGGCATTATGAATGTGATATGAGATACAGGGGATGATAATGCGTGGAGGAAAGATGAAGAGTTTGCTCGTCAAACACTCTCAGGAGTCAATCCGATGGTGATTCAGCGTTTGCAAGTAAGTACATATTTTGGTATTTTGTCTATGGAAGAATTGGGTTTTGGTTTAAACAGGATATTATAATATTTTTGATTTGTTTAGTTGGTTCATTTGAAATTGGTGATTTTATTCAAAAAAATTAGTGTATATATGAACAATCTAAGCAAATCAAAGCTAAAATGTGATGTTTAAACCTGCCCGTAAATTGATAAACTGTATATGTGGAAATTTATTTATTTTTCATCTGGTTTTATTGACTTTATTGACTTGAGGGAGGTCTCACTGTGACAGAGCTTACCCTCGTTGAGCAATGTGAATGCACAAATTTATGGTCAAACGGAGATTTCCATCACTGTTGAACATTTACAACCATACTTAGATGGCATCTCGGTGGAAGAGGTATTTTCTTCAAATATTTTGAACCTTTGAATGATATCATAGTTATGTTTCTTACCATCGGCTTGTTCTCAGGCTATTACATCAAACAAGCTCTTTATATTAGACTACTATGATGCTTACATGCCCTACGTAGAACGCATTAACAATCTTCCTACAAGCAAAGTTTATGCAACCCGCACAATCTTCTTTCTTCTCTCTGATGGAACTCTAAAGCCTATTGCTATAGAGCTGTGTTTGCCTCCCACATCTGTGGGACTCGGTGAGAGACGCGTCTTCACTCCTGATTGTAAGGGAGAAGAGGAGGAATGTTTGTGGGAGTTGGCCAAAGCTCATGTACGATCCAATGATTCTGGTTTCCATCAGGTAGTCAGCCATTGGTAAGTTATTTTCTGACAATATTTTGATTTAAAAAGTATATTCTAAATTTTCATTGGTTTAGGTGGCTTATTTAAAATTACATTAATAAATGAATCTACAGATTGAAGTTTAGAATGTACTGTTTAAACTTTAAACCTCACAACTGTACATAATCTAAATCTAATAATGAATCATTAATTTTGTGATGTCCATTTAATGGTTGCAGGCTCAGAACACATGCAGTGGTAGAGCCGTTTATTATCGCTACCCACAGAAATCTGAGCAAACTGCATCCCCTTCACAAGTTCCTTGTCCCTCACTTCCGCAACACCATGGATATCAATCGTGCAGCTCGCCAGAGCTTGATAAATGCTGGGGGTATCATCGAGAAATCTTTCAGCCCGGGCCATTTTGTAATGGAAATTTCTGCCAAAGCATACATAGGGTGGAGATTCAATGAGCAAGGTTTACCAGTTGATCTTATTAAAAGGTACATTGGGTTCTGACTCTTAGTAGCAATTATATAAGCTTGTAGCTTCTTATTTCCTTAAGAAGTTAATTCTGATGGAAATTCAGCCTCTAAAAATTCATTGCCAGCAATTCACTGCAAGAAAATTCACTGTCATGATAAATTCTTTGTAAGGAAAATTCACCAGCAATCACATAAGCTTGTAGCTTGTTATTCCCTTGAGAAGTTAGTTCAACCTATTTAGTATGATATTAGGCAAATTCACCCTCGGAAAATTCACCGCCAGCAATTCATCGCAAGGAAAATTCCCCACCACAGAAAATTCATAGCATTAGCATTTTTAATATATATTTTCAAGACTTTGAATTTTTTTTGCAAAAGAATAATGGAGATTGTATTTTTGTTATGGTCAAATTATTCTTTTACAAAAAAAAATTTCGAAGTCTTGAAATATATATTAAAATTGTTAATGGGATGAATTTTCTGCGGTGGTGAATTGCTGGTGGTGAATTTTCCTTGTGGTGAATTTGTTATGACAGTGAATTTTTTTGTGGTGAATTGATGACAAATTTTCCAACAATGAATTACTAGCAGTGATAGTGATTTAATATTTCTCATATATAAAACTTGCCTTATTTTTCCATTTTTATCAATGTACATTTCAATTAGACATTTTAAAAATGAAAACTTTAATGGATGTATTTATTTATGCTTATGCCTGGTGTGTAGAGGCATGGCTATACCAGATCCAACAAATGAAGCGAATGGACTGAAGCTTGTGGTTGAAGACTACCCATATGCAGTAGATGGGCTTGAAATATGGGATGCCTTGAAATCTTGGGTTTCCGATTACATATCACTGTATTATAGCAATGACCAAACTGTAGAGAGTGATGAAGAAGTTCAAGCATGGTGGAAAGAGATAAAAGAGGTTGGGCACGGTGACAAGAAGCATGAGGAGGAAGGATGGTACAAGATGAACACACTGAATGATCTGAAGGAGGGCATTACCACCCTCATCTGGGTTGCCTCTGCTCATCATGCTGCAGTAAATTTCGGGCAGTATGGGTATGCTGGATTCATGCCCAATCATCCCAGTACCACCCGGAAGCTCGTTCCCCACAAAGGATCGAATGAATATTCCGTGTTCCTCAGAGATCCAGAAGCATATTTTCTCAAAAGTCTTACAGACCCTGTGACAACCACCACTACCATGGCGGTATTGGAAATTTTATCTAAACATTCTACAGAGGAGATTTACTTAGGCCAGGGTCGCACCTCAGATTGGGTTGATGATTCTCGAGTTGAGGAAGCCTTCCAGCGATTTCACCGAAAGCTGTTGGACATCGAGAAGAATATTAAGGAGAGAAATGAGAACCCAAACTTGAAAAACCGATGTGGGGCTGCGAAGCTTCCTTACACACTCTTATTTCCTGACACTTCAGATGAAACCAAAACTGGTGGTCTCACCTTTAGAGGAATTCCTACTAGCATTTCCATATGAGTGAGGATAAATAGTTTTATACATGACCTTGCATTATGCAGTACCACCTCAATATCTACTTGTTTGTAAGCGTGATCTTATATTGTTTATCATATAGTGTCTATCTGGATTGGATATTGTGTAATATGAAGTATCTACCTCAATATCAAACGTGTTTGATGTACATAGCGCGCAGAAGATTTTTATATCTACCATAGGAAAAGCATTGTATTTTATTTTGTTTAAATATTAACTAATTATTGCACTTTTTGTGTGCAATTGGGTACGCCGAATATTTGGCTGGAATAGATAACAATTGACATAATAAGAAAAGGTAAAACTGAAATTTTTTTGATGCAAACGATTGTTTATCTTAATTGATTATGTTTAGATATATTGTTTAAATAGATCACCCTTAATGAAATAGAAAAATATAAATTGATTATAAATTGCTATTCACCAGCCTTCGTCTATCGTGCAAATTCTTGAGCACTTGTTGCATACTTGTAATGCCAGTCTCTTATGTCATTTTCAAATAAATATTTTTAAATGCAACTTTATTAAATTTGCACATAACATTGACCATATTTGTTTTGAGTTTCGAATTATTTTGTAAATTTGTAGACAAAATTGTGTATAATTTAGCACTAAAGATTATTTTTTAGAAATGTACACATCAAAGTTAAGACTATTATGTAAAGGAGCACATTTAGTCATCATTATACTGAAATTTGAACCAGAAACTATTGTGCATTGTGGTGTTCAGGTATTTTATACTAAAAAAAAAACATATTGTTTGGAAATGAAAAAATACAGTTCAGAAAGGTGGGTGGTTAGGAAACATTAACTTCAATTGTCTTAGGTTTCTTGGGCCGTGGAGGAGGAAGCTCGGGAAGGGTAATAGTGAGCAGTCCATCTTGATAGCTGGCAGTAGTGGCCTCCATATTGTAGTCGTCAAGTAGGGTAAATTTACACATAAATTTGCAAACACTGTGTTCCATATGGATGAATTTAACATCCTCCTCCTCGTTCCTCTTTCACTCTCCACTAATTTTTAGCACATTTCCATCTTCTACTTGAACCTGCTTGTTCTCAAACACAAAACAACAATTTGTTAGTCTTAGTGGCCAGCGATTTGTATCTTTTTCATATTCCAGATGTAGAGAAAATGAGGGTTTTAGTGGTTTATAATTGAAATACCTTGATTTCATTGTTTGTAAGGCCTGGCATGTCGATTATTAAGACATAAGAGTTGGGGAAGTCTTTGACATCAACTGAAGTGGAAGCGATGGTCTTGTTGTCCATAATATTTAGGAGTTTCTTCATTTCATCAGGGATGCTCAAAAGCTGGTGAATAGTGTTGATCAGGGGCTCCATCTCTTCTCATAGTTCTGCATTCTCGTTAAATATCATCATCAATTCATTCAAAATTATCCAAATGGTAAATAAATTCTTCACAAATTATAGAAAAAACATAAATTAACAACATTGGAAGGAGTTGGATAGAACATTTACCAGGTTAGTGATTATGGTCGAAGAAGTAGAAGTACAGGCACTTTGAAAGAAGTCACTAGTAGAATAACTACAAGAGATATTTGTGAAAAGTTAGAGAGACGATTAGGAAGGATGATGAATGGAAAACAACCAAAAATCAGCCATTGAGATGAAAGCAACTGTCTCGATCATGTAGAAAATGAATATTTGGAGTCTAAAGATTTAGAGAGGAGGTTTTTTCAATTTATTTAAGAAAGTATTTAATTTGCATTACAAGAATGTATTCCTTTGAATAGAAAGGTATAGTGAAATTGTAATTAGGTCTCTTTGAACACCAATATATCTGTAGTAAGAAAAAGGTATATTTATAACTTGAAGGACAATTAGTATGAATGGAAATGTTGAAGTTTGAAATATACATAAATATATTAGTTACCTTTGGTTGAGTATTTTGAGGGTCTTAGACAATGAGAACATATTGTAAATGAGCAATGAGAGGATTGTGTAGGTAAGGAAGAATACATATATAATTTAGAAGAAAGTAAGAATAGTAATAGCTAGTAGTGAAGTAAATAACAAAGTGGCATACCTATAGTAGTTCAAATTACCTTTAAGTGTTGGAGGAGTTTTAATTTGACATTGCTTGCAATCAAATCACTTCATTTATTTAGAGAGAAACATATGGGATTTGTTAAATGCGTTCATATCATTGGAATGAGAAGGTTGGGTGGATGTGAAGGCTTTGTAGATTAGGAATTCTTGAAATGGTTGTAAATGTCGATCCTTGTTGATCTATGTTTCCAATGTCAATTGCGGCCCTTAGAAGTGTAAGTCCTTTTGATTTGTGTACTGTCAATGCCCATTCCATTTTAAGTGGAATTTGGCGGCAAAGCCCTCGACTAAGTAGTGTTATTGGGACATTTATCAGATTGTTATGGTCCCAAGGTGGTCCAATGTAATTCTTGAAATGAAGAACAACACAAAATGGTAGTTGAGCTGGTTTCTCACCTTCACAGTATACAATAGCTTTTACCTAACCAAGTGCACCATTCACAAGTCCTGTCTCAACCCATATATTTGAACATAACATGACCTCTTGGCCAATAGATAAAAAAAATTGAGCTTGAAGTTTTTTGTCATCAGGATTTGTGTATGTTGACCCCCTTAGTTGCTCTGCAATGGAAAGTGAAACAGGTGTTTCCAAAGACAACAACATACATTTTTTGTGTAGTAAGACCAATTCATTTGTTGCAAAAAGATGCATGGCAAACAAGAAAACAAAGATTTCTATAGAACTGCGTGAGGAACTTGAACGTGACATTAGAAATTTCTAGTCTTCTTCTATAGGATTTGCATTACTTAGATTGTGGAGAACTGCACGAAAAGTAGTTTGGGAAGGATAATTACCAATTTGTCAAAAAATTCTTTTCAAATTTATCATAGTTGTGAAGCTACGCCATAGAGTCCCACCATAGGAAGTAGAAGTGTAAATGGGGATATCTTTAACTGGTGGCAGTTGGCCCAAGTCACCAAAGAGTATGATTGAAAACCCTCCAAAGGGTAGGTGGTTGTGGATGGGGAATGCTTCTCATAGTCTCATGTCAATAAATTCTAGAAAATTTGGACCAATGAAGCTCATCTCGTCAATTAAAATGTACCTAATAAAGTGCATACTTTATTGGAAGGTTGCAAGTTTTTTCCCTTCTATGGGGGACATTTCTTTTATTTGAATACGAAGAGAAAAATGGATTGTTGATACTTGAATGTTGAATGTTGCAACACCTTTCAGCGCAAGAAGTAGTATGGGTGATTGGTGAATCAGAGTTGAGGTCATGAGGGTGAGCCTTATTTTTTTTATGAGCTGTAACTTTCCAGTTCCTATAATTTCTTGAATAATTAGCTTGAGTGGTGGTTACAATGAAAGTGTGCTTAGATAGGACCAAATTATATCAAATTCTTTTTATTACTGAGTAGAGAAAGTAGTATGGGTCTGTTCATTGAGAACATGGTGCACTTGGAAGGTTGCTCGATTGGAGTCTATGAAAGTAGTAGAAAAAATCATTTGTATTGGGGCGAGGCTAGATTATTGCCATTCATGGTGATTGCCAATTTCCCGTCGACCAAGCATGTCTAGTGCATCAAGTTGTATAGGAAGGTTTGGGTGCAAACTTGAGAGAACCTATCATTCTTCTGGGTTGTGGCCTTGTAAGGAATGGTCAATGCTTGAGTTGCTACTTGCATCTGATGCTTCTGCTAGAGTTGGAAGTGTGTGATGTACATGCAATGCCATGTATGTAGAAGATAACCTTTCCCATTGTGATATAATTTGATGTTCGAAGGACCCAAAATCAACGTCACTATTGCAGAAGGGGTGGTATAAAATTAGTTCACTCCAACAAAATTCATGAAAGTTTTTGTCATCTCTTATAGAGATGGTAGTGAACCTAGGTGAGATGTGAACAATTGCTTTATGAGGGTGTTGCTTTAATTGTTCATTTTTTTAGGATGCTCTAAAGGTCCACTTTTGGGTAAGTTCAATGAGTGGCATTGCCTCCAGATGAATTGAACAGGCCATGTAGGCATCAATGTATGTAGGTGTTGTGGTAACTGATGTGGGTGAGATTGATACACATTGAAATTTAGGGTGATTAACATTTAAAGAAACAAATGTCATATTGGATATGGAGAGGGGTAATTCTAGTAGAAGTGGAAAGTTTCTTGGGCACTACTATCACGATCCACAAGGCTATTAGTAAGCAATTTATGAAAAGCAATTGGGGCTGGCATTTTTTATTCTAAGTTCATGGAGATGCGAGATAACATGGAATGATACGTTTTAAATTTGTGCTCAACTTTTGTAGCATATTTTGCAATATACTTGAGGATAATAGTAATTGAAAATACAATCTAGTAGTCTACATTAGCCCTCGAGATAGATAGGATAGATGGGTTGTGAAGGTTCAAGTGATCATCATTGCGAGCTAGTGTGTACTTAGGATGATTGGTCTCATCATTTGAAAGAGTTGACTTATTGGTGCAGGAGCACCTAATGGATTTTATGCCCCCATAAGACCATTTTGTAAAATTTCATTTATTTTTATGTTTTAAGTATGTAATAAGTTCATTTAGATGATATTGAATGTGTTTGAGTCAGTAAATAGGTTATTAGGTGGGTCATGAGTTCATTTTTACAAATGTTGTCAAAAATGTAAAAAATTGTCAAATTGCAAAATTGCAAAAATGAGGAATATGAAGGGTCATTGTGGGAAAAGAAGTTATTTGATTATTGGAGATGGAGAGGTGGGTGGTCATGTAATGGTTGGTTTTGGTCATCCCACACCTAGTTGTAGTAAAGAGTGCACCTCTTCGACCTTTGTACATGCATGCGAGAGATTCGCCACAAAGGATTTTGTCGGCAACAAGCTATGTTTAATAGGGTCACATTGGGTGTCACTTGTTTCCTTGAAGTTTCTATCTGTGGTTGTAGGATTTAAAGATGTTGAATAAGTAAGGTTTGAGACATTAGTAGAACACTCTAGAAAAATGGATATTGCAAGCTCATCTATTTGGACATCCTTGTAGAATGGTTCATCACACATCTTATATTTAAGTGCCTCATGGAAACATCCTCTATTCACATGGAAGCTATATGGTTGATGGCCGATATTTTCCCTGTTAACTATTAGAATATCAAGGTCATTAATATGCCTAGGTAAGTAGGATGGAATTGCAAATATATGTTGAGGAAAGCTGATAGTGTGGCCATTGTATTTTAGTTTCCCGCCTTCCATAGGTAACTTGAAGTATTGGGCTAACTCTTGCTATTAGCATTTCCTCAATTTGGGATAGAATTTGTAAACATACAAGTTGCTCACCAGGGTCCATGTTGTTCCACTTTGAGAAGCGATGGTCATTCTTTTAAGATGTGCATCTATAACAAGTAGTGAGTCCATTTATCAGCCTAGTTTTGACTCCTGGATATCTCTAGAGCTGTAGACATGGAAAATTAGCATCATGCATTTAACTAATTCATATTCATCCATTCATCAAATAAATCAAGTTCATTAAATTCAATCTCTAAAGTCATCCATTTAAATTAAATAAATCAACTTTATTTAATTTGATCCTAACATCACCCTCTTTGATTAAATAAATCAAATATTTATTTCATTAAATCTAAAATCATCTTCCATGTCCTTTAGATTTAGTTTAATCCTTAAATCTAAATCAAATGAATCAAATCCCCTAATCTTCTTTTAAATTCACTAAATCAGGATTAAATCTAATCTACTCCATGTCACATTCTCTAGATTTTCCCATTTCCACAAATAAAGGATTTTCATTAATTTATTAAATCTCCATTTTCCATCAACATGGCATAAAAATGGAATATTCCCTCAAGTTTGAATTCAAATCCAAATTGACATGTACATCCAACAAAGTATTTAATAGCTCTTACATGTCTCTTACATGTCTCTTGCACAAGTCAAACATAGCATTTAACTCATCTTTTCATCAAATTCAAATTTCAAATCTCCCCCTGTTTGGCACATTGACCAAAATGTGCTCATTCCTTAACCTCTCACATGTTTACAAGTGGCATCTTGTCACTAGTGGATATTTAGTCCCACATCCTCCATGTTTGGAATTCTTTTATCATTCTTGGATATAAATAGAGAGTTTCTCTATTGTATTACTCCTCCATAACTCATCCAAGTTAGCATTTCATCTTGATCATCATCTCCACAATCTTAGGCAACTTGATCACTTATCATCTTGTTCATCATATCATCTAGGAGCTTAGCAAGGATTGGGAATAGGCTTCTTTCCACAACAAAGAAGCACCAATCCACTATGAGATAAATATACTTCATGGTTTTTTTTATGCTTTAGTTATCTCATTATTTGATTGCATTTTGAAGCATGATGTATTATTTCATAAGGATGTTTAAATTTTTGCTTTGTTTTAATAACTAATCATGCTAATGTGTGCATTATATTTTAAGATATATGCAGATTTTAGCATCCACATAATGGTGCTAGAAGGATTCCACATAATGATGCTAGAAGGAGGGCCATTTTAGCATCATATGGTTTTCATGCAAACATTGGTATTTTACTACTCATAGATAAAAGCATGTTCTTTAATATCTTGTTCTAGTAAACAAGTCCTATCTAGGTTCACTTAGGATCAAATAAAACTTTTCATCCATCCCAAACATTTATCATCTCCATCTCACAAAAGAGCTTTGAGAACATCATTATCTAGACTTGGGTACATCCTTAAACCAAATCAAAATCATCTATTTAGTTAGATGTGTGTTGATGAATCCTTCCTCACACACTTAGTTAAATTATCAATTATTTGAACAGGTTTTATCCTAAAGATCACATCTAACATCTTAGGGTTTACAAGTTCATTATCCAAATCAAACCAATCAAAATCAAATCCTAAAGTCTAGCATTGATCCAAAGTTCCAAAAAAAATTTACACCCATATCATTCACCCCTTTCATCCTTCATCTCATCATTGGTCCTAAACACCTTAGAGGTCACTTTTGCAACAAGGCTAAAACACAAGAAGACCATGGAATATAAACTCGATCCACGAATCATGAGCAGTCCAAACCAACCAAACTATCAAAGCCTTATAATGTCGATTCATTATCGAAACTCACATTTACACAATCCATACGTAGGATATGTTGAGATTATGGATGCACAGTCCCTGAAGCTCCGAAATCTTCAATAAAGGACTTTAGCCATGAGATATAATCAACCACAAAGAGAAGTGTTGCAACTATGGAATGTTGATTAAAGACTATATATTGATATGATGAAAATGATATGTTACAAATAAACAAGATGCCTAAATATAAAGGCAAAAGAGAAAACCTAAGATGCATGAGATGTTTCCAAGTGTTATAATCTAACAACATGTGAACCCTATCAAGATGATTATTAAATGATGAGATAAGTTCTAGAAGGAATCTTATCCGACAACCTAGGAAGGGAATATTATCCCTTTTATTAAATGATTTATTAAAAAAGCAACCTAGGACTAAATGAAATATGACTTAAGTTAACTTATTCTAGTGTAATAATTAATTAATTACACTAACACCCCCTCATAAGTTCAACTTAGGGAGGAAAATGAAATTATTATGCAAGAAGATGATGGATCCCAACTATGAGGCCATGCTAGGTACCCATGTACATGAAGATGCATAAAATCTCCCACAAGCAAAGAAAAGGGAAAAACCCAGTGGGAACAAAACCCCTCTCCAAAAAGGAGATGAAAATGCAAAAAATATGGAACAGTGATGTTTGGAGGACTCAACATTATCCCCCCAAGAACTACAACCATCACATATATACAAAAAGATGTGGACTAGATAGCCCCCCCATAAAGGAGAGTAGTCCCCTCTAGAATGTCTTCAAGACCAGTGTGAAACTGAGTAGCCAAGTTAGATAGACCTGAAGAGAACCCATCCATGTGCCACAAGTCTAAAGAAGTGAATGTCTCCATCCCTACTAAAGTAAATCTCAACTGAGAGGTGTCGAAGGAAGAAGATGGGGACATGAAAAGAGCCAAGTCTATCCAGCCTCCATAACCCTAGTGAGGAGGGGGTGATGATGTGCTTCCTACCCTTGAATCTGGAGAGTCGGGAATAGGTTAATCTCGATCCCAAAATTTGGTGAACTTGTATACCTTTGAATGATGATCTGCTTGACCATAGGCAACAAGGACATCAAACCTATCCCTGATGATAGAAAGTTCTGAAGTGAACTCAATCTTCAATCCCTCCTGAGCAAGTTGATAGATAGACAACAAATTATGAGCAATTTGAGGAATCCAGACAACATCTTCCAACTTCCTGCCATCAAGAGCAACATCACAGATACCAACAACATAGACAATGTTTGCATTTGCTATAAACATCCGATCAAAGTTGGCAAGCCTCAGAAAATCCCATAAAATATTTTGTTGAGAATAAGTGACATGTTGGGAAGCACCAGAGTCAAGTACCCAACCTTCTTTGTTATCAACCAAGATAGTTATTAAAGCATTCCCATTTCCAATATTGTCAATAGTAGAAATTCCAAAAATGCATGATGATGAATCTTCATGAGAGGGGAGTGAGGAGATTTTACCGTAGTAGGTGGGAGAGAGATGTTGTGATCTCTAAGTATCTGCTGAAGCTCATGTATCTCTCTCTTGAAACATGTATCCTCAATGTGACCAAGCCCATTGTAGAAGTTGCACTTGGGCCTCTCCCTCTTTGGCTTGTCTTCCTTAGGCTGAGATGATGATTCAAAAGAAGCTCTTGTCTTTGATTTTCCCTTGTGCTTTCCCTTTCCTTTTGATGATCCTACCACTAATGCATGTGACTTTGTGGATTTATCAGCTTGATTGAGCTTGGACTATTCTCGAGTCAACCTTTCACAAAATTTATCAAATGATGGCATAACAAAGCTATTACCAAGGCCATCCATGGTGGAATAGAAAGAGGTAGTAAAATAGGAGAAGGAAGCTCTCAACTTAGATAAAATCATGAATATGCACTCTTTGTCAGACTTATCTTTGCCACACCTAGAAAGTTGAATCCTTAAAGATTTGAATCTTACTAGGTAGTCTTCAATGGAAGGAAATTGATCAACAACAAGTGAAGCAAGTTCAACCTCCAATTGAAAAGCTCCTACATCACTAACAAATCCAAAAAGATCCTTAAGCTTGTCGCAAACCTCCTTGGGAGTCTCACACCCTTCAATATGGAAGAATAAAGAGTTAGAGACATGTAGAGCAATGAGCCCCATTTCCTCTTCACACTTCATTTGATGCTAGAATTTTTCATATTCTCTAGTGAGATGAGGTTGATTCTCATTCAAGGTGGACCAAAGTCCCTTAGACCAAAGAAGTCTCTACATACTAACCTTCCATGTGTGATAGTTATGAGGAGTAAGAATCTCAAATCCTATGTCAGCCATTGCAGAAGGACAACTATCCAAGACAAAAAAATTCTGACAAAAAAAAGTTGAATGCAGATAACTAATGAACTACCAACTGAAGTGAAGCCTTTGAAACAAATTAAAAACCTAGAAATTGCCTCTAAACCCAAAAATTAGGTTTTCCACTTCAACTGAGAATAAAATTTGATAGAATTAGAATCTAGAAAAAAAGAAGCACACCTCTAGAAATTAGACTGAAAGAGCTTCCCATCGATATATCATTTGTAAATTTCCAATATCGTATGTAGAAGTTATGCCTCCTGGAAGAATTTTTCCTGAATGGAGATGGTATGGCTAACAAGGTGCAAAAAATAAGCACCTAGGGGAAAAGAAATATCAGACCTTGGTCATTGATGTGACCATAGGTGGCACTCACAGTTTTAAAAAAATCACCACCCTATGGGCGGTGTCAGAGCGATGGTTTGATAGTAGAAGGTGATGTCGTGGCCGACGGAGGATGCACTGCTTGGAAGTCAATAGAGTCCTTGGTTCTAATGGGACCGGGGGCTATGCAAAGTCTGTGGTAGGGGCTTCGGTCACTGGTTGGTGGTTGGAGAACTTCGATGGTGATTGGTGGTGGCTAGAGCAGACACTGGGAAAATGAACACTAGTTGTTGGTTGACGGCAGCGTGACATAGAGAGGAGGTCAGGAATGGGCCGACATTGATGACACCTGATGATAGCATTGAGGTGATGAGGCCGACCACTTGGTCAGTGTCTGCAGACCAACAACGAATAATTTTTTGAATATTGTAAATTACAATTCAAAAAATTAAAATGCCAAAAGAAAATGTTGTATGCCGACTACGAAAAAAATGAAACCCCAAAAACTATAGCCAAAAATTGAATATTTCTATCGACTATGAATATTATTATAGGTCGATCTGCAGAGAGTGAAATTTTTGCAAGAACTATAGAAATTTTTTTCCCAAAATAGCCAATTTTTTTTTAATTTTTCTAAAAAAAGATTTCATTTGAAGAGGACTAAGAGGGGATATTTTTTCCTGCAAATGTGTATAGATTGTACAAAATAATGCAAACCCTAGATTTTACCTCAAAGGCTCCCTGTTGATACTACTCTAATTTTGGCAAATGAACAAGTGATCTATGGGTTTTGAGGCCTAGTGGATGCAATGGAGAGGTTGGAGAGAGCCTCATCTGCACCAAAAATCATCTTGGCTCCCAGGTAGAACCAACTAGCCTGCAACGTAAAACTCCAAGCTTGGAAGAATCTTGCACTTCAACTTCCTAGATCAAGGGTTGATGTTTCAATGGACCAGCTCTGGTACCATCTTGAGATTATGAATGCATAGTCCCCGAAGCTCCAAAATCTTAAATAAAGGACTTTAGCCATGAAATATAATCAACCATAAAGAGAAGTGTTGCAACTATGGAATGTTGATTAAAGACTCTATATTGATATGATGAAAATGATATGTTACAAATGAACAAGATGCCTGAATATAAAGGCAAAAGAAAAAACCTAAGATGCATGAGATGTTGCCAAGTGTTATAATCTAACATGTGACAACATGTGAACCTTATCAAGATGATTATTAAATGATGAGATAAGTTCTAGAAGGAATCTTATCCCACAACCTAGGAAGGGAATATTATCCCTTTTATTAAATGATTTATTAAAAAAGCAACCTAGGACTAAATGGAATATGACCTAAGTTAACTTATGCTAGTGTAATAATTAATTAATTACACTAACATGATCATTATATCCTAAAAACCTCAATGGCACAAAAAATGTGAGTATTCCCAATCTAAATTTTAGAACACCTTTCCCAATGGTAGATTTAAATCCAAGTCCAAATTTACAAATCTATCAACCAAACACTCAATGCACGAGTCTTCCATAAAACAACATTATACCACCAAATCCATACATGCCAAATTAGAATATACCAAGTACAACTATAACAAACATGAAAATTTTAAACCCACACTTTGGAAACTTTTTGGATAGATATGTTTTCAAATCACATGAATGTTGTTCAAAATCCATCACACCCATATGTGCCCCTCATCTTTCACAATGAACCATCATCATCATCATTTAATGCAACACCACAAACCTCTCTCCCCATGAACTCACAAGGAGAAGGTGACCTCTTTGGACCAAGGGGAATTTTTGATCAAACAACATTATTTCCCCAAGGGAGCATTCCATCACTCTCCCATGACTCCCACCCTTTCCATTAACATTTGTATCACCTCTTGGTTTGGGGCTACCTTTGCTACCACCTCTCATCCAAAACATTCCCCCAACCATCAATCAAGGCATCATACCAAATCTTCCCCCCTTACCATTGATATCACAACAATAGATGGCGACCATCCCCATAGCACAAGCAACCAACGCATTGTCTATCATCCCTCAAAATATGGTCTCTCAAGGACTAACCATATTCATCGCACCATCCACCACTCAAATCCCAATCATTAATACGATGGTACCTCTTATCACCACAATGAGAAGTATTCCAAAACCACCTCCGCCACCACCACCACCCAAACCAAACACATCCAACCAATATAGCATTGCGTTGTAAGCCGCTCAACAGGCTACTTATTAGATGACACTCCAACAAAACCAAAACTGAAAAGCTGCACAACTAGCTACTCAACAAGCTACACAAGCTTCTAAAGTTTCCCAAGCCACAATACAAGCCCAACAAGCACAAGACCAGGCTTAAGCATGAGCACAAGACCAAGCCCAATAAGATTTTTTTTTCCAAAATCCCAACAAAATATTAATGACTCCATGTATCAATCCAAGTAAATGATCACATGATCAAGACCTATCCATCAACGAGCACATAGAAGATGTTCCCACTTCATCAAATGATCACATCAACATGCATCAAGAGTCACTTTTTTATCATGATAAGAATCCCTCAACAATATTCGACAATGATCTATTTCAAGGAGTGTTAACATTATTTGATCTTATAATCAATGATCCATCGACCAATGATCATGTGTGAAATGTGTCTACATCACCTAATGAGTTAGAGGACATATCTCAAAAATTTAAGTATAGCAATGGTCTTTTCCAAGAAATATTGACATCCTTCGACCTCATGATTGCCAATATTGAAGGAATCTTCAACTCAACACTTGATCAAAATTCACTCAAAGATCAAGAGGATATTGAGCCATTTCTTATGCCTAATGGCCATGTCCAAGAACCCTTTATAAACAATTCTTCCTTTGAAATTGACCCATGACTTGATCCAAAGCATGTCAAAAGCAATTATGAAATCATTCAAGATCAAGAATTCATAGCTCCAAGATACTACAATGATCTAATAGACACTCTCCTATCTATACAAGATGATCATATCCACATAGCACATACTCCTCCATCTACCCATGAGATGCTTTATGTGGATGGAAACGTAGATGATCTTCATTCAGAATAGGATTCCTTTGCTCTTGACATTACTACACAAAAAGAGTGGGTTATTGGTTCCTACAATCAAATAGAGTTATCGACATCAGAATCATATATAGCCCAAATTCAAGCTGAGGACATCATGTATGAGGATATCCAGCATTATCCACTCAAAGAAACGGTTTAGATAGAACAAGACATTCTAGAGTTAGCAAAGTAACAAATTGAAACAACATCATTTACAATAAAAAATTATCAGAGAAGGCTTACTGAAAAAGACATCTCAAAAGAAGAAAAATCAAGGAATGAAAGTGCCACTACCACCATACTGGGGGAAACTATGTCTCAAGCAAACATCAACATAGGGAGCATGAAGAATCCTTATGATGAAACTAATCAATGCCAATACTACAACCAACCATGTCATGAATCTTCATCCACCCATCACACCATCCATGAATTGGGACCAACATCAAAAGAAATATTTGAATCAAATCACAAATAATGTTATCAAAGAAAAAGAATCTAAGAAGGATAATGGAAAAATCAAATATAAGTGGATACCAAAGAAAAATTATCCCTATCAAACTCCATCAGTCAAAGAAACTATGGGGAAAAATAAAAAATGGAAAAGTATCCAACAAAGATGTCCACAACGGAAAAATCAAACTTCTCAAGTAATGTACAAATTATATCAAGAATTGGTCCTAATTCCATGCACACTTTCATATCTACCCATCATTGTTCATCTTCCCAAGTTTGGAGAGTCAAAGGTTCCAAGCTGTCAACCAATCCATCTTTTACCCCTCAACACACTCCATCCATGCATTTAGAAGGCATTCTATTGCGATGTGTGCACAAAGACAAATTTAACCCTAATATCAACAAAGCATATCAGGAATCCCAAAAGTTGCATTCAAATGCACGTATCTTGGCAAAGAAGCTTCTTCAAGCAAGATATCGATGACACATTATGACAGGGGAATCTACATCGACACCACTAGGTGGTTCAACATGAGCTTTAAATATTTCAAAAAAAAATAAAAAATAAAAAATATGAAAATCCAAAAAAATAAAAAAAAAGGATAAAAATGAGTACAAAAAAAAATCGTCCTCTAGTGAAAACAACTACGGTGGTGCTTTGGGTAGCTAACATGATGAAAACCTGTCAAACAGGCGTCATGTGTAAGAATCGAGTATCTACATGCACTAATTCAAGTAGAAGCATCTCATCCCATACACAATAAATCCAACATTCCATTTACCTCATCCATAATAAATCTATTCATCCATGAACCATTGATCCAATCCATTTTGCATCTAGACTCCAAGTTATCTTCATCTTGAAAAATTTTGGTGCACACTTTACGCTTTCTTATGGTAGAAATCTTGACATGGGTCATTTTCATTGATCATATCCTACCAAACATTATTTTAACCATGAAGCATTATCCAATGAAGCCATCCTCTATCTGAACACATTACCTTATTGCAAGATAATCCATATGCATCCTTCCACACACCTATCCAAGAATCCACCCATGGAATTCCATACATTGTTAGACACTAGGGGCAAATATTTACATCTTGCTTTGGGAATAAATCTTGATCTATATCCTCCAACTTATGTGGTGATCTGAATATTGGAAAATTTGAAATAGAATTGGTCAAGCGGTCATGAGCCAAAATCCAAATCACTAGCCCATGGCATCTTTTGATGAGAAGAAATTCCTTATCAATCTTTGTCCTTCATCGAACATCGATCCAAACAATCAATATCAATTGCATCTAATTTGTATGTCTACATCACATCAAATCATTCAAACAACTTTTATTCAAAATCAAGTTTCATCAATCATGGTAAATCAAATCCAATAAAAAAATCATCTCGGGATGTCCTTGTGTTGCTTAACACTATCCTTGCATTGTTTTGTATCCTCGACTATGTTATCATCGTCAATCCCTCATCATCTTGGGATATCCATCCTAACCCTTGTGTTGCTTAACACTATCCTTGCATTGTTGTGTATCCTCAACATTGTTATCATCATCAATCCATCGATTCGATCAATCAACCTTAGCTTGTTTTTCAACAAAATCCCAAAACAGATTGTTGATATCATATCCATATCCAAATACTCAAAATCATGCAAAAATTCAAAAACATCAAAAAATCCAAAAACATTTGGAAAATCATAAAATCATGTGAAAAATCTAAAAACATGCATAAAAACCAACAAAATCCAAAAAATCCAAAACATACCAAAAATCCAAAAACACTCAAAAAATTAGAAAAACATCAAAAATATGTTATCTGAACTATGTTGTCTCTGAGCTTAAATGTAGGAAAGGTTGATCTTTGATCAGTCCTCGAGACACAAAATCCAAAAACATTCATAAACTCTTAGAAAACCCCAAAACATTCAAAAAATCAAAAATCAAAACATTTGTAAAATCTTGAAAATACCAAAAACAGCCTCAAAACATTCCAAAAATGTGAAAAACATCCAAATATTTGAAAAAAATCCATCTGTCTCATCTCACTTTCACTCAAAATAATCAATCATCTATAATAAACTTATTGTCATCTTCTTCCTTTGGAAACACAAATAGAAAAAGTCATAGCAATCAACAAAAGAAAACTTCAAACACAAAATAAAAATCAAAACAAGAAACCTTTAAACATAAAATCAAACTCTTGATCATTCACAAACATGTCAATTGACTTTGTATCAACAACCTTTCAAACAAACCTATCACCTTTCCACCATCCACTAACATGTTCTAGGATGTATCCCTCCTACAATGGGAATTATCTTTTGGCAAAACACTTTGGATAAACAAAACGACATGCCACCATCCACTAACATGTCCTGGGATGTATCCTTCCTACAATGGGCATTATATTTTGGAAATAATTTTGATTCTTATCCTAAACAAGATGCATCCCTTTTGCTAGAGGTATGAAGAACATTGGCTTGTTTGTGTACTTGATCTTTTCTTTTGATTTATCTTATTGTGCTCATTCCAATGACCTCTCGATGATATCTAATCAAAGCAATTTAGAGAGAAACGAATGGGGCATCCATCATTATCCTTTTGTCTGATGTGCTTGTTGGATGTTCTTGTAATATAACTTGGCGAATACTTTCTTTGTTAGGTATGTCCTAACAAGGTTTCCATATGTCAAGTATGAACAAGAATAATCCTATCTATTTGTTGAGTCAAATTCCATCACACTAGGTACAACACCATCCTGGTTCTTTATGCCTTGATGCATCGTATCTATGTGTATTATCAAACATATGGTAAGTAGCCCTTTTAAAGTCCCAATTCTTGATAATAAAATCATCATCTATCATCATCATCTCTAATAAAGTCTCATCAGATCATGGACTTGTTGGATCCTCTTGTCATCATCTCATTTCGTCTTTCTTTTTTTCCACACTAAACCATGTCATGATCAATTAATCATCATCGCCAGTGCATCCATCCTGCATCCACAAATCATTAGCATACATAAATCTCATAATAATAGCATATCACATCATCAATCTCATCTATCTCACATGGAGTCCATATCATCATTTAAGTTGTTTAGGATAATATAGATCAGTTATTCTAAGCATCTTAAAACTATCTCATTTGCATCATCATCACAACTATCCATATGTCCATCTTGAGCCTCTTTATTGTGAGATCGATGCTCAAATCAAATATTTTTGCTCAATCTCTCAAGGGGGCAATGTACCAGTATACTTCTTTCTGCTGGGTTATCTAAAAAAATCATAATTTTTTTGAATTTTTATCACGGTAAGTTTATTCTTTGAACCAACACAACAAGTACATTGCATCAAAGAGGGGAAAAATTTAGACATGCAAAATTAGCATCATGCATTTAACTAATTCATAGTCATCCATTCATCAAATAAATCTAGTTCATTAAATTGAATCTCTAAAGTCATCCATTTAAATTAAATAAATCAACTTTATTTAATTTGATCAGGTAACATCACCCTCTTTGATTAAAAAAATCAAATCTTTATTTCATTAAAATCATCTTTCATATCCTTTTGATTTAGTTTAATCCTTTAATCTAATTCAAATGAGTCAAATCACCTAATCCTCTTTTAAATTAACTAAATCAGGATTAAATCTAATCTAATGCATGTCACATTCTCTAGATTTTCCCACTTTAACAAATAAAGGATTTTAATTAATTTATTAAATCTCCATTTTCCATCAACATGGCATAAAAATGGAATATTCCCTCAAGTTTGAATTCAAATCCAAATTGACATGTACATCCAACAAATCATTTAAGAGCTCTTACATGTCTCTTGCACAAGTCAAAAATAACATTTAACTCATCTTTTCATCAAATTCAAATATCAAATCTCTCCCTTTTTGGCACATTGACCAAAAAGTTCTCATTTCTCAACCTCTCACATGTTTACAAGTGGAATCTTGTGATTGGTGGATCTTTAGTTCCACATCCTTCATGTTTGGCATTCTTTTATCCTTCTTGGATATAAATAGAGAGTTTCTCTATTGTATTACTCCTCCATAACTCATCCAAGTTAGTGTTTCATGTTGATCATCACCTCCACAATCTTAGGAAACTTGATCACTTATCATCTTGTTCATTATATCATCTAGGAGCTTAGCAAGGATTGGGAAAGGGAGTCTTTCCACATAAAAGAAGCACCAGTCCACTATGAGATAAATATACTTCATGCTTTTCTTATATGCTTTAGTTATCTTATTATTTGATTGCATTTTGAAGGATGATGTATTATTTCATAAGGATGTTTAAATGTTTTCTTTGTTTTAACAACTAACCATGCTAATGTGTGCATTATAGTTTAGGATATATGCATATTTTAGCATCTACAGTCTCCATGCAAACCATACAAGTTGACATTTTTGATAGGCTATCTAACTTTGATCAGAAGTTACGTCTAGTAGAGAAATACTCTTGGGGGAAAAATGGCGAAGGGTGCATTTTGATATCTGGGTCGGGATGAACTATATTTTGTGGGGGAGGTGCAATTCTTTATAGGATGGGTATAGTAAGAGGTGAAGATATTGTAGATCTTGAGGCTCTATAAACAAGAGTTTGATTGGCCCTACATCTTCATTTATGAATTTCATCTTTCCTTGCATGGTATTGTTTACGTTCAAGTGCATTTTGATGAGAATGTATTTCTTACATTCTTTCATTTTCTGCCTCCATAATAGCAAATTCTGATGGTAAAAGCAATGAAATAGATTTTTGAGAGATAATTAGTAGAATATACAAGATACATACATACAAATTTGTATGTAGAAATTTTAATGTACATAAAGTTGTAAGAAATTATGGACAACGTTCATTTAAATATGTTCTTTTCATTTAAATTTGAGGAAAAACATGATCAATGTGATGATGAAGGAGAACATAAGCTATGAAAATTACAAATTGGAAGGAAAATTTAGCAAAAAAATTGTATATGTCTGAATATGCAATTTTTTTTATAACAAAATAAAACTCTTTTCATCTACTGATAAAGTTTACATATATGAGTAGGTGGAGTTTACAATATTGCTAAGAAGAGAGAAGTACAAAATTTAAATTGGCTTAATGGCAGTGACAACAATGCTTTGTGTTTCGTGTCCACCAAAGGGAATCATTTGGATGCTCAAATCAATGTAAAATTGGCTACCAACAATATGGTCCAAAATGTCTTTAGCAACATCAAGTTCAACAAGCAACATCTGAAAATCCTCTATGGAAACACCAATTAATGAATTCACTGGACCTTCAAATGTAGTAACTTTGAGGAGTTCACCACTTGCATCTTTCAAGTCCATTTTGAGCATGTAGCTAAAGTCACATTTAAGGTGATCTTTAGAGCACTTTGGGAAATGAAAAGTAGTAGGGGAAGTTTACAATACCTCTTTTTTACACTTTTTATTGTCCACAAATAGAGGAAATGAAAGGTAATAGAAGTTGTCAAGGTGCAGATTTGAAATGGAGGCCTTTATGCAATTTTTTTTCTTTTCAAGCATGCTTTTATTTGCTAGAGATGAGATATTGACTGGATTGGCAAATTGTATGGGAGGAAGTTTGTTTTTTGAAAAGGAACTAAAGGGCTTGGAAATATCTGTAGTGGCATACCATGTTTGTAACGTCAAGGTCTCTACTAAATTTGGGTTAATTACAACTTTAGTTGGGAAAATAGTGTCAAGACCTCTCCCACACCACGTGGTAATATGTCCCGATTTAATCAAAAATACATAAGGGTTTGATTGTACATGCATATCAGGAACATGTATCCCATCAATATAGCATTGATGACCCCAAAGTGTAACATCTATGGTAGAAGCTGACATGTCAACAATTGTAGCAATGCATTTAATTGTCTTTGTACCATATCTTTTACAATTGGTTGATGTAGGGGAGATAGCTACAAGTATTCCAATGACATCGACAATGGAATTGATAGGAAACAAGGAAAATGAATGAATGCTTTTAATGTAGAAAGTATGTGTGGGTATTGTGGAGTTCAAGGATGTGGATGCAATTACATTTCATGAGCTATGAAAAATTATTTTGTAGGGGTGTGTGGAGCTATTGTATTTTTTGTTTGCAACTTTGATGCATTCGTTGGAGTTAACATAAAGACTATCAAAGTTAATAGCATGGAAAACTTCTTCAACTTGTTCGTTGAAGCAAGAAACATTAATTTCAGAGCCTACCATGTCTACAAAATCAAATCCAAAAACTTTTCCACCATGCCCAATATTTTTATATTCATGGATTGACGATTTCATCAAGGCTCGACCATTAATGGTCCAATGCTTATGGTTGCGGATTAAATTTTTTATGGGAATTGGATTGAAAGGGGATATACTCTTTTGAATCTGAGGATCACCATCTTCTTCAAATGAATCATTTGTAGATTGAGATAATCCCAATGGGGCTAGAGAGCTACTTGATGGGAGGGAGCTTCTTGAATGGAGGAGAGGAGTTGGAGTTCCAACAATTGGTGCATTGTTTGAATTTAATTCAAAGTTTTCAATAATGATAGCCCTACAATTTTGTTAAGTGAAACATTTAGTAAGAGCATCTAGGGGAAAAATTAAAAAGAGGAAAATTTTATGGGAATGTGTCGACGTACGTAAATTTGTGGAACATCTTTGAACTATATTATTTAAGTAGGACAATAGAACCTTTTACTAAAGCATCCTCCAACGCAAGATCATTGAACTCACTAGGAAGTAAACCATGATGTGTGTGCAAACCATGAGAAAGTTCAACATGGTATTTGACGAGTGTAGAGCGAGCTTGTTGAATGGAATCGATGGATGCAACTTGAAAAATAGGGGTCAAACTAGATATGCCTGCAAGAATATCTACAATGGAATTTGCAGTCAATGTTACCATCATTTTTTTCTTACTTAGTGTACTAAATGCGCCTACCAGCATGTCGAAATATGATAATTATGTTTTTGAAAATTTGAATTTTGTGAGCAATAAGTTTGGGACCAAATTGAAAAATTCTAACTTGGTAACAATGGTAATGTAAATTGGTCGCAAAAGAGGAAATTTTTTGAAAAAGATGGTATAAGCTTGTACAATTCTTAAAAAAGCTAGTGGTGTTTTTGAAAAAGTACAAGACTATGTTTTGTGTATGATCTTTTTTTCATAAAACTACAAGAAATTTGAACAAATGGTAAGGTAAAAAAGGTTTTGTAAGCATCTTTCAACTTACTATGAAGGAAGAATTTCAAATAAATTTGTATCCTAAAGAAGTGTATATAAATAAAAGAGACCTGTTATTGTTGATGGGTGTTTTTGTACACTTTCTCAACACAGGCAATGCATATGTGCACTACCTCTCTTGAAAGGAAATATCCAACAACAAGTTGTTGAAAATCGCCACAAGGTCTCTTAGGTGTTAGGTCATGACATGCATGGAACTCCTTAGTTGATGTTTGATGTGATTTGCTGGTAACCATAGGGCAGACTTACGTAGTTGTATGCAAGGTGGATCTTAAAATCTAGAGTTTCTAAGATGGGAGTTAAGGTGCACTTTGGTATAGTTTCAAACAAAAATCACCACTTTAACATTTTCCTTAAGCTTTGGATTTACAATGTGCAATGAACCTTAGCACAGTCTATTTCTAAAGAAAAGGAAAAAGTGCAGGGAAGTTCCTGGATCTACAACTAATGATGAATAATGATCATGGAGGTTCTTCTATGGATAGTTTCCTTCAAACAAGATTCCACCTAACCAAGAAACCTACATTATCTTGAAATTTGTGCTATCTTCAAATGTCTGTAGATATTTTACCATTCATACACAATTTTCATGCATGAATAAAGATAAAATTTTAAAAGAAGCTTCAAGTTTCAACCTAGACTAACTTTACAAGACCATTTACCAGTAGTAAATAGCAAAAAGTATGGACTGGAAGTCATCAACATAGCAGAAATTTCTACAATCATGGAACAACACTACCAAAATCTATCTAAGTAGTTTAAAGCTAACTAAAACAACAATGTAAATCTAAACAAAGCATCTAAAAATGGAGATTGAATCATGAAACATGTGAAGAACTTAGAAAATGCACCAAGTCAATGTATTTTCACTAGAAATTTCTGCAACATGTCTTTACAACAACTCAACTCTCTCTTTGAAAATGAGAGGAGACCCTCATTTATAGTGCCCAAAAAGTAGAACGAATGGCCAAGATTCGCTACAAACTAGGGTTCTATCTACCCCCCAATATATTACAATTTAAAATATAATTTTTTCTTCATCCCTATTTTGTCCTCTAGTGACAACACTTTAGTATCTTGTCCTTTTGTTGATTGCTATTTTGTTGTAGCTATTCCTTTAGAAGCTCTTCACTAACAATAGGATTTCCTTCTTGCTTCTTCAATTCTATATACTCCATGAACTTCAAGATTAGCATATGTGCAGGATCATCATGGAAAAAATAGGCCCTTAAGTGGCAAAAAGTTCAGAAAAATCAGTGTTAGGCAACTCGACATAAAAATTTGAATAAGTTATCTATATTATTTCAAAAATATGTAAGAATAGAATCTGTAGAAAATTGAATGTAGTTTCTAAAATACTAGGTTTATTTAAAAATAAATAAAATCTATTTGGTGAAATTTTGAAATTTCAATGCAATAGTACTTAAATTTTAGGGAAAAATAAGAAGTAGGTGTCTGTCTGACCACCATAACCATAATAAAATGATACTATTTTTTTATAAGATTTTAGATATAAGTATAGGACTCATGTTTGGATGTGATGCATATTTTTTTGTAATTTTTTTCCAAGTAAATAATTAATTATGACTTTTTTATTACAACTTTTAAAAAATATAAAAACTCATATGTCTAACCACCTTAACTTGGTCAAAAATTTATGAAATTTAATTTTTCTTTTTTTAATTCTATAGTATGTGAAGCATAGAATGTGGCACATGTTTTGGATTGAAAAAATGTGATACCGTTTGAAAGTTATAGATGTTTTTCAATCAGCCTATCAATCAATACGTTAGCCGTAATTCTAATAGAAAATAAATAATAATTATTTATTAAATTCAAATTAAAGCATAATTTATATTGGTGGAAAGCTGGGAATATCCTCTAAAAACCCTTTTCATTTCATCAATTTTGGGTAAAACAAAGTCGTCAGCCACATACCCTACAAATACCCATAATATTGCCACATTTTGGCCCATCATGATCCTGCACATACCCATTAGCGATTGGAGTTTGTTGACCTCTATTATCTTGGACTGCAACACTTGATAGGTCCACTCTTTGGATTGTTCAGTGAGCTTTTCCCAATCCTCTTCATACTTGGTAGCGTGATCCTAGAATAACTCTGACTGGGCAAAGTCTCGGGCTGCAAAACTCATGAAGTCGGTAGTTATTTCATCTAACATCCCATCTTCCATCATTTTCTTGAAATGAGGCCTTACTTTATCTGCATCCATTTTCCCAATTGGCATCTCATAGCCTGTCATTAGCTTCAAGTATTAGACACAATCGATCCTAATCTCTCTAACCCATTCAATTTTTGGATCTACTTTGTGAATCACTTGCTCCAAACTTTCTTTTATGTTGTCAAAGTCCCACTTTCATACATCCACTAGCCAATGATCATCCTTCTTGAACATGAGTTCCTTTTCCCATGTCATGCTTGGAAGGCTGAGAATAGCCTCAATCTTTGGATAGGTGGACTCGTATCTCATCAAGAAGTTAGAGTGAAGCCTTCTTATGCTCTCGAGAGATTGTTGTAAGTCCAAGAACTTGTTGGCTATCTAGAAAGCTTGGCCAATGCACATATTTCCAATGTATAGAACTTGTCAGAACTAGCTTTTTGTAGTTATGTCCAAATTCTCTCTTTTCTAGTTTATCAATTTGTTCCTTGGACAAAAATTGTAGTGGAGCCACCGACATGGTAGGTATTTCTTCAGCTGAGGACCATTGTTGGATGTAAGTTGTTAGATTAGCTACCTGTGCTTTAAACTCATCCTTTGAGACTTTATCCTACTATATTAAATGTACAAATATGGCAATAGACTCCTCAAAGTTCTCCACCTTCTACTCTCTGGTAGTTGTTCCCAAGTCAATTGTGGAGATATTATAGCTCACACCCTCTTTGCCCAGTAGTGGCATGGCTACTTGCATAGTTTGAAATCCAGAAGCATCCATTGTTACCTTGGATCTGATTTTGGGCTTCTTCTCTTTCCTCATGGTGATCTGTGCTCTGGATAAGATAGCCTCTAGTCTTGCTCTTGGATCTTTTGGTCCAGGGGTCTTCTTTTCATGTTGTCTCTCTAGCCATTAGGGCATAGAAGATTTTCCCTTAGGTGATTCACAATCACCCTCGTCCTCCTTGGTTTGGATCTCTATTTCCTTGCCTATTGGATCCCTTTCCTCCATTTCAGTGTTGTCCTCTTCTTCCTCATGAAAGTCTTGGATGAACACAAGGTGTTTGATTGGAGGCCTAGTAGGAAATTGCTCCCTTGGACTTTCCTCTTTCTTGATTTCCTTGTCCTTTCTTTCTTCAGCTTGTTCACCCTTGTGTACATGCCCTTTGGGTTGTCAATTTCAACACTTTTGTAAGCTTGATCTTCACTCTCAAAATTTTCCTATTCTACATTCCCTTCTTCTTGATGAGGAGATGACACACCTTCATGTTCCCCTGTAGAGAGTTCCACATTTTCTGTTGCCCTGTCACCTTCTTGCCTTTCTTCTATGGGAGGTGACCTTTCTTCGTCTTCTTCATCATCCTTCAATTTTTGGGCCATTTCATCTTTGAAATCATCATAAAATGTAATAACCTTGCCACTGGAATCCTCTTCTTTGTCTCCACTTTTGGAAGACCCAGTTTCTTCTTCTTCATGGACCACCTTGTCAATTTGTCGGTGCTCATACTCTAGTTTTTTGTGGTACACATCAGCTTCCTCCTCCACTTCCCTTGAAGCTTCCATCTCTTACTTCACTCATTCTTCATAGATTAGCATCATGGACTCCATTGTTGGTGGGCTCATCAGAGGTTGCAAGGGTGAAGCACTAGTGAGGACCTGCGCTAAGGTAGCTTGGATGGTGGGATCTAAGAATATCTAAGAAATCTTAGAGGGGATGTTATGCATGTGCCTCAAGAAATCTTGTAGCAATGTGAGTGTGGAAATTATTATTGTTGCTGCTACAAGTGGAAGTGATGTAGTGGGAGACATGGAGTTGAAGAAAAGTAGAGAAGTTGCAACGAAGGAGGATTCAACCACTAGAATGGGCCTTGTTGGGGGAGAGGAGGTGAGATGAACCAAGATGTCCACCGTAGGTGGGGACGTGGCAACCAAGGCTTGGGAAATAGATGGAAGGGTAGCGGAAATAGGGAGAGCCAGAGGAGGTCTTGGCTGATTTGTTTTCCCTTTCTCTCCCTCACAAAGGGGATCCTCTTGAATCATTGGCAGCCCTGCGATGCTTCCCATCCATTTGGGCCTCTTTGACGGTGAACCTTGTGAATCCTTTCTTGAATAAACCTCAGAATCTAGTGACTGCTTCCCCTCAATCCCTTTCCTCTTCTTTGATCTTGTGAGTGGAGAAGATTTGGATGTCCCTCTGGTTGAAGTTGTAGCAGCGACATCTTCTATAGCACTAGGCTCACTCTTGAGCCCCTCGTATGTTAGGAAAACCCCTTGTTGCTTTAATCAGGCTACTTGTCCATTAACCCAATATTTGGCATGAGCCACAATTGTCTTGGTTATAATATTGAGGTCATCGACCTCCTGCTCATCCAAATCTATTGTTGGCAGTGGCAAACTAGTGACTGCGGCATACCTGACGTCCGTGACAGTGCTTTCATCTTTTTCAACTTGATCCAAAATAGGAAATAGTTGCACCCTTCTTACAAAGTACACCATCATCCACATGTAATTTCTTCCACAAACCTCCTTATCATCCTGGAAATCTACCTAGAAATATTCAACGTGATGCAAATGGGAGAACCCTGGTCCTAGTGCCTTCCTTACATGTTGATATGGATTCATCAATGGGCGAGCAATGTGTAGGAAGAAATGGTACTCTGTCACTTCCTTCTCAAAATTTCTAGCACACTAGGAAGTTTTCATTTTCTAAATCCCTCGGTTGAAAGCTAAGGGATAAAGGATCCCCGCCAAGTGTTTTCCATTAAGGACTAAATGTATATGATGCAGCTATTGGGAAGCTTATTTGGCCTCTCTGTGAAACCTTGGGAAAAAAATGTATGTAAACTTGGGGTAATGTATGAAAAGGAAGGTGTATTGCTTCAATAATGCCTAAGCACTATGAGAGACCCATCTTCAAAATCCCCTCCAAGCAATCTAATGATGTGGCCAATGAAGGCATTGTTCACCCTGCAATACTCCTTGAAGTTCCTGAACTAGAGTTGGGGATATATGTCATAGACCTTAAGTCTTCGACCCGGATCCTAGTGAGGTCCCACAAACAATCCAGTGTACTACCTTCACTTAGCCAGTGAGTACATAAGATAAGACGTCATATAGAACCTAGAGGTTTTCTTGACATTCATGAACTGCTCATGGAAGCAGTCACTTATTATGCCTCCCTAGTAGAATGAGGCCTTTGTGGTGACATCCTCATCCCCACAGAGGATCTTCTCAATGAAATGTACCATCCATTCTTGAAAATACATAGTAGTGGGGATGTCCATTACTTTTCTCAACATGGTTACCAAGTAATGGTAGTCCTCATGGAAGTCAGTGTGGAAGAGCTCTTGAGGAACCTTTGTAGCGCTACCCCTTTTCTCTTTGAGCCAGTATTGGATTATTAGCTTTTTGCAACCCATCACGTCATCATCCCATGTTGACTTGCACTCTGTTATGGTGGGCATCTCCATCTCCCCAAAGGTGGGGATGTGAAAAGTCTTCGTAATTGCCTCACCTAACTTCTCAGCAAGGATTTTTCCATCTCTGTCAACAATGGTTTGTGTCTATGGCTGATAGGTCTGCCGACAAGCCATGACCAATGTGGGGGCTATGAGGGATGAAGGGAAGCCTACAACTTTAGCAATCCCAATTTTTCTGGTTAATCTGGCATTGACAAACTTTGGGTGGACTCAAACTTTGGGTGGACTCTAACCATTTGCTTGAACTCATCAATATCGACATGGCCGATATTAGTATCTATAATTTCTTTCCAATCGGTGATGATTTTTGAATGTAGAGGCTCTCCCTATAACTGGTACTTCATCTAGTCTTTATCCTCCTTCCCATGAGGATTCTTTCCTACCTTTTTCCCTTTGTCCTTTTTTGCAACTTCCCCTAAGGGTCCTACACTTGATTCCATTTATCCTACAACAGAGACGTAATGAGTACAACTAATTACAAAAGCATGAACATCACTAAAAAAAATCTTGTGGATGAAATCCAATTTGACAATAAATCATTCATATCATCAAAAGTTTACTTTAAGATGTCGTTAGGCATTTACTATAGGGATTTTGGACAATCCGGGCTCAGAGGGCTAAACTTCCCTAGTAAGAATGTTGTTTTGAATGGAAAATAGGGTAGTGCAATCTAGGTGATTTCTCCTGACCTGAAATGTTGGTGGTTTGAAAGGCTCATGTAGAGGAGGATTAAATTTGAGCACGTGGGTCGAGATTGGTTTTCAAATTTGAGATCATTTGGATCACTTTGGGAGCATCTGGAGGTACAAGGCTAGAAAGCTGTCAAGATTTAGCTATTTGAAATGGCCAGAAAGAATTGGAGTTTCAGGGTGAAAATTCTGAGGTCCAAGACCTGGGACGTCAAGGGATGCCGACTATGACCCTTAAACCTTAAGTAATTTAGGCTTCAAGGAGCGGAAAGTCATTGGTTATTTGTCGTTTGAAAATGGCGGGCACAACACAAAAGTCTGGAGGGAGCAGCCTAGTGGACCAGACCCAGCATTAAGCTTGGCCATTAGCTTTCTTTGTTAAGTTTCTCAGCAACCAAAAGGGAGGATCCCAGAGGTCGGGAAGATGAACTTTTTTTTCCTTTGCGCATTGTGCCGAGATGGGACAAAATCCCGGGGAATGGGGCCCTCATGGGAAAGGACGCCAATGTTTGATGTTTGCTACTCGCCACATCGAATGGAGGGTCAAGACCTGAGAGGGGAAAGGTCACCGTTAGATAGTTGTTTTGAAGGGGTGAAGTTGTGATGGAATTCTGCAGATGGAAGTCCATGGACCGGGACCCGAGGACATGATGGATTAGTTAAATTTGTGCATTTAACATCGGATGGTGAGAGAGAAGGTGGGCCCTGCAGCTCAAGTGGATGGGGTCACTCTACCATTGGAAAAGGGTGAAAGAAATGCAGCATCTCGGGGATGAAATCCTAGTGGCATGGGCCTAGGATGTAGAAATGGTGGTTGGTGTTGAAGTTTCTAAGTCTGACGGCATTGTGTCTGTTGAAGTCCATGTTTGCGGGCCCGATAGGGCATCCTTCCATTTGGAAGAATAATTGTCTATTTGATAAGTTTCACAGTGATGAGTCGTCATGGACACAATTTCCCTACATGATGAATGATGGTAGCGAGGTCCAACTCTAAATTCATTTTACATGGTGATTTGGAGGTTTCTTTATAATTTGGACACATGGTTTTTTTAGATGTCATGTTTTATCAAGTTGAAGCATTTTTAGCCTATTTTGTTCATTATTTTAAGTGCAAAATTACAAAAAAACTCTAAGGATGGAAGATAACAAACCTACCTTGGAATTCTGATGAGAAAATTTGTGAAATCCACTAAGGACGGAAAAATGATGATCACAGACATGAGGGCGACTGGCGATGGATGCACTAAACTCCTTCAGCACACTCTAAACTCCTCTAGTAAACTTGAAAAATGAAAATGACAAGTTAGGATAGATATTTATACCCCAATATACATTTAATACTATTATTTAATGCTCGTATGGACAATAGAGGAGCTGGTGGATTCAAATCTTGGATGGCGATGGGAGGTTCGGGGTCCGAGTGCCAGAAGGGCGTAGTCAGCCGGTCATTGAAAGTTTATTTTGCAAAGCACTGATGAAAGGGAACCCAAGGTCCAGAGGGTAGAGCACTGTCATAGTTTTTCCATTGGGAAACAAAGGAGACAACATGGAGTTCTAAGTATTGAAGTTCAGAGAGCCAGGCTCGATGATCTCAACGGCAATCATTTTTTTAGCAAAGTATAAACCAGGCAGAAAACAAGGATCCGGGTCCTAGGGGTTTGGGAAGGCAAAAGACTTCTACCATTCAGAATGGTGAATACATGGAGGAAACCCGGTAAAGGAAACCTGGTGAGACAGGCCCACCAAGGCCCCAAGGCTACTAGAAGAAGAAAACTACTAAGGAAGTTGCACAAGGAACCATGACATAGCAAAAATGGAGGGGATGAAACACGATCAACTTAAGATGAGACTTTGGAGGTATGCTAACCATCTAGGACACCAAAATGAGGTGGTGACAAAACCACCCGGTAAGGTGAAAGAAAAGGTGGTCACCATTGCAAATGGGGCGTGTGTGCTGAGAGCACAACAAATGGTGACTCTATTGAAGAACGCACCTAAGCATTCTAAGGATAAGTATTCATCTAAGACCTAGAATATTTGGTTTTGTAGACCAGGGGCATATTTTCAAGAGTGAACTGGGAGAACATGATCCTTAGTTGGTTTCGTCTATAGGACATCTCAGAAGTGTGTTGGTGAATTCATTCCTTTCTTTGAGAACAATGACAAGCGACTCCTAATTGAAAACTGAGTAGGCTACGTAAATCATCCCACCAAAAGTAACTTGGAAATTGTCCCACTACCAGTCAGGTGTCCAGAGCCCTAGCAGAGTTGTTGTGATGACTCCACAGATATTGTTCTACTGCAAGCTAGATATCCATAGCCCCGATAGAGTTACCCATACACCCATACGATCTCTTGATTTCAAAATTTTCTTCCTTTTCTTTGTTTTGATATTTATTTCAACGTTCCTTTTCCTTACTTATCTTTTGCTCAACCATGTAAGCACCGAAGCCTACAATGGGTTTGGGAACTATAGTGGTTACTAGAGTAGACTTAAGATTTTTTGCTCACTAGGGTATCATAGCAGCCATTGTAGAGTCCATTAGAAATAATTAATATGCATTTTGTGAAAGATATGAGATGTGTGTAAAGAGATCCAACCAAGGGGAAAGTTCTAAGGAAAAATTAAAATGATGAAGCCACTCTTGGGTAGCTTTCAAGGACCAATAGGAAAGGGTGAATGTTTAGCCAAAGAACACCAAGGGAAAACGGTAAAGCTTATCGTTCATCGAGTGAGAATGGCCACCATAACAAAACAGTGGACAACCTCTTCAAAACAAAATAGTCGGGGGACAAGCAAAATAGAGCAACACAAAATAAAAAAATGTAAGCAATCCAAAAGGAAACCTACTCTAACCTATGTACAAATAAATATAAGGAAGAACTCGATAGAGCTCAGGCTTGGAAGTAATACTTCAGGTGTTTCCCGTTGACTGGCAACAAGACAACTTCACTAGTTAAGGTCTTTAGGTGGAAGGAACTATCTCCCAAAATTTCAACTATTTGAAAGGGGCCAAGCCAGAGCTTGTCAAATTTGTTGTGTCCCCCTTTCTTTTCATGGGCCTTATCCCAATACAGGACTAAATTTACAATCCTAAAGGCCTTGATTTTGGCTCGGTGGTCGAACCATCTCTTAACCACGCCTTGATGTTTAGAAAAATTTTCTATTGCACGGTCTTGGACTTCTTCTAAATGTAAGAGCTCAACTAACCGAGCTTCTCTATGATCCCCCCCTTCGTAGAAGTCATTGATAAATTGGAGAGTGGGAATCTTCAAGTGGATAGAAAATATGGGCTCTAGGCCATAAACAAGATGGAATGGGGAATCACCAAGTGCAACTTTGTGGTGAGTGCAGTTCACCCAAAGGGTGAATTAGAGCTAGGTATGCCAATTCTTGGGATTCCTATCAAGTAATTCTTGATCACCATGATTAGTTTCTTGTTTGTGGACTCAACAAGGCAATTTCCTTTATGGTAGTAATTAGACAAAAATTTAAGGGTTCAAATCCTATAGTCAAAGGTGCAACTAGCAAATTTTAGTGAAGAGAAAGTAGGTCCATTATCACACACCAATGCATAAGGACAACCAAAGTGATTTAAAATGAAACTTTCCATAAATTTTTTAACTACCTCAGTTGTGCATTACTTACATACCAATGTAAGCTTACATACCCTGATTTTGTAGACCAGAGGCATATTTTCAAGAGTGAACTAGGAGAACATGATCCTTAGTTGGGTCAGTCTATAGGACATCTCAGAAGTGTGTGTGGTGAATTCATTCCTTTCTTTGGGAATAGTGACAAGCGGCTCCTAATTGAAAACCGAGTAGGCTACATAAATCGTCCCACCAAAAGTAACTTTGAAATTGTCCCACTACAAGTCAAGCGTCCAGAGCCCTAGTAGAGTTGTTGCTATGACCCAATGGACATTGTTCTACTGCAAGCCAGACATCCATAGCCCTGATAGAGTTACCCATACACCCGTACGGTCTCTTAATTTCAAAATTTTCTTCCTTTTCTTTGTTTTGATATTTATTTCAATGTTCCTTTTCCTTACTTATGTTTTTCTCAACCATGTAAGCACCAAAGCCTACAAGGGGTTTGGGAACCACAATGGTCACTAGAGTAGAATTACAATTCTTCGCTCACTAGGGTATCATAGCAGCCATTGTAGAGTCCCTTAGAAATAGTTAATATGCATTTTGTGAATGATATGAGATTTGTGTAAAGAGATCAAACCAAGGGGAAAGTTCTAAGGCAAAATTCAAATGATGAAGCCACTCTTGGGTAGCTTTTAGGGACTAATAGGAAAGGGTGAATGTTTAGCCAAAGAACACCAAGGGAAAATGGTAAAGTGAATCATTCATTGAGCGAGCATGGCCACCATAACAAAACAGTCAGGGGACAAGCAAAACAGAGCAACACAAAATAGAAAAATGTAAGCGAACCAAAAGGAAACCTACTCTAACCTATGTACAAATATTTATAAGGAAGAACTCGATAGAGCTCAAGCTTGGAAGTAATACTTCAAGTGTTTCCTATTTACTGGGAACAAGACAACTTCACTAGTTAAGGTCTTTAGGTGGAAAGAACTATCTCCCAAAATTTCAACTATTTGAAATGGGCCAAGCCAGAGCTTGTCAAATTTGTTGTGGCCCCCTTTCTTTTCATGGGCCTTGTCCCAATACAGGACTAAATTTGTAATCCTAAAGGCCTTGATTTTGGCTCGACAGTCGAACCATCTCTTAACCACGCCTTGATGTTTGGAAAAATTTTCTATTGCACTGTCTTGGACTTCTTCTAAATGTAAGAGCTCAACTAACTGAGCTTCTCTATGATCCCCCCCTTTGTAGAAGTCATTGATAAATTGGAGAGTGGGAATCTTCAAGTCGATAGGAAATATGGGCTCTAGGCCATAAACAAGATGGAATGGGGAATCACCAAGTGTAACTTTGTGGTGAGTGCGGTTCACCCAAAGGGTGAATCAGAGTTAGGTATGCCAATCCTTGGGATTCCTATCATGTAATTCTTGATCACCATGATTAGTTTCTTGTTTGTGGACTCAACAAGGCAATTTCCTTGAGGGTAGTAATTAGACAAAAATTTAAGGGAAATCATGTAGTCAAAGGGGCAACTAGAAAATTTTAGTGAAGCAAAAGTAGGTCCATTATCACACACCAATGCATAAGGACAACCAAAGTGATTTAAAATGAAACTTTCCATAAAAATTTTAACTACCTCAGTTGTGTATTGCTTACATACAATTGCTTTTGTCCATCTAGTGCAATAATCAGTAGTGGTAAGAGTGGACATGTGTCCTATAGATGATGGAGGGCTTACCATACTAATGAAATAGAGACCCCATTGTGCAAACAATCTCACATCCAACATTTGTTGTAGTGGGATAACATTATTCTCCTTGGTAGTGGCGGTCTGACATGTGTGACATAAGCAAACATGAAAATAAGCATCCTTGAAGACTGTTGGCCAATAATACCCTTCTCTTAGTATTTGATGTGTAGTGGAAGGCCCTGATCCATGACCAGTGCCAAAATTGTCATGAAACTCCTTCAAGACTCGATCTACTTCTTCCTGGCCAAGACATCTCAAATAGATTCCTTCTTGATTCTTCTTGTATAAAATGAACCCTTGCAACATGTAACTGTTTCTTTTCAGTTTGAGAGAACATTTTTGGACTCCTTGTAAGTGAGGTGGACACTTGTGGTTAACCAAATAATAGATAGCATCCTCATACCATTCTCTGTGGGAAACATCCTCGAGCTGGTATTGTTGCATAGTGAGTTCGGGTCCTGGTTCTGCTATTGCTTCAAAAATTGTTTGGGTAAGTGTCTACCCTCTCATCAACCTCATTAGATAGATTTCCATATCATACTCCTAGAGCAATGTGACCCATTTAGCTCTTTGTTCACCCACTTCATTTTGTATGAGCAACATTTTCACTACTGGGTCGAGGACAATGGCAAACACTTTATTACACAAGATATAATGCCTAAATTTCTTCACTCCCCTAATGAGGGAATATGATTGTTTTTCTATGTTGTGGTAGTGTAATTCAACATCTTTCAAAGTAGCACTCATGAAAGTGATCAGGTGCTCATTTCCTTCATCATCTTTTTGAGTTAGAATGTTTGCACAAGAATTATCTTCAAAGTGAATGAATAGATATAGTACGACTTCATATAGTTTGGCCTGACAAGCACAAGAGCATTAGAAATGGACCATTTGATTTCTTCAAAAGCTTGTTTGGCTTCAGGGGTCCACTCAACTTTGGCATCCTTTTTTAGCATGGCATTGAGCGATTTAACAATCTCAGCAAAACTCGTGATGAATTTCATGACAAAGTTGGTCTTTCTAAATAAGGAGTTCAATTCCTTCTTGTTGCATGGTGGTGGGATCTTTAGAAAAGATTGGATGTGTTCAAGGTCTATGGAGATTCCTTACTCTGAAAAAACATGTCCAAGCAATCTACCCTTAGTCATGCCGAAAATGCACTTTTTTGGGTTAAGGGAAACTCCAAACTCCCTACACCTCTGAAACACCTTGCATAGATTGGAGACATGATCACTCCACCTCTTAGAGAACATAGTTAAATCATCCATGTAGATGATTATGCATTTCCCAATAAGATATTTGACAAAAAAATTCATGGCACGTTGGAAAGTGGCCCCGGCGTTGATGAGTCCAAAAGGAATTCTCCTGTAAGCAAAGGTCCCCAACTTAGTGGTGAACAGTGTCTTATGGCGATATTTGTACTACACCATAACTTGGTTATATCTAGAGTACCCATTAAGGAAGGGCATCATTTGGGAGTCATTGACAATCTGCAGTACCTCATCCAATGAAGGCACTGGGTAGTTGTCCTTCAAAGCTCTATTCAAATTGTGGAAGTCTACACACAATCTGATCTCCCCATTCTTTTTTCTGACTGGGACCAAGTTGGCCACCCATGTAGAATTCCTCACTGGGAATATAATTCTTGTTGAAAGCAACTTATGTACCTCTTTGTACATGATGGGCTCTAACAAGGCATTAATAGGATGTTGTTGTTGATGGAATGGCCTTGCTTCTATCTTGAGAGGGATGGTGTGCATGATGATGGAGGTGTCATAAGTCTTTATATCTTCATAGCTCGATGCCACCATGTTGTGATAACTCCACAAAGCATCAAGGATTCCTTTCTTTTCTTTGAGCATGCACACTTTTCCAATAAAAATATTTTTCACCTCCTCGACTATCCCGAGGTTGTGAGAATCGCACTGGTTTCTTATGGCTTCCTTCTTTGTTTATCGATCTTGGTCTCTAATTTGGTCCAAATCAAATATGCATTGAAGCTAAACTATGCCTCTAAGAATCATGCTGGTTTTGAGGTTGATGACCCCTTCTATGTCCAATTCGGCCTCCTTCGGATCAACTTCATCAATTATTTGGGCAGAAAAGACATTAGAACTCGTGATGAATTCAAGGATGTGCTTATGATCATTGAAGACTCGAAAGTGAGTGACATTATCTGGGATAGACGGTGTGGAAATCAACTCAACTATAAATTTCTTAAGCCTAGACAAGGAGAGGGGTTGCAAAGTATTTGTTGCCTGAGCCAAGGAATCAACTTTATGATTCTGAGCATGAGGGATCAGTTGTATATTAAACACATATAAACCTTCTAAGAGATCCCAAACCCTACGCCTATAGTTTGCAAGTCTTCTATCATGGAAAGAACACAATTTCCTAAATTTTTTGACTAAGAGTTCTGAATCCCCAAAAACTTGCATCATTTTTGAATTTTTCTTTAAAGTCATAAGAAGACCATGGACCAATGCCTCATATTCTGCTACATTATTGGTGCAATAAAACTACAACCTATGGGCAGCAAGAAAGGTCTTACCCATTGGGATGATGAGTTCGAACTTGACACTTAACCATTGAATCAAAGCATCCAAAAACTAGAAAGCTCCCTGATTCAATGCCCAACTAAACTCTTGTTTCCCTTTGGCTGGGTGGTTTCCTTCGTGATGTTCATGGAATGTTTCAACTCAATGTGTTGAACAAAAAGTGGTTCTTCTAGTACCTCTTTTGGTTTTTCCTTCTGGGGGATAGCTTATTTTTTGACATGCTCTACCACTATTTTCCAAAAGTAGTAATCAAACTCAGAGTGGGCAGCATTGTGAATCCTCCACCAATTTGGTAGCAAGAGATCCTAGAAATCCATTTGGGCTCACAAGCTGAGTTGGTCCTTTGTGCACTTTTCCAAAAATTCTTGGACACCATTGAGTAGTCCCAAGTTGTTGTCTTCATCAAGTTTATCACCTGATTCTACTAACATATCCATACTCTAAGGCATTTGAGTGAAGTCGGTTGGAGGGCTACATTGCACCAACAGTACTTCAGCGACACATTCTTCCTAGGGTTTGAATTCATCCTCGAAAGTGAAGGGACAATAATTTCCCAATTCTATCTCAATAAACAACACCTCGTTTAGGTTTTTTTACTCTATGATCATGTACTTCATATGAGGCTCGCAGTCTATATGGATTTGATTTGGAAACCCTTTCTATGGTACCCACATGTGACAATTGTCTATGGTAGCATATCCATTCAACGTTCTTGTGAAGTCTCTTCCCAAGATGATTCCATATGCATTGGGAATGTCAACAACTTGAATACCAATGACTTGTTATATCCTTGGATCTACAAAAAAATTCATCAGGATCCAATTCATTTCTCCCATGATGTTGATCTTTGTTTTGTCCAATTGGGTCACTTTCCTTCTTGAGGGTGTGGGAGTAATCCTAAGGGCCTTGCACACTGCCAGGAGCATAACATTGGAAAACACTCCTGAATCGAGTAGGAAGTTGTGCAAGTTCTTCCCGAATATCCAGATGGTGGTAAGGAAAGGGGGAGTTTCAAATTTTCCTTGGAAGAGGCCTGTAGGCATATCTATCTGAGCTGCTTGAACCTTGTTCTTATCACTAGTTTTGTCCTTGGGCTGTTTAGATGGCCGATCCTTGTAAATATTCCTATTCTAATTTGGTTCTTTTTTTGGTTGTTTACCTACAAATTGGTTTGAGGGAACGTCCTTCCTTTTCCTTGTAATATCCTGGGTCACGAGTTCTTGCCTAGGTTCTCTAAAGGTGACCCTCTTAGCTGATGTCTCCTGTGTTGTTTTAGAGGATGGGATCCCATTAAGTACCCTAAAGAAGGCATGCCTTACAGTGGGGACTTTGAGTAGTTCAAAGGAAGATAAACTAATTTTTACTTTCTTAAACTCTTTTTCCACATATTCACCCATTTTTTTGATCTAAGAGTCAAAGGCTCGACCTATTTGTGAAGCTAGAAGGTTGGGATTTCATTGCACTTAGCTAGTTATGGGATTAGCCTTGAGGCTGATTCTGCAACTAATTTTTGGGCCTATCCTTGTTAAGATACTAAGTGGGTATATGGGGAAGCCCAGGGTTATTGCTAGCATTAGGGCTAGGCGGGGTAGTAAAATTTTTTGGTGGGGTAGAAGTTGTAAAGGGTCCACCTGCCTACCTATTCCTGAGGAAGTAGGGAGTTGTTCTTTGGTGAAACATGTGAACTTCATCTACGTACGGTTCTTCCTCATCTATTGGACCATTATCTATGAAATTGAAAATTTGAGTCAAGGTTTGTTCATTACTTACCTCTTGCACTTGTTTTCTCTTAACCGGGGTGGGCTCAACCTTGGGCTCATTGTGGTTGCTCTGCAGAAATGGCACTTAGTTAGCCATGAAATAGGAGGAATCATAAGGCTCAGATGGAATGATGTCTCTACATCTGGAACTATCAACAACATTTTTCACCTCCACTTAGAAAATTTCAACAGCTATCTAGAATTCGAGACAATCCAACTCAAAGTGCCTACTAGTCTTGTGAATTTGACACCATCTTGACAAGGCTTCCTAAGTGAGATACACTCCACTGGTCATCTTTTCATTGCTAGAAGGTTGATCAAGAGGAGTAGGGACACCTTTATTATTGGGCCTTGTATTCCACATGTGATTCTGCCTCTGAGAAAGTCTCCTCTTGAATTTTTTATTAGAATTTTGTCCTCTATCATAATTCTATCTGAAAGAGGTGCTCGCTTCTCGGTTATCTCTAACATCCCTATTGTCTCAGCTATCTTGATTAATATTGGCCTGGAAGCTATGGTGGGTGCCTGGAATTGATTATTTTGATTCTTTAAGTGTGCCATTTATGTGGACATTTTCTTTATCATCTTAGTCAGCTCTTCAAGTTTATCCTTCTCAATCCTGCTGCTCAGTTGTGGTGCTAGATTTTGGAGAAATACAGGTGGGGCAACCAACTAATTTTGATGTGCCAGAGGGAATTTTGGTCCTAGAAAGTACAATGGCACTTATGGCTACTAAGAGTATGTTTTCTATTGTCTGGGTGCTTGAGGATAGCTTTGCTATTACTAAGGTTACAAAAAAGAAGACATAGGAGGTGCATAATTCATTGGTTGTCCAGGGTGCAGAATGATGGGCAGCTGAGGCACCTGATTCATAAGAGGGGTCTGGTGAGCGAAATCTTGATTAAGACCTTGAACATGCATTAGGTGAGCTACTGGTCCCAAAGAAGGTATTGGACCAGAGATGTTCTTCCCCAAGTCCGCGCTAGCAACAATAGCCACTACATAAGCAGTTACTAGTGTGGTGTGTGGCAGACACATCCTTTTTAACAATGATGACATGAGATTATCTAATGTTGCATAATAGATGGGAAGGGATGTAACATCAATATGTATGTATGGATCCTAAAGTCTCATGAAGGCACAATGGAAATGATCATTAAAATATCCAACGGGTTTATTAACTTCCCTTCAGATGGACATAAACTGTCAGCATAGCTTTGAAAGGCTGATCAAAATCTTATACTTTTTTAGGAAAGCATTCTTCATGAGGTCCCACGAAGTAATGAATTCCCTTGAAAATTTTATGTACCAGTAAAAATCCTCCTTGCCTAATGACTACGAAGAAAGGTGGCAGGAAATGTCTTCATGAACAATCTATATATCCATAATTGTTGTTTCAAATATTTTGATGTGTTCTTCTGTCGTCCTTTGTGTGTTGCAAGGATTGAACTTTGAACAAAGTCCCTCTGAATTCTTGGGAATGTCATGGTAAGTGCCGAAGTGCAATGGAAATGGATTTTGTGCCAACCAAGCCATGACAGGAGGTAGAGGAAGTAGCTATTGTTGAGGGAAAACAATCAGGAGCTACACTTGTAGTATGACAACAACCTGGGACTAGACCTACGGTAAAACCATTTGGATTGTACCCTGAACTTGAAGGGTCAGGAGAGAGGCAACTCCCTGGTAGCTAGAAATGAGGGGTGAAAAAGTAGTTTGATATGGCTGGGTGGAGGATGGACAAGAGCTGAATGGAGGTGAAGGTGGAAGGGAAGTGGATAGGGTGGAGAAAGAGAAAGAAGTAGAGTCTCCTCCCTTAGTTTAGTTTTCCCTTATGGGGAGTTGCAACCTTTGAAATTCTCCCTTGTTTGGTGTTGACCATAGAACTCTCTGAAATCTTTTCAGGGAGAATGATCCAATTCGATCCACCTTTGAAAGGCCCTCCTTCTAGTGCCAGTTTTGTTGATGGGTGTTTTTGCACACTTTCTCAAAATAGCAATGCATGTGTACTACCTCTCTTGAAAATAAATCTCCAACAAGTTGTTGACAATCGCCTGAAGGTCTCCTGGGCATTAGGTCATGACTTGCATAGAAATCCTTAGTTGATGTTTGATGTGATTTGTTGGTAATCAAATGGTAGACTTACGTAGCTAGATGTGAGGTGGATCTTAAAATTTGAATTTTCTGAGATGGGAGTTAAGGTGCACTTTTCTATAGGTTCGAACAATAATCCTAGCTTCAATGTTTTCCTTATGTTTTGGATTGACAATGTGCAATGAACCCTATCATAGGTTGTTTCTATAAAAAAATGGAAAAGAGTAGGGAAGAGGGAAGGTTGTTGGAACTACAACTAACAATGAACAATGATCATGTAGGTTCTGCTATGGACAACTTCCTTCAAACAAGATTCCACTTAACCAAGAAACATATAGTATCGTGAAATATATGATATCTTCAAAGGTGTGTAAATATTTTACCATTCATCCACCATTTTCATGCATGAATAAAGATAAACGTTTAAAAGAAACTTCAAGTTTCATCCCATACTAACTTTACAAGACCATTTACCACCAACAAATAGCAAAAAGTATGGACTAGAAGTCATCAACACAACATAAATTTCTACAATCACGGAACACCACTACCAAAATCTATCTAAGCAATTTAAAGCTAACTAGAAAAAAAAAAATCTAAATAAAGTATCTAACAATGCAGATTGAATCATGAAACATGTGAAGAACTCATAAAATTACCAAGTCAATGTATTTTCATTAGAAATTTTTATAGAATGTCTTCACAACAACTCAACTCTCTCTTTGAAAATGAGAGGAGACCCCCATTTATAGTGCCCAAAAAGTAGAAAGAATGGCCAATATTTAATCACATTGTGTGGCCAAGATTCACTACAAACTAGGGTTCTACCTACCCCCCAATATATTACAATTTAAAATACAATTTTTTCTTCATCCCTATTTTGTTCTCTAGTTACAACACTGTGGTATCTTATATTTTTGCTGATTGCTCTTTTGTTGTAGCTATTTCTTTAGAATCTCTTCACTAACAATAGGATTTCCTTCTTTCTTCTTGAAAGTTGCATACTCCATGAACTTCAAGATTACTGTTTGGAGTTTTTCGAACTCTATGATCTTAGACTGCAACACTCGATAGCTCCACTCTTTGGATTGTTCAACAAGATTTTCCCAATCCTCTTCATACTTGTTAGTGTGATCCTAGAATAGCTCTAACTAGGCAAAGGATCAGGCTACAAAATTCATGAATTCAATGGCTATTTCATCTGACATCCCATCTTCCATCCTTTTTCTAGAAATGAGACCTTACTTTATCTAGATCCATTTGCACAACAGGCATCTCATAGCCCGTCATTAGCTTCAAGTATCAGATGCAATCCACCCTAATCTCTCTGACCCATTCAATATCTAGATCTACTTTTTCAATCACGTGTTCCAACCTTTCTTTTATGTTATCAAAGTCCTGCTTCCATACATCAACTAGCCTATGATTATCCTTCTTGAATGGGAGCTCCTTTTCCCATGTCGTGCTTGGTAGCCTGAGAATAGCCTTGATCTTTGGATAGGTGGCCTCACATCTCATTAGGAAGTCAGAGTAGAGCCTTCTTGTGCTTTCGAGAGACTGTTGTAAGTCCAAGAACTTGCTGCCTATCTGGACAGCTCAGCCAATGCCCATATTTCTAATATATAGAACTTGTGGGAACCATCTTTATGTAGTTCTATCCAAATTCTTTCTCTTTTCTAGTTTATCAATTTTTTCTTTAGACAACAATTGTGGTGAAGCTGTTGACATGGTAGGTATTTCTTTAGTCAAGGACCATTGTTGGATATAAGCTATTAGATCAACTACCTGTGCTTTAAACTCATCCTTTGAGACTTTATACTATTGTATTAAATGTACAACTTTGGAAATAGACTCCTCAAGGTGCTCCACCTTCTTCTCCCTAGTAGTTCTTCCCAAGTCGATGGTGGAGATATTATAGCTCACCTCCTCTTTGCACACCAATGGTATGGCTACTTGCATAGTTTGTTATCTAGAAACATCCATTGTTACCTTGGATATGATTTTTAGCTTCTTGTATTTCGTGGTGGTGATCTGTGCTCGGGCTAAGATAGCCTCCAGTATTGATCTTTGATCCTTTGGGGTAGGGGTCTTCTTTTCAAGTTTCCTCTCCATCCATTTGAGCATAGCAGATCACCCTCACCCTCCTTGGTTTGGATCTCTATTTCCTTACCTACTGGAGCCCTTTCCTCAATTTTAGTGTTGTCCTCTTCTTCCTCATTAGATTCTTGGATGAAAACAAGGTGTTTGAGGGGAGGCTTAGTAGGAAATCACTCCCTGGGACTTTCCTCTTTCTTGATTTCCTTCTCCTTTCTTTCTTTAGCTTGTTCACCCTTGCGCACATGCCCTTTCGGCTATCCAATTTTGAGACTTTTTTCAACTTTATCTTCACTCTCAGGTTTTTCCTTTTCTACATTACCTTCTTCTTGATGAGGAGATGACACACCTTCCTACTATTCCCCTATAGAGAGTTCCATATTTTCTCCTACCCTATCACCTTCTTTCCTTTCTTTTCTAGGAGGTGACCTTTTACTTCTTCATTATCCTTCAATTCCTAGGCCATTTCCTCCTCAAAATCATCATCGAATGTAATAACCTTGTCACCAAAATCCTCTTCTTTGTCTCCACTTTTGGAAGACTCGGTTTCTTCTTCTTCACATACCACCCTATCAATTTGTCGGTGCTCATACTCTGGGTATTCGTGGTACTCATCAAATTCTTTCTCCACTTCCCTTGAAGCTTCCATCTCCCACTTCTCCCATTATTTGGAGATTATCATGTTGGCCTCCATTGTTTGTGGTTCCATTGGAGGTTGTGAGGGAAAAGCACTGGCGAGGACCTGCACTAAGGCAGCTTGGATGGTTGGATCTAAGAATATCTGAGACATCTCAGAGGGGATGTTCTGCATGTGCCTTGAGAAAGCCTCTAAAAATGTGAGTGAAATTGTGAATCCTTTCTTGAATAAACCTTGGGATTTGGTGACTGCTCTACCTCAATCCCTTTCCTCTTCTTTGATCTTGTGAGCGGAGGAGATTTGGATGTCCCTCCTATTGAAGTTGTAGAAATGTCATCTTTTGTAGCACTAGGCCCACTCTATACCCTCGTATGTTATGAAAACCCCTTGTTTCTTCAATCAGGCTATTTTTCCATTAACCCAATCTTTCTTACAAGCCACAACTAGCTTGGTTATAATATCAAGGTCATCGACCTCCTACTCATCCCAATCTACTATTGGCAGTAACAAGCTAGCGAGTGTAACATACCTGTGCTCCATGACAATGCTTTCATCTTCTTTGACTTGATCTGGTATGGGAAATAGTTGCACCCTTCTTACAAAGTATGTCATCATCTGCATGTAATGTCTTGCACACACCTCCTTTTCATCCTAGAAATCTGTCTAGAAATCATCAATGTGGTGCAAATGGGTGAACCCTAGTCCTAGTGCCTTCCTTACATTTACATATGGATCCATCCTTGGGTGAGTAGTGTGTAGGAAAAATTTGTACTCTACCAATTCCTTCTCAAAATTCCCAGCACACTGGGAAGTTTGCAATTTGTACATCCCCCAGCCAAAATCTAAGGGATAAGGGATCCTCACCAAGTGTTTGACATCGAGGACTAAATGTATATGTTGTAGTTGTTGGGAAAGCTCTAACAATATGAAAAGGAATGTTTATTGCTTCAAGAATTCCTGAGCACTGTGAGAGACCCATCTTTCAAAATCCCCACCAAGCAATCTAATGATATGGCCAATGAAGGCATAGTTCATCCTACAATAGTCCTTAAAGTTCCTGAACTAGAGCTGGGGATATCTATCATAAACCTTATGTTTTTGACCTGGTTCCTTATCGGGCACCACAAACAATCCACTATACTACCTTCACACAGCTAGCGAGTACACAAGATAAGACATCATATAGAACCTAAAGGTTTTCTTGACATTCATGAACTGCTCATGGAAGCAGACACTTATTATTCCTCCCTAGTAGAATGAGGCCTTTGTGGTGACATCCTCATGCCCATGAAGAATCTACTCAATGAAATATACCATCCATTTTTGAAAATACCCAGCAGTGGGGAGGTCCATTACTTTGATCAACATGGTTACCAAGTCATGGTAGTCTTCATTGAAGTCACTACGAAAGAGCTCTTAATTAACCTTTTAGCACTACCCCTTTTCTCTTTGAGCCAATATTGGTGTATTATCTTCTTGCATCCCATCGCATCCTCATCGCATGTTTCCTTACACCTACTATGGTGGGAATATCCATCTCCCCAATGGTGGGGATGTGAAAAGTCTTCATAATTGCCTCGCCCGACATGTCAACAAGGATATTTCCATCTCTGTCAACAATGGTTCGTGTATGTGGCTAATAGGGTTTCCAAAAAATCATGACTAATTCAGGGGCTATGAGGGATGGAGGGAAGCCTATAGCTTTAGCAATCCCACTTTGTCTGATTAATATGGCATTGTCAGACTTTGGGTGGACTCTAACCCTTTGCTTGAACTCATCAATATCTACATGGCCTATATTAGTATTTGTAATTGTTTTCCAGTCGGTGATGAATTTTGAATGCAAAGGTTCCCCATAGAACTGTTACTTCATCTAGTCTTTATCCTCTTTCCCACTAGGAGTCTTTACTACATTTTTCCCTTTGTCTTTTTCTGCAACTACCCCTGAGGGTCCTACACCCGATTCTATATATCCTACAAATAGAGACGTAATGAGTACAACCAATTATGAAAGAATGAACATCAGTGAAAAAAATATTGTGGATGAAATACAATTTGACAATAAATCATTCATAACATCAAACATTTACTTCAATATTTCATTACTCATTTACTGAAGGGATTTTGGACAATTCGGGCCTAGAGGGCTGGACTTCCTTGGAAGGAATTATTTTTTGAAGGGAAAACAGGGTAGTGCAATCTAGGTGATTTCTCCTAAATTGAGATTTATGTGGTTTGAAAGGCTCATGTAGGGAAGGGTTAAATTTGAGTGCATGGGTCAAGATTGGTTTTCAAATTTGAGGCCATTTGGATCACTTTGGGAGCATCCAAATGTACAAGGCCAAAAACCTATCAGGATTTAGCTGTTTGAAATGGCTAGGAAGAAATGGAGTTTCGGGGTCCAAGACCTGGGAGGTCAAGGGATGGCTGATTGTAACCCTTAAACCTTAAAGCATTTGGGCTTGAAGGGGCAGAAAGCCATGAAAGATTGGCTATTTGAAAGTGGCGAGCATGACCTGAAATTCTGGAGGGAGAGGCCCAGTGGACCAGACCGAACATTAAGCTTGGCCGTTAGGTTTCATTGTTAAGTTTCTCGACAACCACAAGGGTGGATCCTAGAGGTCGGGAAGATGGGCTTGTTTTTCCTTTGCATGCCAGCCGAAATGGGACAGAATCCCAGGGAACAGGGCCCGGCATGGGCAAGGATGCCAATGTTTGATGTTTGCTACTCCTCACGATGAATGGAGGGTCGGGACCTGGGAGGGAGAAGGGCACCATAAGATGGTTGTTCTGAAGGGGTGAAGTTGTGATGGAAGTCTGTGGATGGAAGTCCTTGGACCGAGACCTGAGGACATGAAAAATCAGTTAAATTTGTATGTTTAACACCAGACAACAAGAGGCAAGGTAAGCCTTGGAGCTCGGGTGGACAAGGTCACTCCACCGTTCGAAAAGGGCCAGAGAAATGTATCATCCTGGGGACAGAATCCTGGTGGTACGGGCCCAGGATGGAGAAATGGAGGCTCGTGTTCAAGTTTCTACGTTTGGCAGCAGTGTGTCTGTGAAAGTCTATGGTCATGGGCCTTATGGCGCATCCCATTGTTTGGAAAAATAATTATTTATTTGATAAGTTTCACGGTGAGAAGCCAATGCAGGCTTGGAGGGCATGAATTGCCTGCATGAAGAAGGAAAATAGTGAGGTCCAACTCTGGATTCATTTTAGATGATGATTTGGAAGTTTCTTCTGAATTTGAACACATGGATTTTTTAGATGTTGTCATGTTTTATCAAGTTGAAGCATTTTTAGCCCATTTTGTTCATCATTTTAAGCACAAAATTACAAAAAACCTCTCGTGAGGGCAGAAAAAAAACCTACATCATAAGTGTGATGAGAAAAGTTGGGAAATCCACTAAGGATGACCAAATGATGATCATGGACGCGAGGGCGGTGGGCAACAGATGCACTGAACTCCTTGAACGCACTCTAAACTCCTCTAGAAAACTTGAAAAATGAAAATGATAGGTCGGTCTAGATATTTATACCCCAATATGCATTTAATACTATCATTTAATGCTTGTACAAATGATAGGGGAGTTGGTGGATTCAAATCTCGAATGACGGCGGGAGGTCCAAGGTCTGGGGGCTGGAAGGGCGTGGACAAATGACCACTAAATGTTCATTTTGCAAAGCATCGGTGAAAGGGAACCCAGAGTCTGGAAGGTGGAGCACCATCATAGTTTTTCCATTGGGAAATGGTGGAGACAACATGGAGTTCCAAGTACGGAAGTTTGGAGAGCCGAGCTTGATGATCTCAAAGGCAGTGATTTTTTCAACAAAGTATAAACTCGGTAGAAAACAAGGATCCGGGTCCCAGGGTTTGGGAAGATAGAAGCCTTCTATAGTTTATAATGAAAAACACCTAGAGGAAGCCCGGCGAGAGGGGCCTACCAGGCCCCAAGGCCACTGGCAAAAGAAAACTGCCAAGGAAGCTCTGCAAGGCACTAACATTTAGCCAAAATGGAGGGGATGAAACACGGTCAAATTAAAATGAGACTTTGGAGGTATGTTGACCATCTAGGACACCAAAATGGGGGCATGCAAAATGAGGCAAAGACAAAATGACCCAGTAAGGTGAAAGAAAAGAGGGTCCCCTTTCTGAACGGGGCATGTGTGCTGAGGGCACAACATTTATCATGTAAAATTTGTTGTAGACTCACAATAAATGTATAATTGTAGAAAGTATGGAAGAAAGGAAACTTTCAAAAGTGAGGACTATTAGATGCATTTTCTATTGAGCATCTACACATAATTGTATGAAGACAAAGTTCTAAAAGGCACATTTAGAGTACACAATACATTTTAAACAATGAAGATGTTCAAAGATAGTGAGTTTGAAACATACCTATAGATAGCACCTCTATACATAGTACTCACAAGGATTGCAAGAATTGAAATAAATTTGGTCATGTGGATATAAGGAGTACAAAATGTGTTGAGCATAAGTCAATTGGATAACGAAGGACTTGAAAAAATCACTCCAAATTAAGTGCCACTTTGAATGCAAATACAAATTACATTCTAACATTGTAAAGGTTTCAAGTTTGGAATAAATAATTGGTGTATCTTTTTTTTTAATGAAATTGGAATATAGAGTTAACACATTTGATAAAGCATTGAAATCTTAAAAGGAAAACATAGTTTATTTATTTCATTTTTTGTATTTCATAATAAGAACTATTTGTAGACAATTTAAGAATATTACATAGGTGGTCTTTGATGTCATATACTGTAATAAAATGTCATAAATTGTAGAAGCCAAACCATGAGAGATAAGTATGAATACTATTTCATATGTATAACATCATGTACAAAAAATATTTAGATTCCTTTCAATATAGTATCTAATTTACATAGTACACAATTTTTTAGGAACTTAAGGAACGTATTTTTACTACAAGGAACACAACCTTGTTCATTGCACTAGGAAAATAACAGTTATTTTAAGAGTTAAAATGCAAAAAATTTAGGACACTAGTCATAGTTTGGAATGCTCGTAAGTACATTACAAAAGTTCACTATATACACATTTGAAGAAAAAAACATATTCATGCATGATCTATATAGTTTTGAAAAGAACATTTTATGTAAGGAGCACTGCCCATTCCGTAAATCTCACCAGCGTGCATCTCTCTCAAACAAGTACAAAATGCGGCCAGTTTGTTACATGTTTCATGGAACTCCTATAGTGTGGCTTCCATTGCTTGCACCTTGAATCCCGGGATAGTATGTACATTTTGAACAATTATCTATATTTTGTGCAAATTGTCAAAACAATTAACATGTATTTCATTTGACATATGTCTACAACATTTGCAGAAGATCCATCCCAATTGGTTGAAGGAGGTGAACCAGTTGAAATTTCACGGGAGCTATCACTATCTGATATTGCAATTATATTGGTATGTTGACTAGGGAGTGCCATTCTTTGATGTAGTAAATGTAAAAACAACACCCAATTTTAACTAATTCATTATGTTAAATACAATAATGGATAACATTTGCAATTCTAACCATGTTTAACATTGTGAATTCTAACCATGTGTAGAAAATGTACTTTTATAGTTACAAAAAAGAGCTATAAAATATAAGGTGAAGTAGCTATTTCTTAAAATAAAATAAAAATATAACTTTAATATATTTGAAAAGCTAATACTTTTAAAGGGCCAACATTGTGTGCAAATTATACTAGTTTCAAAGAGGCAAAGAAATCTAACAGAAGAAAAAATAATGCCTGATATTAAATAATTATTCATACAACTAATTATGAAAATCCAGGTCCCAAAGGTAAAGAGTCATGTATTTTCTCACTCTAATTCTTACTACATCAACATTAACAACTAAAATAAAATATTTAATTACCATTAAAAATACCATCTAAAATTAAAAATGAAACCTAAAACTATTATAATAAATAGAACCAAAATTTTAAAAATGACTAAGTCAAAAATAAATAAAAACAAAACGACATTCTACCAAAAGCAAAACTTACTTTCTTCAATCAAACAACCCAAACACTCATTTTTTAAAAAAAATAAAGGAGAGGTCCTATTCTAAAAAATTACAAGAGAGAAAGGAATATATAGTATGATTTTGAAGCTTTTGAAAAAATCTGCAAAATGGCTATTTGTTTGAAAGTTCATCTGAAAATACATTAGCAGAAAAGACACAATTTTCTCCCAAGTAGGAAAGAAGAATTCCATCTTGTAGAAATACTACAAGAAGAATAAATGTAGATAATATCATTGAAAAAGCATTCTTGTTGACAATCAATTAAGCAAGCAGTGAGAGTAAAGTGAAGACCCCTTGAAAAATAAAACCAAATGACAAAAATGACATAGTTACACATAGTATTTCCTAAAATACCCTTAAATCTCTTGTTATTAAAAACAAATCAATGGGAGACAATGCTAGTTAAAACTCCTTACAATAGAAAACCACATAAATAATAGAATGCATCCTAAAACAAGAAAAACCATATAAACCAAAATAGAAATTACATCTAAGGGAAGTGAGAACGAATCTAAGACATTTGCAGCTAAACCCAACTTAAAATATCTGCCTCAAAATTCAAACATCCCTTCTATAACCCAACTCGACAATTTTTCAAACCATAGATCAAAAACACCATTACTACACATACAAAACAAGTCAGTTTAAATATTTCATTTGCAGGTATACACAATAACACTAATAAATAACTCAACAAAAAGTTAGAACATAGATCGATGCCAAAAAGGCATTTATTTGTACCAACTGACATTATAAATTCAAATTCTTGGTTTGGTGCACAAAAGCTATACATAAATCAAAAATTAAAGCATATCAAATTACAAATACTATACATAGTGAATGAATATTAACAAACAAATCAAACTTACCTGTAAAACCTAACTCAGTGGATAAAAAAACCCAAAAAACCAAATACACCAAATTAACATTGATGAATAAATCAATCTCAAATTTCTAAACTATTACCCTAAACTTTGGGAAAGATCACCATTGATAAATAAGTATATTAGTAACACAAAGAGATATGCATATCTATAGAACTATTGCCCTAAAATTTGGAAAAGCTCATCATTTAAACCATTCTTTTTCAAGAAATTTCAAGAATTTCACCTTTCCAAGATACTAAAAATAGATCAATTAAAATCACCCTTGGAGGATATGACATTTTATGGAAATAAATGATAGAAAATAAAGAAAAACCAAAGATACCACGTACCATAGGAACCACTTCTTGTTTGTATGGTAACGTAAGCAAACATGCATTTAGCTGTGAAGAGAGAAAGATAGAAAGCAAACCCTCATGGCTTTGAAGTCTACTTATTTTGGAAATTTATTATTTACACTTGTCTAAACTTTAAAAAGTTTTAGAAAACTTGTACCATAAACAACTTAAAGAGTACTCACAGACTCGCACTATTTTCCTATCTAAATACCTAGATTCTAGATTCTTTATCATGTAAGCTCACTAAATATAAGTGACTCGTATATTTGAATAGGGAACAAGAATAATCCCTACTGGTACTTCCTAAAAAAATACTACTTGCAATGTAGGGCATACTGGTCTAGCTTTCTAGGACTATAATAAGTAAGCTTCAGGAATAGAGTGAAATTGAAGAAAAACACTACATATGAAATGGGTGGGCATCAAATGGACACAATCTCCTCAAGAAAACTGATATATGAATTAAGAAGTGTGGAAAGTCAATGATTTTGTCTCTGCTCTTACCTCATCGCCTTAAAATACTATCCTTTCTCTATTTTGAATAAAATATAAAGTTGTTCTTACTTATGTAAGCTACATTGAGCAGTAAGGGATGACCCAAATAGAATTTAGAATCAAAGCATATGAATAAAGAATGTGTTCTTTACATGTTCGGGGTTTGAAGAGTGAAAGAGGAGGTTCCCACTATGAGGTTGAGCGAGAATGAGGAAATAAAGAATACAGACAATAGCAAGTGGAAGAAGGCTTGCAAAATGATAGTGTGGATGGCCTTGCAATAGTAACTATACCCATTGTTCTCAGTCTATGGAAAGAGTAACCATAGCCACTAGAAATTTGGTTTGAAACAACAAAGTCTATTACTTCTATATGGATTTCACAACTCACTACTACACTTCAAACTACATGGCAAGAAGTGTAAGGGATGGAAGGGATGCTATAGGTGCCACAAGGGAAAGGAATTTGTCCAAATATGTAATACTAAGCATTTATGTCCACAAACATGAATATATAAAAGCAAACCTGATGGACATAAGTAGCCTCTCACTATTTTATTTGAACAATTAGTAAAGCTAATAAAGTCTATGAGAGAAATGGAAGAATAATTAGAGTAGTGCATAGTTGTAAAATAGTAGTAGGGAGCCTTTACTGATGCAAACGACTAACTCCATAGGTTGAAAATAGTAGTATGGATTTTTTAGTGATGCAAATGTCAAACTCTCTAGGTTGTTGTTAGAGTTATCTGTTACCAGTCGACTTATTTAAGAACATAGGAGGCGGTTGAAGAAATATCTAAATCTCTACAACTATGCAAAATAAATACAACCATCCTCTAAAAGGATTGAGATTAGACGTTCTCATTGCAGACATGGTTGAGTGGAAATTTTGTGAATGCATCCTTCAATATTTCTATACCGGCAAGATAATATCAACAAACAAATATTAGTTTGCAATCAATTTAATTTATGCCGAGTAGATGCATAGTCATCACACATGAAGGTGGTAGTTGAATAGTTGTCACTTTCTTGGTGGCAAAGAAAATGGCTGATATATTAGTTTTTTGTGTTGCTTTACAAATTAACATTATTATGCTAGCTAAGTAGATACAAAGGAGTAAATATCTAGTAAAGTTGATGCAAGGGGACTCTTATGAAATCACAACAAGATCTAATTCTAAAAAGGCTTTCCTTCTTCCTATCCAAGTCAACTCTCAAAGAAAAATGACTTATTAGAACATATCCAAATCAAGTCTCCTGGATATAGGTGTTGTAGACACAATTAATGAGAAAAGGAAATGAAGAGCAATGAACGATCAAAGTGTTGAGAATCGTATTCAGGATGGCTTTAGCCATAGATGTTGTAAATCAATTCACTTCATTTCATAGCAGATACGACTTCAACATAAATTAAAAAATTGTAAAAGATAAGAGTAAAGTAAATATAAAATGTAAAATCAAAATAGAGATATAAACATATATTTTATTCTTTTATTTTATTTTATCATTTTTTTACATTAATTTTATATGTATATTTCAATACATATTTAGTTATTTTATAATTATTATTAATTTAAATATAAGAGTTTGATTAAGGAGAATATGACTCTTGCTTAAGTGAGTCTTTCATAAATATTCATCTATTCATCTAATTCTTCATTGTAGATCTACATGTTAGAGTCAAGTTGGACAAATTGTTGGGAAACAAAACATAAGAGGCCGATTTCACATGTAGCAGGTCAATTCTATGGATAGAAGATTGATTTGGTAGAAATGGTATTTACTTTGAATGTAAATGAAATTGGTGGAAAAAGATGAAGAGGTTTTGGATATTTTGATTTTACTCTACTAAGGTAATAGTGTATGCTATTTCTAGCATTCTATATTGGAAAAGAGATAACAATTATTTACTTAATGAAATAAACAATACATAACACAAATATAGATTTATGAAAAATAAATAGCTTATTTTATCATTTTAATCTATTACTAAAATGTCCAGCTTAAATTAGATTATTTTCCTAGAATTAGGTATGAATTATCACTTAGCTTTTATAACTTATGAAGGTGAGAGTGATATCATGCTCAATGAATTAAGTGTTAAAGGGAAAAGGTTCTATTTTATTTGGGGTAGAGTAACTACAAAAAAATGTGACACAAAAGAGATGTGACATTTATTTTTTCCCAAAATGAGCATTTGGAAAGTGCCAAATTTTATGCTTGCCAAATAGTTTGCATGCCTAATACAATTTTGGAAGCCACCAAATGTTAATGATGCATCTAAATTAATACTATCAACTATAAAGTGAATATCATAAACCCTACATCTCAACCCTGGATACATGAAGGAGAGAGAGAGGAAGGAGGAGGGAGGGAGATGTAGGGACATTTAGATAGTTTCATTTCATCTATATAGTTACAAGATACCTAAGATTGGCTTTGAATCTCTTGGAGTTAAAATGAAAATTCTAGTTTTTGGAAGATCTTATAATTTTTCAGAGTTAGTCAAATTTCAGTAATCAAAAAGATTTTTTTTAGTAATTTGCAAGATGTATCATTTTTATCTATCTATCTCACTCATTGTTTATCCCTTATGCTCTAGACCTCTCTCTCACTATGTCTTGTTGTCTTGTCTTTTATCTAAGTCTCTCTCCCTTAAGCTCAAGAACTTCCTATCTACCTCTCTACTTGTCTCTCTCTCTCTCTCTCTCTCTCTCTCTCTCTCTCTCTCTCTCTCTCTCTCTCTCTCTCTCTCTCTCTCTCTCTCTCTCTCTCTCTCCCTCTCCCCTCCTCCCACTATCTTCCCTCTATACTTCTCCCTATCTAGCCTACCCATCAATACCTCTTCCTCTATCCCTCCTTCCCTTTGACTCAATCTCTCTACCTTCCTCTCTCTCTCTCTACTTCTATATATCTTTTGTCACTCTCCTTTATTACTTATCCCTCCCTCCTCCCCACTTCCTCTCTACTTTTGTTTAACTCACCTCCCTCTCCCTCCCTACATCTCCCTCCCTCCTTCCCCCTCTCTCTCTCCTTCCCTATCTACTTTTCTATATGTCTCTCTCAATCTCCTCACCTACCTCCCATCTCTCTCTCTCTATCTCACCTATCCCTCTTTATCTCTTTGTCCCTCCCCCTTCTCTCTCTCCCACCCATCATCCTCTCTCTATTTCTCTCTATCTCTTTATCCCTCTATTTATCTTTATATCACCTATCTCTCACTTGTCTCTCCCTCCTTCCATATGTCTCCTTCCCTCTCTCCTTCCTTCTCTCCTTCTCTCTATCTCCCCCCTCCCTCTCTCTACCCACCTCTCTCTTATACTCTCTCACCTCTCTCTCTCTCTCCATCCCTACATCTCCCTCCATCTCAAGAATTTTTTCTCTACTTCTCTCTACCCACATATCCCTTTATAACTCTCTACCACTCTTTTTTGAATGAAAAAGATAATTGAGAGGGGATGAATCAATTGTACCTTAAAACTCCAAAACCCCCATACACATTCAAATCTACATTCATTCAATTAGACCTTAATCTATTATGATGGTTTACCATTAAAAGAAAATAATAGAAATTAAAACAAATCAACACCATGCACATGAGAAAATAAGATTTATGTGGAAAACCCAAGATGGGAGAAACCATGGTGAATATTAGCTCACAATATATATAAAGTAACTTCAACACCGAATACAATAGGGCTCATTAGTGGAGGGATCACTACCAAAAGAAAGAAAGGATCATTGCAAACATAGAAAATAAGATAGAGAAGTATGTAATATAGATAAATCCATCTCAATGCAATAGAGAAATCCAACGCAATATCATCAACACCTTCATAGCATAATTGAGGAATTGTAAACACCTTCTGCTCACTACATCTAGCTATCTAACACATGAAAGCTCACATTACACTTCTTAAATTCACACTCTAACACTATTCAATTCACATCAATCACATCACTCTTGTGTATCTAATCATCCATCAAGAAATTAACATATTCTAAAAAAAATTCCTACTGGGACACTTACACCATTCTGGGTGACTTAGTCCCAGATCTGGAAAACTACATTGAAGCCCATTTCAACAAAATGGGTATCCAAATCTATAGAAAAACTCTTAAAAAATGTGCAGTGGGACTAAGTCTCCATTGTTGGAGACTTAGTCCACTTCTGAATTTCTAAAAACCTAAAAGTGGAAACATAAGCCCTTAGTTTGCACTCTAGTTTCAGAAACTCTGATTTTCGGCTCTGTAAGTGAATTTTTGTTGATATGTTGACCTTGCAAGGAAGGAGATGTATTCAAAAACTTTTCAAACTATTCTTCAATGATCTCCAAGCCTTCAAGATATCTAAATCTGCAAACACACAAGAAAAGAAAGAGAAATATTGGATGTTAGGGCATGGGGGTTGCCTTGGTCAAACCCCCTTTTTGGTAATTAAACCAAAATGAAGAAATAATGTAATGAATTGTGAAATAATGGAGTTAGAGAATTTTCAAGATGATAGATCCTGACTTTCTACAATAAAAGGTGATGAATATTCCCTTGAATGTCTTAGAAAGCTATCTAGATGACTTTGAATGTTAAAACCCTAGCTTGCTTGAGTTGAGATGGAAGATGAATGATGAATAAAATGATGATGGGTTAGTGATTTAGGTTTTAGAAGCTTGTATTTAAAGTAAATCCACCTAATTTTCCTATTAATTTGATCCCCAATGTCAACATGAAGGAAAAATAAAAATAAAATCCAAATTTTCCCACCTAAACCTCAAAAATAGCCCAAATGGGACTAAGACACCTGGCTGGGTGACTTAGTCCCACTTGGATGGGACTAATTCACCCAGATGGGTGACTTGGTGCCATAGGGGTTATTTTTCCAACTGGATTGTCTGAGAATCAAGAATTCTAGTTGTTATGTTGATTTCATCAAGTCTTTGACCAAATTAAGCCTTGGGACGCACAATATGGGGCCATAGGTGCCTATTAATGATGATGTAAAGGGTAATTATGGCTAGGGATACAAATTTCAAGGTGAAAGTGTGATTAAATACATGCTACAACATTAAAATGAAGTCCACATAGCCTAGAAAGGCACAACATCCAATGTGAGTGTCTAAATCATATTACAATAGTAGATTAGGATTGGGTTTAATTTACAAGCCTTCTAGATTAATGTGAGAATTCCATTAAATACATTTTATAACATTGAATTAGGGGAAGAATAGGTCCTTTTAGTCTAGAGAAGTGTGAAAGTATTTAACAACACTTTACAACACCTTTACAAGACATTGCTAAATGCAATTTATTTAGTTTACAAGGGTCCAAGACCTAATGTGGATGTGTAAAACACCTCACAACATTAAATCAAGGCCTCATTAAGTCCAATTTGTCATCAATTATCCCCATATCAAACAAGGTATACACTTTTTGGTCACACATTAAGGCTCCACTTTAGTGAGAGGTTAAACTTGCTTCAAACTCACACTAAAGTAGACATTTAAGAGGGGTCCAATTGTACCAATGTGGGTGGTCTAGGATAACAAAGATTAAGGAGATGGTCAAGCCCCCAGGATCCAAGATCTTAAGTCAAACTGACATAAGTGCAAAAGGACATACACAAGGTGAATGATTTACAACAAGTTAAGATACATGAACATACAATGGAAAGAACTAGAAGGAAGAGAAGTAAAAAGGTGGATCAAGCTTAAATCGTTTATCCAACACATTATGGATCAGATCTAGGCTGTTTGTCAAAAAATGCATACTCACTCTAAGGTGATAGAACTCATGGATTTCCACTAGGTGAGAAGTCCTAAGAGGTGAGACACATATGACCAATATATGCTCACACACACGTGAGTGGTGATGGGGAAAGTCATGCCTCAGAATGGGCTTCTTGCTCTAACATACAAAAGTTATACCTCCTGATAACTTTAATAAGGTGCCACATGAAAAGTTATCTTCGGGCTCTATGAGGTAAATAAAACTTCAGATGCTTGACACTTATAGACATTGTAAATGCAAGGAATGTTCAAAGGGATTTTTCTTAGTTCATGCAAGGTATCATCTTAGTGAACATTGTGCCTAATGTTTCCAAGAGAGGAAAAGTGCAAATGGTCTCATCTTGTTTCCAAGAGAGGACAAGTGCAAGGTCTCATCTTGGGAAACATTGTACCTAATGTTTCCAAGATAGGAAATCACACAAAGAAGAAAATAACACAATGAAATGTGAGTGTCCATGTATGCCCCCACTTTAAAGCAGTTTCTAACACCATTACTGCAAGAAATTTCTTTAAAGTAGAAAAGGAATATTTGGAAAGCCCTATGCCAAGCCATATGTTTCATATAAGCTATGTCATGAAAAGGGTAGTATGTCACATACGATCCAACTTAAGGAATGTCATACACATCCCAAGCTTTCTCTTATATGTTCATGAAAGGTTAATGAATAGCCAAAAGAGGTAATGATGAGTGACATACAAGGACAAGGATACTTAACCCCTTGCCCCCACTTAGTGCAAGACAAGGGTGAGCCAAAATGATTGATGAAATGCATGCTAGAATGAAAATCAATATCAATTAGAGGAATGAGGTGCCCCAACATAAGGAAGAGTACCAAACTCCTTAAGATGTTGTATTTTACTACTCAAAGCCTTACATGCATTAGTAGAATGACCATGAAATCAATGATATGTGAAAAATGAAGTCATGTAATAGAATTTCTTTTGAGTTCTTGGAGGATGGGATATCAAGTGATATTGGTAGAGTCTCTACAGGATACCCTCTTGATCAGTGGTAGAAGGTGGTCCTGTAGTTTGTGGTAAAGATATTTCTTGCTTAGTACAAGATTTCATACCTATGCAAGACTCTTTAGATTTAGATATTTTGTTTGCTCCTATATAGGAGGGTGTAAAATCTAATGAATTCAAGTCCTTAGTGTTTTGTGAGATGACATTTGCATTAAGCAAAGATTTCTTCATTTGTTGTGTTTTTTTGCAAAGGAAAACTGTCAAGACTACTAGTGTCTATCAGTTTAGGATGCTTTATAGTTAAAGTTGACATAGAAGAATGTTGTGTGAGAGTGTTGATGTTTAGTGAAGGCTTGGTTATTTCTATCAAAGGAAAATAACCAAGACCATGAGTTGTTTCTTTCATTTTAGGGTCGATGGGGACACAGATACCTTGTTCTCTAGCACCACATCCTTTTCCACTATAGCCAAGTTGTTTCATAAGTTCAAAACCTTTTCCATAAATTATTTTCATTGCTTTTGGATTCGGTGGTTGTTTTTTGTTAAGTTCTATTGCGCATGTTTTTCACACACACCCCGCCATAGGCGGGGACCCCCTCTTTTCACTCCTGATAGGCTGCTTTGCTCATGTCTTGTTTTTTGTGCCCCATATTCCAATCCCAAATTGGTCATGTGCCTTCAAACAATCAAATCCCCCTGACCAAATTCACCTACTTGGGGTATTCAAATCCAGGGAGAAACAAAGTCCCTCATCCATTTTCTACCTTTTGTCTTGTTCTTGATGTCTTGGTCCTTGATTGCTCAATTCACTTTCTACATTTTTGACTGTAGGGACAACTTTCTAGTGGATTTGGGATGTTTTCGTGGTGCCTAAGTGAACTTCCAAGGTTTCTTCAATATTTTGTTAAGTTTCGATGGCTCTAAAACTTTCCTTCTGGAACCCCATCCCTCTTTGGCTGTTTTGAAACATCTGTGGACCCCTGACGGTTCAGTTTCTACATTTTTTGCTTTGCAGACAACTTTCTTGTAGATTTGGGATGTTTTTATGGTGCCTAAGTGAACTGCCAAGGTTTCGTCAATGTTTTGTTAAGTTTCAATGGTTTTAGAACTTCATCCCTCTTTGGATATTTTGAAACTTCTGTGGAGCCCCGATGACTTGGCCTCCAGAACCTGGCCCCCCTGTGGCCGTTTCTGGGACTCTGTCCCTCCATGGCCATTTTGAACATTCCTGGTGCCTTGCTAACCCAGCCTCTAGAACTCGGCCCCTCTGTGGTCATTTCTGGGACTCCATCCCTCTATGGTCGTTTTGAACATCTGTGGAGCCCTGGCGACTTGGCCTTTAGAACCTAGCCCCTTTGTGGTTGTTTCTGGGACTCCATCCCTTTGTGGCCATTTTGAACATTTTTGGAGCACTGGCAACCTGGCCTCTAGAACTCGACTCCTCTATGGCCATTTTCAGGACTCCATCCCTCTGTGGCCATTTTGAACATTCGTGGAGCCCCATCAACCCAGTCTCTGGAACCAAGCCCCTCTATGGCCATTTTCGGGACTTCATCCCTCCGTGGCCGTTTTGAACATTCATGGAGCCCTGGTGACCCGGCCTCCAGAACTTGGCCCTCTGTGGCCATTTCTGGGACTTCAGCCCCCCTTAGCCCTTTTGAACATCCACCAACCCCTAGTGACCCAGCCTCTAGAACCCGGCCCCTCTGTGGTTATTTCTAGGACCTGACCCCTCCATGGCCGTTTTGAGCTTCTAGTTTTTTTCAAATGAGTCCAATCTTAAGGAAATTTTTTTGGGTACTCTTCCTTCCCCTTTTCCCATGTTCTATAATTGAAAATTCTTGGTTTTGCTAAGTTTTGTGAGGTCCAGGAACTTCCCTTCCAGTTTGTTGTCCCCTGTTCACTGCCCGCCCCCTTGGGCCTGCATTAATGTTTATGATCCAAATGAGCTCCAAATATCAATATTATGATCTTTTGATGATGCATGGATGGATCTAACAAGGAGTTGTAGGATTTTACTAATGTTTGTCTTGATTTGTGTATGAAAGCACTTACAACACTTCATGTACGAATGATTCAAGGAGCCTATCACTGGGCCGTCAAGGAGACCCATTGCAAAAGATGAACAAGAAATGTGCATAGCTCCTATCACAATTCATTTCATGTTCACCTCCTCCCCAAGCACCTACCAACAGGGTCAATGTTATAAGAAGGCCTGTGCCAAGGAAGTCATTGACAAAATGCAAGGGGGTGGTCTTGAAGAGAGCATAAGGGAGTTGTCCGCTTGAATAAGGGGCAACCAATCCATTGATGCCAATCGTCGATGGGCTCATTTGATCCAAGAAAGAGCACTACAAAAACATCAAGAAAGAAGGTAGCTTTCAGGTAGTTTCGGCTATAGTAAAAGGGCAATCAGCTAAATGACAAAATTGCTATAGCACCTGAGCACTAGATGACAAAACAAGGAAAATACAAATATGTATTTTAAAATTGCTAGATAATGGGGGGTAGTTGAAACCATAATGTATATCAAATCTAGGCCACTCATTGTGAATTAATCCTAGCCATTCATTTGGGCTTCGAAAAACTATAAATAGGGGCTTTCCCCTCATTTGTAAGGGTTGGAGAGTTGTTGTAAAAGAAATTTACAACAATAGAAGATAACATTGCATGATTTAATGGATGTTCTCTTTGATTTTGCTCATCCTTCATGCATGGTTATTCCTTCCATGTTAGTTTTAGTATTAGTTGCTTGAATGGTTTTCATGATGGTGTTGTTTTTATAGCATTTGATGAGCTTCCAGACCATACTTGTAGCACTTGTTTATGACAATCTATTGTGGAAAGTTAGCGTGGGCTTCTTTATGTCATTTCTACAACTTAGTTCAATTACATGTGCATGATGTGTGTGTAATTTGGAAATATGCAGTCCTTAGAATATTTCACTAGCTTTGTGTAGTTGTAGGTTGTCTTGGTCAAGTAAAACTTAGTTTTAAGGAGTTTGTCTACTATAGCAGCCACCATTACTACTATTCATTTGTAGCTTAGGATTAGAACAACTTTCTTAACCCTTCTCCTTTTTCTATTTCTTTTAGTCTTTGTTTAGAGTAGTATCTCAAGCATCACCATGAAGCTAAATCAGATGAATTTGGTGGGTTTTAGATTGTTGTTTTGAGTGGGAAGCCACTGCTCATTCACTTCCAACACTTTAAAACTACATTTGTGGGCCCAACTTCTCACACTTTGTAACTCATACGTAAGTCCGCCTTGTGATTCCAAAAAATCACATAAATCAACTGAGATATTCCAAGCACTGACAAGACCTAACATTAGATACCTTGGGATAGTGTTCTATAATTTGATTGTGGAAGATTGTCTTTCAAGAGAGGTAGTGCACCTACGCACTGCCTTTGTTGAGAAGTGCATAAAAAAAACATCAACAAAAATGGCTTTAGAAGGAGGGAATGACATGTTGAGGCTACAAAGCTGAAAGTTTGAAATCAAAAAGAGCACTTTCAAAGAAGAAATATGAGATAGGGAGATCTCTTTTAATGGTAAAAATTAAAAAATTCTAAAGGCAAGTAGAAGTTGAGTCAAAATTGAGCAGCATGCACAAATTGACATCACTCAGTTGCATGTAGATTTGAACAAGAAAACTAAAGAAGCCATTGCAGCAATTCGTGTTGGCAAATAGATGTTGGATCCATTGCACTCATAGGCATAAAAAATTGCGGTGTCTCACTTTTCTGAGCAAGATTGAAATATTATTGCAAGGAGAAGCTCCCTTTTGGGAAATATACCAACCTTTAGCTCTTATAGACCCAGAGGAAGAATTGACAACCATGGTAGCCAAAGTGTTCAAGGAGCTGATCCAGGAAAATTTGAGTAGCAAGGATGGACCAAGATTGGAGAAGTACTAATGGCAAGTTGGTGTAGATTTCACAATGCACCCCACACTAAATTCACTTGCTCGTCAAGCAAAAACATTACAACTCAAGCCAAGGGTTGTTCAAAAAAGTTGGAACAAACAACTCTCAAGGAGGACGAGTCACCCCATGAGGAAAAAGAGTTGTCAACACTCAGAGGACAACAAAGTAAAGATGAACCAATAAATTTGATACAAGTTGATGTTGGAGCAACAGGAATTGAAGTTGAAAACAAGGAGGAAGAAGTAGATTTCACTAGGAAAGCAAGGTGCCTTGGTGAAAATCTGATTGAAACTAATTTAGGAGGCCTCACCTCCACCAATCAAAGGCAGTCCTCCACTATAGAAGAAGAGAAATTGGTAGGTGACGATGAACCTACGAAGTTTGTAGCTGTGGATGTTAGGATAACGAACTCAGATGCTGAAAATTAGAAAGAGGAAAGGGATGAAAACCTTGTAAAAACAAAAAATGATGATGAAGACATAAGTGAAATAAAATTGGAAGACTTCTCCTTCATCAATGGAAGCGATCAAGAATCTGAAAATGAAAATTTGGAGGAGTGGGAACAACCACTCGCCATGACTATCTAGCATCAAGCTTCTTTTTCAAGTGATGATGAGGACCCAATAGCAGAAAAATATGACTAGATCATCTCCAGATTAGCAAAGGATTTGTCAAAACTAAGATGTTAAGTGGACTTGGAGGTGTTGTTTCTACCAAATTGGTGCAAACGTCATGATTCATCGCACTCAGAGTTCACATGCAGACTATGAAAAGAGGCTATCAAACAAGTTAGAGGACAAGTGGAGTAGCCAACCACCCGACCTCTACTTGCTACTCAGATCGAAGTAGAAGACCAAGAGCCAGAGCCAAGTGACAACTTAGTTGAAGGTGGTCCTCAAAAGGATGTTGGGACAACAATATAATAAGAACATCAATATAGTCTTAGACTTCTAAGCGATGAATTAGATCAAATAGGAATGTTGTCCACTAGTCATCAAGAATTTCCTCTCAAAGAGCATTTGTGCACCATGAACGATAGGCTGTATGCTGAGCCCTTGGAGGGAAATTGTGCAGTAGAATTTGGTCCCCTTGATGAGGTGCCATCAATTGATGACATCTTTCCATTGGGATTTGTACAGAAGAGGTATGCTCATGCTGACGAAGAGAACATCCCAGAAGATGGCAAGGATGAATACATACTCCTTGAGCCCCCAAATAGTGATGCACTAGAGTTTCTAGATTGGGAGAGGAGCTCCTCCATTTATAGTGATAGTGAGCAAGAGGAAACAAGTGAACGTCATAATGAGATGCATGAACAACAAAGGGAAGAAGACAAAGGTAGGGGTTTTTTTATGGCTTCGAACAAGTATGGCGGAATTGACCAACTACAAGACATAACTAGAAGTCCTTTTGCCATGACCATTGTTGATCCTCCTTCATATTTAGGGAGTTGTAATAAAAAAGATGCATGCATGTCATTATCCCATGACATTGAACATTCTAAAAAGGAGGTTGATACTTGGGGAAGGAGATGAGACATGTTGCCCCTTGAGGACAACAACCAAGTGGATCCCAAGTTTGCAGATGATCAATGTGGAGAAGTATTTCTTCTTGAAGAACTGCCAACCGGGGTTGTAGGTCCCATTGGTAGATTGGAAGAGCTATCTGCTACCCCGTCCTCCTAGCCTTATGCAAGCTTAATGTCTGAAGTGTTGCACCCTCCACCACACCTGCTCGAGCCTACCGATGCAACGATCAATGATGTTGTGCTTTCTCTTGACTGTCCAACATTGCCACCTCCATGTGATGACATCCAGGTTCTATCCTTCCTTTCCCCTATTATTTCTCATAACTGCACTTATCATTTTGATTATGGGAATGAGGGAAAACAAATATGTTTATGGATTAACTATGGGTTCAGCGAGCCTCCTCAATTGCTGATTTTTTATGATGTTGTGATTGAACTTGAGTGTTGCAATGTTGAACTTCCTTTTTCTAAATATAAAGATAAGTTTGCATGGTTAAGAACGATAACGATTTCCCATTTTCTTGTGCATGCATTACGAAATCTAGTGAACGTTAATGTCAGCTTGCCCTACTGAATATAGTGCTTTGTAAATATCTTTGTACATAGCCCGTTTTGAGTAGTATAGGTTCCCTGTAAATACTCTACTTTCCCACTTTCCTTAGGTTAGTTGGTGTGATGTAGGTTGTTTGCTTTTTGTTTTCTTTCACTTTGTTGCTGCTTTTCTCGGGGTCCCTTTTTTTTTAGCTAGGCACATCTATGTGCACAACAATCATACTTATCACTTGGGGTTGTTCTACGTATTTCTTTGTCAAACTCTAATCAAGTATTCAAAGTGGATGGTGAAAGTATTTGTTTAGTGTCAAGTGATCTGGGTGTTTGATTCCAAGATGATAAGTTATTGGTTTAATCTGACTCTGATGTATTCTAAAATCTTATATATCTTACACATCTTAAGAATCCAACGGTCACTGTAGGGCATTTTGTGGAGTCTAGTTAAGTGAAAAATCTAAAATTCTACTCCAACACCACTATGGTTCTTAGTCCTGAGCGTGAGCTTCGATGCTTGTGAGTTGAAATAAAAGAACTCAAAAGAGAAAAGAAAGAAAGAAAGAAAATATTTAAAATTAAAAGAAAGAGAAGATTCAACTTTTCAGGGTATTTGAGCAACTCTATCGGGGCTATGGATGCTTGACCAACAGTAGAGCAATGTTTGAGAGGATCATAGTGACAACCTCGTCGAGGCTATGTACACCTTACTAGCATTCAGGAAATGTCCTAGATGCTTTTGGAGTTAGAATAAAATACATAGCTTGACTTGATGGAGATTAGGTTCCTATAGCAACTGAAGGATGGGAATTAACGCAATTGTGCACACTTGGATTTTCAGCATACTAAAGGTTGGCTTGGCTAGTGGTTTTAATCCTTTAGTTGGGCATTTGGTTTGTTTGTCATAGTGTGAAGGTTTGAACTAGATATTCTAGGTTCGTGATTCTAGTTTTTCATCAAAATGCTTTGGAGCATTTCCCCAACAAGCCGCCATTTGTTGTGCATGTTTGCACACATGCCCCGCTGTAGGCAGGGACCCCCTCTTTTCACTCCCGACAAGCTGCTTTGCTCCAATCTTGTTTTGCATTCCCCATTTTCCAAGCCCAAATTGGTCATGTTCCTTCAAATGATCAAATCCCCTTGACCAAATTCACCTACTTGGGGTATTCAAATCCAGGGAGAAAAAAAGTCCCCTATCCCTTTTCTGCCTTTTTGTCTTATTCTTGCTAGCTTGGTCTCTAATCGCTCGATTCACTTTGTAATTTTTTGAATTTATGGACAACTTTCTAGTGGATTTGGGATGTTTTCTTGGTGCCTAAATGAACTGCCAAGGTCTCGTCAACATTTCGTTAAGTTTTGGTGGTTTTGAAACTTTCCCTCTAGAACTCCATCCCTCTTTGGTTGTTTTGAAACATCTGTGGACCCCTGCCAGTCCACTTTCTACATTTTTGACTCTAGGGACAACTTTCTGGTGGATTTGGGATGTTTTTGTGGTACCTAAGTGAACTTCCAAGGTTTTTTTAATGTTTTGTTAAGTTTTGATGGTTCTAAAACTTTCCTTCCGGAACTTTGTCCCTCTTTAGCTGTTTTGAAACATTTGTGGACCCCCAACAGTTTGCTTTCTACATTTTTGACTTTAGGGACAACTTTCTGGTGGATTTGGGATGTTTTGTGGTTCCTAAGTGAATTTCCAAGGTTTCTTCAATGTTTTGTTAAGTTTTAGTGGTTTTGGAACTCTGCTCTTCTTTGGTTGTTTTGAAACATCTATGGAGCCCCTGCGACTCGACCCCTAGAACACGGCCCCTCCATGGCTATTTCTAGGACTTTGTCACTCTGTGGCTATTTTGAACATCTTTAGTGCCTTGATGACCTGCCCTCTAGAACCTAGCCCCTCTGTGGCCATTTTGAACATTTGTGGAGCCCCGATGACCCAGCCTCTAGAATCCGGCCCCTCTGTGGCCATTTTTGAGACTCCATCCCTCCGTGGCTTTTTCTGGGACTTTGTCCCTCCATGGTTGTTTTGAACATCCGTGGAGCCCCGACGACTAGGCCTCTAGAACCTAGCCCCTCCATGGTCATTTTTTGGATTTTGGCCCTCCTTGGTCATTTTGAACATCCACCGACCCCCGACGACCCAGCCCCTTCGTGGCTATTTCTAGGACCCGACCTCTCCATGGCCATTTTGAGTTTTCAGTTTTTTTCAAATGAGTCCAATCTTAAGGAATTTTTTCTAAGCACTCTTCCTTCCCCTTTTCCCATGTGCTATAATTGAAAAATCATAGTTTTACTGAGTTTTGTGAGGTTCAGGAACTTCCTTCTAATTTATTGTCCCTCATTCGCTGCCCGCTCCCTTGAGCCAACATTAATGTTTATGATACAAATGAGCTCCAAATATGAATATTATGATCTTTTGATGATACATGGATGGATCTAACAAGGAGTTGCAGGATTTGACTAACATTTGTCTTGATTTGTGTATGAAAGCACTTACAACACTTTATGTACACAAGATTCAAGGAGCCTACTGTAGGTCCGTCATGGAGACCCATTGAGAAAGTTGAACAAGGAATACACATAGCTCCTATCACCATTCATTTCATGTTCACCTTTCCCCCTCGCACCTACCAATGGGGTCAATATTAGAAGAAGGCATGTGCCAAGGAAGTTAGAAACAAAATGCAAGGGGGTGGTCTTGAAGAGAGCATAGGGGAGTTGTCCGCCCAAATTAGGGGCAACCAATCCATTGATGCCAATCATCAATGGGCTCATTTGATTCAAGGAAGAACACTGTAAACACATCAAGTAAGAAGGTAACTTTTAGGTAATTTCAACTACAGTAAAAGAGAAATCAGCTAAATGACGAAATTGCTACAACACTTGAGCACTACATGACAAAACAAGGAAAAGACAAAGATGTATTTTAAAATTTCTAGATAATGGGGGGTAGGTGAAACCCTAATGTAAATCAAATCTGGGCCACTCATTCTAAATTAATCCTAGCCATTCATTTGAGCTTTGCAAAACTATAAATAGGGGCTTGCCCCTCATTTGTAAGGGTTGGAGAGCTGTTGTAAAAGACATTTACAACAATAGAAGACAACATTGTATGATTTTATGGATGTTCTCTTTGATTTTTCTCATCTTGCATGCATGGTTCTGCCTTCCATGTTAGTTTTAGTATTAGTTTCTTGAATGGTTGTCATGATGGTGTTGTTGTTATAGTATTTGATGAGCTTCCATCCCATACTTTTAGCACTTGTTGATGACAAGTTGTTGTGCAAAGTTAGCCTGGGCTACTTTATGTCATTATTGCAACTTAGTTCAATTACATGTGCATGATGTGTGTGTGTAATTTGAAAATCTGTAGTCCTTAGAAGATTGCACTAGTTTTCTGTAACTGTAGGTTCTCTTGGTCAAGTAAAACTTAGTTTTAGGGAGTTTTTCTACTGTAGCAGCCACCATTGTTACTATTCATTTGTAGCTTAGGATTAGAATAGCTTTATTAACCCTTCTCATTTTGCTATTTTAAATAGTCCTTGGTTAGAGTAGATTCTCAAGCATCATAATGAAGCTAAATCAGATGAATTTGGTGGGTTTTAGCTTTTTGTTTTGAGTGGGAAGCCACTATTCATTCACTTCCAGCACTTTAAAACTGTATTTGTAGGCCCAACTTCCCACACTTTGTAACTCATCTATAAGTTTTCCTTGTGATTCCAGAAAATCACATAAATCAACTGAGATATTCCAAGCACTTTCAAGACCTGACATTAGAGACCTTGGGATAGTGTTCTGCAAATTGATTGTGGAATATTATCTTTCAAGAGAGGTAGTGCACCTATGCATTGCCTGTATTGAGAAGTGAATAAAAAACATATCAACAAGTTCATCAAAGTTTTTTGTGTAGCTTATATTGTCTTCTAAAGTGGTTGAGGTGGATGCTTTCAAAAGATCTTTATGTATGATCTTGTATTCTCCCATGAATGTTGGTCTTAAATCTAAGGAACCCCAATCACCATCAAATAACTTCGTGACTTTTTCAAATTTTTTTAATTGTCATTTTGGTACACATGGGTTCCACTTGTGTAGTGGATGTTGATGTGTTTAAGGGATTTTCTTTGTTTTTCTCAAGATATAAGACACTACAAGATTCACGATCAATGTCAAGTGTGTACACTTGATTTTTGTAGATGTATTTCATTTTATGATGAATAGTAGAAAGTACCCCATTCATTGCATGAATCCATGGTCAGCCTAAAATAATATTACATGAAATTTCATGACGTATAACATGAATTTGTGTGTTAAATGTGGCCTTCCCAACTATAATAGGTAAATTAATCACCTCAAACATTTTCCTTTCAATGTTGGGTATGTGCAGCATCATGATGGACCAAAAAGTGGTGATATGATGGGTATGTTTAGGGTATGTGGCTGGCGACTTTTTTTTACCCAAAATTGATGAAACAAAAAGGGTTTTTAAAGGAGATTATTTGTTTTCCACCAATATAAATTATGCTTTACTTTGAATTTAATAAATAATTATTATTCATTTTCTATTTGAATTACAACTAAAGTCTTAATTGATAGGCTGATTGAAAAAATCTATAGCTTTCAAACAATATCACATTTTTTGAATAAAAACATGTGTCACATTCTATACTTTGCATAATATAGGATTAAAAAAAATGAATTTCATGAAGTTTTGACCAAGTTAAGGTGGTCAGACATACGAGTTTTTATATTTTTCAAATGTTGTAATAAAAATTCCTAATTAATTATTTACTTGGAAAAAATTACAAAAATATGCATCAGATCGGGACATGAGTCCTCTACTTATATCTAAAATATTCTTAAAAGATATTATCATTTTATTGTTGTTAGGGTGGTTAGACAGACACCTACTTCTTATTTTTTCCCTAAAATTTAAGTAATACTACATTGAAAATTAAATTTTTTACCAAATAGATTTTTTTAGAAAAATAAACCTAGTAGTTTATAAACTACATTCAATTTGTTACAGATTCTATTCTTATATATTTTTTAAATAATATAGATAACTTGTTCAAATTTTTATGCCAAGTTGCCTAACTCTAATTTCTCTCAATTTTTCGCCACTTAAGGGCATGGTTTTTCCATGATGATCCTGCACATACCCTATTGTCAAATCCCAGTTGAATGTGTGATTTATCAACACAAAGCCTATCCAAAAATTTTATGCTACACACATTAAGGGTTGAGCCATTTTCAATAAGGGTTCACTTTATCCCTATCCTATTGTATGGTGCTATTATTATAAAAGCATCAATTTTTTTTTTCACTTTGAAAGAGGGGAGTTCACTTTGGTGGAAAATAATGTCAGTGTTTATTCCTTGAATCATAGCTACTGTGTTATGTGATTGCACATTAGAAGGAACAATAAATTTTTGTGAGGATATTTGAAGCATATTGTGATAGTTAGGTGAATTATGAATTAAATCCCATAGGGATTGGAGACAAAATTTTTGGCAACCTAGGTTTCTCATACACATTTAGGGTTTTTCACTTAAAAGAAGAGAAATGGGCCAAAATGGGCAATGTATACACTCAAGATTAATGTAATGTGGCTGAAATATGTCTAAATAAGATAATATAAATGTAGAAAAATAATGAAAGACATTGATTATTAAATGGAAACTAAGAATATGCAAGTTGTTCGAAAACACATTGTGATATGCGAAAAGACCTAGAAATGAAAGTAAATTGTAACATAAATGAATGAAACTAAAGGCATGCACCTGAGATCTTCATGGAGATTTGAAATGAATTTTGAAATTTTTTTGATGCTGGAAATTTCTCCTACAAGGACTCATTCACCATTCTAGGCGAATATCTAGGAAACTATTTCGGAGCCCGTTTTAGACAAATGGGTATCCAAAACTATAGAAAACCTTTTTCAGCCCTGGAAATGGGACTCATTCACCACTGGTGGTGAATCATTTCACTTTAGAATTTCTGAAAATCCAAATGTGGAAACAGAAGTCCTCAGTCTGCACTTTTGTTCCTAATAGGTGTCTGATCCGAAAGTCTAATTTTCAGCACTGAAAGTGACTTTTTTGTGGAGATCTTGGATTTTCAAGGAAGAATATGATTCCAATAATTTTTCAAATTGATGTTTAATGATTTCCAATCCTTCAAGATCCCTAAATCTACAAACACACAAGAAGAGAAGGAGAAATGTTGGATTTTGGGGCATGGGGGTTTGCCTTGGTCAAACCCCTTTGAGGTAATTAAACCCAAATGAAGAAAGAATGTAATGAATCATGAAACAATGGAGCTAATACATTTCCATGAAGATTGATCTTGAATTTCTGCAACAAAACATGAAGATTTCTCCCTTGAATGTCTCAAAATTGATCTTGAATGACTTGGAATGATAAAACCCTAGCTTGCTTGACTTAAGGTGGAAGAATGAAGGATGAGTAATGAAAAGTGGTTATTATTGAGGGTTTAGATACTTGTATTTATAGGAAATTCACCCCATTTTCCTATCAATTAGATCCTTAAGGCCGACATGAAAGAGAATAAAACTTAAAATCCAAAATTTCCCTCTCAAAACTCAAAAAATGACCCAAATGGGACTAATTCGCCTAACTGATTCACCACCTTAGGTGAATTAGTCCAACCTAGTAGGGACTAATTCACCGAGATGGTAAAATTAATCCCAAAAGGGTCCTTTTGACAACTAGAATGTTGGGGAATGAGGAATTTATATTCCTATGTTGATTTCTTTAGGTATTTGATTAAATTATGCCTTGGGATGCACAATATGGGGCAATATGGCCCTATTAGTGATGATGCAAAAGATGGATAAGGCCAAGGACACAAAGTTAAATGTAAAAGTGTGATTAAATACACTTTACATCATTAAAATAGGATCCATACAACTTAGAAAGGCACAACATTCAATGTGAATTTGTAAATCACATTACAACACTAGATTAATATTAAGTTTATTTTACAAGCCTTCTAGATTTATGTGATAATGTCATTAAATTTTACATTATTGAATTAAGGAAAAATGGGTTCATTAAGTCTAGAGAGGTGTGAAACACTTTACAACACCTTGAATAGACATTGTTAAATGCATTTTATTCAATTTGTAAGGGTCCAATCTGACTTGGTGTGGATGTGTAAAACACCTCACAACACTAAATCAAGGTCTTATTAAGTCCAATTTTTTTTCAATTAATCTCTAATCAAGCAAGCAGAAAGGGGTAATATTTTCATGTCCATATTTAGTCCCCACTTTAGTGAGAGGATGAACTTGCTTCAAATTCACACTAAAGTAGACATTCAAGAAGGGTCTAGTCATACCAATGCGAATGGTCTAAGATAACAAAGATGAAGGAAGCGATCAAGCCCCCTGGATCCAAGATCCTAAGTCAAGCTAGCATAAGTATGAAAGGACACACACAAAGTGAATGATTTGTAGCAAGACAAGATACTTTATCATTCAATGGTAACAACTAGGAAGAAGAGAAAGATGAAAATGAAAAGGTGGATCAAGCTTCGACTATTTTTCCAACACGTTATGGATTAGATCTAGGCTATTTGTTTGGAAGGAAAATGCATACTCACTCTGGGGTGAAGAAACTCCTTGCTCTCCACCAAGTGAGAAGGACCAAGTATACTCACTCAAGGGCCATGAAACTTCTAGTTGACTACGAGGTACGAAATCCACAAGGTGGCTATGGGGAATAGTTATGCCTCGGAATGGGCTTTTCCGCTCAACTATACCAAAGTAATACCTCCTGATAACTTTAATAAGGCATCACAATGAAAATTATTTACGAGCTCTATGAAGTGAGAAAAAATAAAAATGCTTGTCACTCATAGACAAACATGATGGAACCATAAGCATGCAAGTTGTATTATTCAAGTTGGCCTATAATAATTGTTGTAAATACAAAAATAGTGTAAGGCATTCTCAAAGGGATTTTGCTTTTTTCGTGCAAGGTGTCATCTTAGGGAAAATTGTTTCTAATGTTTCCAAGAGAAGAAAAGTTCAAATGGTTTCATATTTTTTCCAAGAGAAGACAAGTGTTGTGAGGTCTCATCCTAGGAAACATTGTACCTAATGTTTCCAAGAATGGAAATTGTAGGAAAGATAAAATCACACAATGAAATGTGAGTGGTGATGTATGCCCCCACTTTAAAGTGATTGCAACCACTAGTACTGTGAGAAATTTCTTTAAAGTAGAAGGAGAAGACATGAGAGCTTACTCAAAAATCCCTATGCAAGGTCATATGTGTCAAATAAGTTACATCATGAAAAAGGTAGTATGTCACATGCGAGCCAACTTAAGGCATTCCATCCAAATCCAAAGCTTTCTCTTATATTTGCATGAAAGGTTAATGATGAGTCAAAAGAGGCAATGGAATGTGACATACAAGGACAAGGCTACTTATCCCCATGCCCCCACTTGGTTTAGGAAAAGGGTGAACCAAAATGAGTGGTAAGATGCATGGTAGAGTGAAAATCAGTATCAATTAGAGGAATTTGGTACCCCCACATAAGGGATATTACCAAATTCCTTAAGATGTTTGATTTTACTACTCAAATCCTTGCATTCATTAGTGGAATGGCCATGAGCTCTATGATATGCACAAAATGAAGTCTTGTAATAGCATTTCTTTCAAGTTTGTGGAGGGAGAGTTATCAAGTGATCTTGGAGGAGTCTTGGCAATATACTCGCTTGATCTATGGTAGAAGGTGTTTGTATAGTTGGTGAAAAAGATACATCTTGCTTAATATTAGTTGTCATACCTACGCAAGATGTTGCATATTGTGAGATTCGGGTCTCTCCTTTATAGGAGGGTGTAAAATCTAATGAATTCAATTCATTAGTGTTTTGTGAGATGCCATTGACATTAAGAAAAGATGTGTTGGTGTGGAGTGAAGGCTTGGAAATTTCTATTAAAGGACAATAACAAAGAACATGAGTGGTTTTTTGTGTGATAGGATCTATAGGGTTGTGGATACCTTGTTTTTTAGCACCACATCCTTGTCCACTATATCCAAGTTGTTTAATAAGCTCCTAACCTTTTCCATAAAGTTTTTTCATTTCCTTTGGATGTCGTTGTTGTGTTCGTCAAAGGTTGTTGTGTAATTTTTCTTTATCTGAAGTAGTTGAGGTGGATGTTGTTGAAGGGTCAACTGCTATTTTATTTCGCCTATTTGAATATTTGTGTATGATCTTGTACTCACCCATGAATGTTGGTGTGAAATATAAGGAACCCAAATCATCATCTAAGATCTTCATGATGGGTTCAAGATGTTGGAGGGGTTCAGTTGTGTGGTTGGTGTTAATGTGTTCAAGGGAAAATCTTTGTTTTGCTCAATGTTTAAACAATTGTTTGGATGAGGGTTAGCTTCAAGTGTGTACACTTTGTTGTTGTAGATTTATTTCAATTTGTGATGAAGAGTAGAAGGCACACTAGTCATTGCATAAATCCATGGTTTTCCTAAGAGAAGGTTATATGCAAGATTGTTAGGAATAACATGGATTGGTGTTTCCAATGTGGCCACTCCAACTATAATAGGTAAAGTGACCACACCAAGCGGTTGTTTGCTTATACTATCAAATCCCCTGATTGATAAAGGATCGGGTCAAATGTTTGATTTATCCACACAAATACTATCCAAGAGGTTTATGCTATAGACATTAAGAGTGGAGCCATTGTCAACAAGGGTTTTCTTTATCCATGTTGTTTTGTATTGAGATATTATTTAGAAAGCTTTATTTGTTTTTTGCACATCCAAAGGTGGAGTTTACTTTGGTGGAAAATAATGTCAGTGTTTAATCCTTGAATTAAAGTTGTGATATCATTTGGTTGCACATTAGAAGGGATAGGAATTTGTTGTAAGGCTATTTGAAGTAGAGTGTGATAGATAGGTGAATTTTGAAGAAGGTCCCAAAGGGATGTCTTTGTAGGAGTGCTCTTAAGTTGCTCAACAAGATCATATTCATTGAATTGAGGAGCAAGAGGCAGTGTAGAATTTGGCAATGGTAAGGAAGTCAGGGTTGGTTGTGGTGGTGACAGATTGTTTCTAGTGTTGTATGTATGAGTAATGGTATTATGACTCAGTTGCTGTGACACATTATTTTGAGGTGGGTAAAGGGTGACCTTAGGTGTGGGTGGAGGTGGAGGTTTATGTGACGGAGGGTAAAGGATGAGTTGAGGTCTAATAATATTAACATCCCTTGGTGAATGAGAACCTAACATGGTCTCTACATCTTCTTCTAAGGGAAAAATATTATTATTTCCAATGTTATCCTTATCCTGTATCATGATATTCTCGCTAGGAGGATAGTTCTTAGGATAATTATGAATCAAATGTTCTTTACATTCATGGATTGGTTCTCTTAAAGGGACTTTATCGAGAGTAGGGGAATGATATATGGATGAATTTTCTTGCTCGATAAGTGTCTTCCTAGGTGAAGGGGGACAACTAAGATACTTATGACTGTTATTGATTGTGTTTTCTAACAAATTATGGGTATGTGCAGGCTCATCATGGAAAAAATAGGCCCTTAAGTGGCAAAAAATTTAGAAAAATTAGTGTTAGGCAACTTGACGTAAAAATTTGAATAAGTTATCTATATTATTTCAAAAATATGTAAAAATAGAATCTATAGAAAATTGAATATAGTTTCTAAACTACTAGGTTTATTTAAAATAAATAAAATCTATTTGCCAAAAAAATTGAAATTTCAATGCGAGTACTTAAATTTTAGGAAAAATAAGAAGTAGGTGCCCTGGACCACCTAACCATAATAAAATGATAATATTTTTTTATAAGATTTTATATATAAGTATAGGACTCATGTCCAGATGTGATGCATATTTTTTTAAATTTTTTTTCCAAGTAAATAATTAATTATGAATTTTTTATTGCAATTTTTAAAAAATATAAAAAACTTGTATGTCTGACCACCTTAACTTGGTCAAAACTTCATGAAATTTATTTTTTTCATTTTTTAATCCTATATTATATGAAGCATAGAATGTGAAGCATGTTTCGGATTCAAAAAATGTGATATTGTTTGAAAGTTATAGATGTTTTTCAATCAGCCTATCGATCAGGACTTTAGTCATAATTTTAATAGAAAATGAATAATAATTATTTATTAAATTCAAATTAAAGCATAATTTATATTGGTGGAAAGCTAAGAATCTCCTCTAAAAACCCTTTTTATTTCATCAATTTTGGGTAAAAAAAAGTCATCAGCCACATACCCTACAAATACCCATAATATTGCCACTTTTTGGCCCATCATGATCCTGCACATACCCTTATCTTCTTCACAACTGAGAGAGATACTAGGATAAGGAAAAATGTTAGTGTCATGAGTACCTATGGTTGTGTTATCTTGTTTATTAATGTATTGTACACAAAAAGAGGTAAGAGGAGAGAAACAACTTGGATTCTCAAAACTCTCATTGATTGGTTCTTTTCAAATTGGAGAGATATTAGGAGAACAAATATGAGTGTTAGTAATGTCAAAGGTTGTATTCTGTGTCACAAAAACACTCTTAGAAGGATAATATAGGGAACGTTTCTTAATATATCTAGTTATGTAAGATACTAGCATTGTTTGAACAAAAATAAAAAGAACTTGTAACCATTTCATTCACTATTTAAGCAATATAAACAATGTATGTGCAAAGATGCAAAATATTCTTATTAAATATATGCAAGATTTGAAGAATGTACATAATGAATATGCAGGAATAATTTTTTTTTTAACAAACTTATGCAAAGTTTTATGAATAGAAACATTGTATATGCAAAAGTGAAAAGTTCTTTTATCCATGTGATGCAAAGTTTCAAAAATGTGAGCATTTTCAATTCATCTAATGATGTTTGTAATTGAAATGGTTTGAAAAATGAGTAGTCTAAAATGATTTTTTTGAGCTACATGCATAAAAAAAATGTTCCCAAAACTTTCTAGACTTATAGGATATGATACTAGGAGGCTCAGGAAGCACATAAATGAGATTTATGTCACTGTATTAAACAGTTCAAAATCTGGACTGGGATTGATTCACCTAGAATGGCGAATGAGTCCTAGTAAGGATTTTTTTTCAAATTTTGAGAAATTTTCAATTTGTTTGATGCCTTTGATGCTATATGATGCAAACCTAAGATGTAGATGTAGAATTTTAGAAAATTTTAAAGAAATTATATGAAAAAATGCAAGCTAAATGATATTTTTCACTAATGTAAGTTTTGAAACCCAAGAATGCCAATTAACCAATGCAAAATCCTAATGCAATGTTAATGAAAGTAAATATAGAAAATGAAGGACTCTAGATCAAAACATAAATTATTCGAAAAGAAGGTTCACCAAAATGGAGACAAAGATTTTGGCACCCTAGGTTTCTCTTTCACTTCTAGGTTTTTTCACCTAAAAGGAGAGAAATGGACGAAAATGGGAAATGTCTACACTCAAGATTAATGTAATGTGGGTGCAATATTTCTAAATAAGATGATATAAATGTAGAAAACTAATGAAATACATTGATTATTAAATGGAAACTAATAATATGCAACAAGTTGGAAAACACATTGTGATATGTGAAAAGACCTAGAAATGAAAGTAAATTGTAATAAAATGGAATGAAACTAAAGGTGTGCACCTGAAATATTGGTCAAGACTGGAAATTAGTTCTGAAATGTTGTTGATGTTGGAAATTTGGCCTATAGGCACTCATTCACCATTCTGGGTGAATTAGTCCTAGATTTGGGAAACTATTTCAGAGCCCATTTTGGATAAATGGGTATCCAAAACTACAAAAAACCTTTTTTAGGCCTGGAAGTGGGACTCATTCACCACTGATGGAGAATCAGTCCACTTTTGAATTTCTAAAAATCCAAAAGTGGAAAAAGAAGCCCTCAGTTTCAGCTTTGGTTCCTAATAGGTGTCTGTCTCCAAAAGTCTAATTTTTAGCACTAAAAGTGACTTTTTGTGGATATTTTGGCTTTGCAAGGAAGAAGATGAATCCAAAAAAATTTCAACTTTATCTTTGATTATTTTCAAGCCTTCACGATGCCTAAATCTGCAAAGACACAAGAGGAGAATGAGAAATGTTGGATGTTCTTTTATTTGGGTATTTGATTAAATTATACTTTAATTGCACAATATGGGGTAATAGGGGCCTATTAGTGATGATATAAAGGGTGTATGAGGAAAAGGACACAAATTTCAAAGTGAAAGTGTGATTAAATACACTTTACATCATTAAAATAGGGTCCATACAACCTAGAATGGTACAACATCCAATGTGAATATGTAAATCACATTAGAACACTAGATTAACATTAAGTTTATTTTAAAATCCTTATAGATTGAAGTGATAATTCCATTAAATACATTTTACATTGTTGAATTAATGGAAAATGGGTTTGTTAAGTCTAGAGAGGTGTGAAACACTTTACAACACCTTTACAAGACATTGTTAAATGCATTTATTTAGTTTGTAAGGGTCCAAGACCTAGTGTGGATGTGTAAAACACCTCACAACACTAAATAAAGTTCTTATTAAGTCCATTTTTTTTCAATTAATCCCAAATCAAGCAAGAAAAAAGGAATATTTTTTCCTTGTCCATAGGGATATCTTTACAGGAGTATTCTAAAGTTCTTCAATAAGATCATACAATAGAGTAAATCAAGGATCTCTAGGAAAAATGGGATTAGGAAAAGATAATGACATGGGGGTGAGTTTTGGCGGTCATGGATTGTTTCTACTAGGGTATGTATGAGCAATGGTATTATGTCTCAGTTGCTGCAAAACATTGTTCTTAGGTGGGTAAAGGACAAGTTTAGGTTTGTTTTGAGTTTGAGGTTTGTGTGAAGAAGGATAAAGGATGAGTTGAGGTTGAATAATATTAACATCCCTTGGTGAATGATAACTACAAGCCACATGTTCTTGACATTTAAGGGTTTGTTCTTCTAAAATGACTTCATCATAATTAGGGGAATGATCAATGGTTGGATTTTCGTGTTTATCAATAGTAGGGATATTAGGGGAAGAATCTATTTTATTGTGATTTTTCTATAAGGTCTCATTCTCTGGTTCCATATTGGCAACCCTAGTAGGAGATCTTGTAATATGTTCATCCATTAATTTTTGTAAAGTAACTTCATCACAAATAGGGGAGGCATCAAGAGGGAAACTATGATTTTCATGCTTACCAAATAGATCTTTCCATAAGATAGGAACATTAGGAAAGGGAGGGACAATTTTCTCATGATTCTCATCCATTGTGTTTTCCAACATCAAAGCATTGTCTTCATGGCTATGAGAGATACTAGGAGGAGAAAAAGTATGATTATCATGATCATTTATAACTTCATTCCTTTGGCCTATAATGTTTTGAAAAATAGGATAGGTAGGGGAATGATCATAAATAAGGTTATCATAGAGCTTGAAGGTTTGCTTATCTAACACTAACATATCCTCATCACTATTAGAAGAGGAAAATATGTTAGGAGATAAATAGGGGTAGGTTTCAATGGTCTCTTGTTGGGTTGTGTGATCATCATGGTTACTTATTGTTATGTGCTCTATTTTAGAATTTTTTTATCTAATAGGAGGGGTAAGAGGAGAGAAGCAACTCATATTTTCAAAATTTCATCAATTGGTTCTTCTAGCACTATAATCTTTTCTTCATAAGTAGGAGAGATAATAGGAGAAGAACAAATGTGATTGTTATGATTATCCAAGGTTTCCTTCACTAGATGAACCTCACCCACAGAAGGGAAACTAGGAGAGGGATTGATGATGAATAGAAAGAGAGAAAAGTACCTCATATTCATATGCACCTAACAAAAATTTCTTACAACATGAAATAGGATCTAAAAATAGAACATGAAATATGATAACTATAGATTTTTGTAATGAAAACATGATGTAATGATTATTCTATAAACTTGAAATGTGACCATGCTAAAGAAAACATGCAAAAGGGAAATGCATTTTTTTAGATTTTAAGGAGGACAATTGACTGATTATGTATGTAACAATGTGACAATACAAATTTGAAATTATTTCATGCATGAAATGAGCTAATTTAAGCTAGATCGAATGAAATGCATGTTATAGAAACTCAACCAACTGATACATATAGGTAAGGGTAACAAACTAAAGCTTTAAAATAGGGTTTTTAGTTCTATTAAAAGGTTGTTTTAGGGGTTGTTAGGATTAGGAAAACCTCACATTTTTCACTAGCCTCCACCCACTTATCTTCCACAACCACAAAATTTTCAACATTTTAATTTTATGATCAATACAAATTGTTGAAATTTGTGTGACAAGATCCATTTTGTAGCCCACATTGCCAAATGATTACATCCATAAATAAATTTGAGACTCTATAGTCTTTCCCTCATTCCTAAACAAAATTAGCACCATTGGACTAATAATGTCTCATTGGTGGATCCCCAATCATAGCCCCACTAATGGCTTGATGAAAGCAACTCACAACCTAATATCGGTGTAACAATACCCTCTCAGGTCGAATCCTAAGGCACTCTCCCTGAAAGACCAATAGAGTAAAAAAAAGAAAGCACATCATTATAAAACATGTATATCAGTGGAACAAACATTCAATTTCCCCTGATGGCTTGATATAACCATGGATTGCCAAGTGCATAATGAATATCAGGGGAATTAGGATGCATCGAGATAATGTTATCTGGTGTCCCACCGGTAGACCTAAGGAAAGTTGTTCATCAGTGGAGAAGGTGGCTATTGATGGAAGAACAATCATAGCCTCACTGATACATCGATAATGATTATTACTAAATAATGTGACATCCCATGGCATCATCAAGATATTTAAAAATAAATGTTCTCCTCTGATGACAAGACTAAAATAGGTGATGTATTTATGAAACAGAATTGAAGTGAATTATAACACAAGTTGATCACATAGTTGTTGCAAAATATAGAGGATTTCAATGAGGGAAGAAGCACAAGGAAAATCCTAGAGTTCTTACTATTGGAATATGGCTTTGAGAGATCATTTCTTGCTACTTGTGTTGTCATTGATGCAACTAGAATCAACAGTATGGTCTATAGTATTAGTATTGTTCATACTGGCAAGAAAAGTAAGACTATGTAATCTACCAGTAGAAAGTATGAAGAAAAAGACATCTAGTTGACAAGCTAATCAAATCACTTCACCGGATCACTATTTTGTGGTGTGGTTCTCTAAGGAAGCTTTCCTAGCATGTATACTATCCTACTAGTGAGTTTTGTGTTGTCGCATCAATCGGTGTTTGACTTAAGAAGTTTAGTAGTATGATTCATGGTTTATTCTTTCACTTTTGCTAACATACTTGATATGGCGTATCATGGATGTATGTGGAGTTTGTATTTTTCTATTTCTTATGTTTTGAACTTTTATTTTGTGTAGGTATTCATAAATTATAACTTGTTATTTCGGCTGACATAAGCAAGAATATTATATTTTGTTGTGACGCCAACATACTTTGAATTCCTGGTCAGCAAGTATATAAAGGAGATTGGAAAATTATTTTGTATAAGTATAAGTTGAAGTAGAAGTAGTATGATAAGAAGTAGAATATGTCATAGAGACAAAAAGTGTATGTGTATCAAGAAGAGAGTGAAAAGGACATATCTGTTATTTGAAGGAAGAAAAGCTTTTGAGGAAAAAAGAAGTGCAAAGCAAAGCAGAGTAGAAGTGTGAATCGGTCTAGAGATCTGGAATCTGATCATGAGCTTCATTGGAGGGTCAAACCACAATAGTGGTTTACAAATTTTATGAGGAAGGAAATTTCTTTTTTCTTCCTTTCCCCAAACTCAACGAGTTTGGTTGAACTCAATGGTTCAGCCAAACCACTTTATATGTTCGAACAAACCCCCAAAACATAAACAAAAAAAATATATTTTAAGGGGTTTGATTGAACATGGGTTCAACCGAACCCCCTCAAATAAGACATAAAAAAAGAACTTGTCACTGTCATTTTCATATTTTTCTACTTTCTCTGTGCTCTGTGCATGCGGCAAACGATAAACGTGATCTACAAACAATGAACAAATTTGACTTCATCTCTCCAAATTTCATCAACCCAACTTGCATATTGAGCACAAGGTTTGTCAAATTCAAATTTTGTAGAGTTTTAAATGCATTTGTTTGTTAAATTTTGAAACCCTAAATGTGAAATTTTTCAAATTTGTTGAATTGAAACTACATTTTTTTAAAAGTTTCTAAAGTCTTTTCAACATACACTATTTCTATGATACATTTCTACTCTGTCAAAAAACTAACATGCCTTGTCTATACTTCCACATTTTGCATACATTTCTACTAGGGCACCTCCAATTTATTTGATGCATTATATCAAACAATTCATGGTAATTTTTGATGGAGTATGATAGAAATAGTGTTTCCACTGTATGCACCCTATATCAAACAATTCATTAACAAATTTATTTGAGGCATTATATCAAACAATTCATGGTAATTTTTGATGGAGTATTATAGAAATATTGTTTCCATTGTATGCACCTTATATCAAATAGTTCATCAACAAATTTATTTGAGGCATTATATCAAAAACACTATTTCTATCATACTCCGTCAAAAAAACTATTGGAAATTTATTTGAGGCATTATATCAAATAGTTCATGATATAAAGTTTAGGGTGCATACAATGGAAACTTGGATAAAATTATTCATATTTTTCCTTTGAGTCTTATGAACTTACTCCAAAAATGGTTGGTGAACTAAATGTATGAATCGAAGAATAAATTTAGAGGAAAGAAACTAGATTGTTTGAATGAAATGTATAATAAAATAGTTCTATTAGGATTAGAAGGAATGAAGGTATTATTACATTTTCTAGTATTAGGAAAATATAAAAATATGTCCACTTTACTATATATATATATTTAAAACTATTCTTCATATATCCATATTAAAACTATTAAAAATTAAATTACATAAATCAATTTTAAATTTGTACAAAGAAATAAATGACTTTGACTAAGAGAAAATATTTAAAATATAGCTATCCTCTTTGTAAAATCCAATTTGATTTGAGATATTTTTGGACAAAAAATATGGATGAACATTAGGTAAGTAAGAAATAATAACCTTATTTTATATATTCCCTCATCAAATAATTTCACGTTTAAAGATTTTCTTAAGGCATATCCAATTATGAAAAACTATTATATACTTGTTATAACTATATTAAAGTATATCATGAATAAATTGAAAGGATAAAGAGTAAATCACTAAAAACACATACATAAATCATAGAAGTAAATTGATTAATATAAGGAGAGTCAAGTGGTTGGATAATTTTTTCCAAGGAGTGGAAGAGGTTAAAAAGGAACCATCAAATAAATATAATATTTTAAATACTTTAAAAGAAAAATACATTTCTCCCTGCTCTAAATTCAAATGGTATTCCTTCTAAGATGATAATAATTGAAAAAGAAGAAAATAATCATTATGAAGATCAAGTACCATTGATAAGTTTTAAGAGATCAAATAAAATATTCAACAACAAAAGAAAAAAGAGAAAATAGTTAATGCTAAAGAAACAACTACAACCAAGCTACTATGTTAATAAATTCTCCTCTTATGTAGTCTTCATTTCCCTATAAATTGTGGCCTCCTTGTACAAATTAGCTATTGATCACCATAGTGAAACAAATTTAACATTTTTAAATGGTTAAACATTATTATTATTTTTATTTGTATAAGTATAATTATTATGGGTTCATTTCTCCTCTCCTACTCTTCCTAATAAGGTTTAATTTTACAAGCCTCATATAAATGTTAGGGTTCTAACTTCTAAAAATTGAATAGTGTCAACTTAATCTCATTAGACAATGCTCCCCTAGTATTAATGGGGCCAAATTTTTATCTATCAAACTCGGCTATGTTTACATTGAATAAGAATTTGATACCTTTATCCTGATACTTGAACTAAGATATCTTGGATCTAATTTTAGTCCTTTTATCTAAAAATTATTGGTGAAATATCCATTCATGTTTAGTTTCAATCATTTATTATTGCAATTAATTATTACAAGGAGATTCTTGAAGCTTTTATTCCATCCCCACCATTTTTATTCTAAATATTTGACATTTTCTTTCAACTTAAAGTCTAAATTTTATCCTTAATGCTATACATATTTTTCTAGGATAACACATATTCATTATATTTCACTAAATATGTTTAGGCCTAGAAGAAAAACCTTCAATATATCTTTAAGATAACTTTGATACCATCAAGATAATCTCACCTTTCATTGCATTAATATCAAGGTTAACTAACCCTTCCTCTTTACATGCTTTTCAATTAGAGTATCCTCTAGTAAAAATAGAAACATTAATAGTGTGATTATCAAAGAGTGTCTAGGGATGCACACATCACTATTATTAATAAATTATAAGCTTGTAAGAAATATTTATGGAATAAATAACTATCTAATAGAGAATATAATGTATTAGTACATATCTAACTATTACATATTTTAAATAAAGCCGCTTTAAAATCTATCTTATTTCCATTTAATGAGTCAACTAGGTTCAAAATTATTTTCATATTATTCCCCCAAAATTCATCACCTTTACAAAAAAGCTTGATTTCATCTAGTTTATCTTATTTATTCTCAAATCATATTAAAATCACCACCTTAAACTCTAAGAAATATTTGGTAACTTATTTATTTTATCTTCATTTAGAAAGGGGTGTGAAGGGGATTTAGAACCTTTTAAAGTTTCTTTCAAAATAACTAGGAAGATTTTATTCATTTCCTTTCTTGTTGCTTTTAGGATTAGTGTTATGAATTTTGTGCCTTCATTCTTAAAAATTCTTATATCAACTCATTTAGCATTTTCATGATCTTTTCATATAGGAAAGGTCAACATACAATGAGGTAGACACTTTAAATTTTTCAATTCCTTAATTAGGTCTTTCTAGGGAAACTTTTAGTCTTTTCAAACACCTTACAATTATTTTTCTTTCCACTCTATAAATTTTTGATGTGCTTGGATATATAATTGATATGATTCACTCATAATGTAATGATAAAAATTTAGTACATATGAAATAAATAATAACATTATTTTATTTTAACTAAAGAAATTGTATGTACTCTATCTTGAAAATTACTAATTAATTTTGAATTATATACCTATAATTTAAAATAAGAGCATCCTTTGTAACATGGAATATAGATAGGTTAATTTTAATGAAATAAAATATGTTTTTATATTAAGAAAAAATTACAAATATATGGAACTCATACATTGAGAAATTGACTAAGATGTAACTCTGTATGAGAATTAGGATGCTCGAATAATTTATATACCTTCTTTCAATAATTAACATTAGAAATTAAAAATTGGCTCATATTGTATACCCACCTCCCAATGGTCTTGGAATGGATGCATTTAAATGGAGAAGGATTTCAAAAGGCTCATGGTACTTGTAGACCCCTCAAAGGCATGATATATAACACATGAACTTTATTTATGAAATTTGGTCTTTAGTTGTTGGCTTCTAGTATGAATGTTATCTATAAGGTGGAATTCTTAGTCGAGAATCTCAATCTTTCATTGTTGTTTTCTAGTGTGATTATACAATATGCTCGCCAAACTGTATTAATTTCTAAATTTAATTATTCAAAGAAGGTTTTGTTTCATAAGAAGAGACCTATGTTCACATATTCCAAGCCATGTTATTATCCACAATGCATGAAACTTCTTCACATCTCTATCAAGTTCTAAAAAGATACAGATCTATCATTTCCATTGAGGAGACTGATGATTTAAAAAGAAAATATCATGCCATTTCTTTCTTGAGAAGTTATGTTTGCATTCATGATTTGCAACTTCCATCTTCATCCAAAAAGAAATTTTGTTATTATTATGTGCTTGATATTAACAAATCAAAACCTTCATTTGAGCATGATCGCCAACACAAAGGTAAACGAGTGGAAACAAAATAAAGCTCGATTAATGGCTTCCAGCATGTTGGTGGAAAATATGCATCTTTTTGAAAGTGGCTTCCTAGCTTATCAGTCTTATGTTTAGTAAGGTTTTGTAATCTCTAGTGTGTTATGTATTCTGGTCATGGGTATATCTAGTATGATGTCTTCTTTTGGGTATTTTGGGTGCATAAGAGAATGTTCATATGTATTGATGTATTCAACCAATGAGCTTTTGTAACATTGTAATTAGACAATTGGTCATTTGTACTAGGACCTCACTAGTCTTTTTGATATTTTGTAAAATTTGTTACTCAGACTACAACTAGAGGTTTTCTTGCTGGTTCTTTCCCGCTAGTATGTCTACCTGAACTAGCTATATGTAAAATATTATATATAAATAAAATTATAAGTTGTATCCCACTTTTGCTTAAAAAAAAAAGTTCTTGTAAATTTCCACATCTTTTTCCTTGACATAGTTGCTATTTCTTAAAATATTTCTTATGATTTTTCGTAATGTTTGCCAATACTTTACTGTAAATATTCTATAGTCATGCTCTTAAATGTCATAATAATTTTTCATAAGAGGGTTTCATCTTATAAATCTATAATAATATTATATGCATTTAGAACATCTTAGACACCTCCCTTGAAGCATTCAACAAATGACAAATAACTACCAACATAAAGTGAGATGCCTCATTTCCTAGTACGAGGACAAAATAATAAATCAAAATATTAGGATGCAAGGTTGACCCACCTTTCCTAATACTTGGCTAAGTTTATCATCTATTGAGGACTAGATCCCAACAATAATTGTTCTTAGTGCTCACTACTAATACAATGAATACCTATTAATTTTTTCTTTATTGTATTCCTAATGACTCCTCATCTCAAGTTAAATTGTGGGAATGAATTTTTATGCCCTCCCTATGACTAAATGGCTAGAAGGAGGTGAATATGATATGGTGGTAAAAACCAAGATACAAGTTGGTTTAGTTCTCATAAACTCTCTAAAAAATAATTGAATTCCTACATCCTAACTAGAAACACCATAAGGGGTTTAGATCCCATTTTAGACAAAAAATATTCTTATACTGATCACTAGTTCACTTGGACCAACTAAAGAGATGGTGAACTAAGGGAAACTTAGTTGTATTGATAGATTAAAACTTAGTTATTTCTCTTTCCATTGTCCCCTCTCCACAAAACACCCTTATTTAAGTAGATTCTATTAAACCTATCTCACATATCACCTCCCAATTCTTTAAACTTTTCAAACTTCTTATTCCTCATACCTAATAATCTATCCTTCAAGCTCAACACTTCCCACCTCAATCAAATTGATCACCTTGTTTCCCTAATATCCCTTTGGTTGATGTTCCTAGACCTCATCAAAATGGTAAGTGGATACAATTGTGGAATGATGTGATTAAATCTATTGCACTACCTTACTATGATCTTACAATAAGAATATGGCTAGAAAGAGATCTAGAATGGAAAAAAAATAAAATTTTTTTGGATTGAGCACTTACTAATAACTTTTCTACAATGAGTGGTTGCTTCCGTTGAAATAAAACTTAGAAGATTTGAACTTAATTGTGTAGAGGATCTCAATTAAGAGATAGGCTACATTGGATGAAAGGATATAAGGGATACAAATTATTTTTTAGTTATCTTGAACATATTTACATTCTCGAGAATGGATAATATCTATCATTGATCAAGAGAGGTAGTTCCATGGCAACTCTAATGATATTAAATCTATTTTCCTCCAACATTACAAATAATTTTTAATTGATATAGTTGAAGGAGATCCACATCACGATATAGTGAAAAATTATGGGCATAACAATTATATATTTTTTAACATATATAAAATGTATGGTTCGATTAGTGAGATATTTATAAGTATGCAATATGAAGTCAAACTTTATTATATTTTATTCTTAATAAATTAGTTTTAACGATTCAATTTATAGCTTTATGCAATCTATAAGTTTAAATAGTTTGATGGTATCTAAACATTATACATATAAAAATATGATAAATGTCTGATTATTTTGCTTTCCAATCTATAATTTTTTATGTTCTTGGCTATATAATTGAGATGATTCACTCATATTGTAATGATTAGAATTCATCATCATATGGAGGATTTTATATTATCTTCCATTAAATTCATCCTCTTTATGAGATTCTTATGGAATATTGATATTATAGTGTGAATTCTTAATTTTAGACATATCTTAACTAGATAAATTTAGGTTCAATGAAGGAAATAGAACTTTTTTTTCACTTACATAATCCTATTTTGAAGTTCATTTATGTTAACAACTATTAGATTAAATATTTTTATCCCCAATTATTTTCAAATAATTTTATACTAATCTTTGTATTATTATTCTTTCTTTCATCATTTCATTTAAAATTTGAACCATTTAAGGATGCCATGTTATAGATTATAGTTGTCTTCCAATTCTTTTTCAATTGTTAATGGTATGAAAATATTATTGATGAGTAGATGAATTATTACAACTATTTTAGATTTGTATTCCCTTTATCTAGATATATTATTTACCAAAGTCCCATTGCTCTTTTAGGTGTATTGTATATATATATAACATGGAAAATGCAAATCATGTCTCACCTACACCAAATTCTTTGTTTGCAAATACTAGTAATGAGATTAAAAAATTGAGAGATTCATTAGCATGCAGTGCAAACCTAGGGATATATAGTGAACCATGCATGTTAATATTGCATAGTCTAGAAAAACTAAAAGATGAACTTGAGAGGACTAGTGCATATTCCCTAGATAGACTGGCTGCTATTCTTTCCTACATGCGGGAAGAAGTACATGGTGATGTTCCCCTTAAACAAATATAGGATAGTGTAACCAAAGAAATGATAAAAGCCACTTGTTTTCCATTTTATCAAAATGTGCGTAAGGTTAGGGGATACCAGGTCACTAGAGGTGTTGATCATGCTATGGCCTCATTGATCTACCCACGATTTCTCATAGCACATGGTCTATATTCAAACAATGACCAGGTTCCATTATATTTTGTTCAACAATTGTATGTTGAGGTCCATTTGGGCCTCAAAGTTAACTACCTAGACATTCCACCATATGTTGGTTAGGGGCATGGCGGGATTGCTGATAGGCCCACCTATCATCAAGCATATAGACCACCCCTAGTGTTTAGGGTATTGGTTGGTGAGAGGTCTCCTACTCTCACCCTAGCTCTAGCCCCATAGCAGATGAGGTTGTTGTTGCTTCCCAAAAGGAAGCAATTGACACTGTAGGTGACATTGCGTCTTCCACCACTAGGATATCTGACAATCGTGTAGATTAGTATTTGATGTCAAGAAATTCCCGATCCATGCTATTTTTAGCACAGTGGACCATGATGGATCCTTTTACAGTGGTCACTATCCCTACTCCTACATAGCTTGATGCACTTACAGAAGATATGGCACACATGACTCTGCATTTTTTGGTTGAGGACCTATTGGAGGCATATGCCAACATTGCATCAGGCAATGGGATCGATATAGAGCATGCTAGAGATCATTTGAGATGTAGAGGTCGTTCAGTTCTAGGATCTCATTACTCTCAGTTGAGCACTAGTGCACATCAGGATCCACCTATAGTTCATTTAGAAAATACATAGACTATGGGTTTTACTGATATGTTGATTGGTTCTAGTTCATCGTCACCAATGCCATCTCACCTTCATATTCCTCTACATTCATCATTTATGGCATGACATTGGATAGATCAAATGGATGTAGATGTTGATTCATTGCTTGACCATTCGGTGGATATGGTGGAGGTGATTATTTCAAAGGACTTAGGTCATCTAATATCAGATGATATTCATGTATGTGTGCATGTGCATGTTTCAATTCTTTTTTCATTATTATTATTATTTTTTAACTAGATATTCATGCAAGTTGATATACATATGTATATATGTTGTTACAGGTGGACATACCTCATATCACTCCTAGCCTTGGTCCAGATTGTGTGCATGATCGATGTGATTCGGTGGATGAATCTGCTACCAGTGGACATGTGAGTTTTACATTTTTATATAATCACACATGTATATGTACATTCAATATTTATGTATGCATAGATCTAGATTGATATTTAAAAGTACAAGCTCATTTAAAAATAATTTTCATAAAATTTATTTAATATAAATTAAATGTATTTAACACATCATGTACACAATTTTATTTGTAGGGCTCAACACATCCATTAGAGTAGGACCATTCTCATCCAAATGGCCATTAGACTAGGAGTAGACATTCATATTAGGCCATTCACACTAGATTTATGATCTTTACCACATGTATTTGCTTATACATGATGATCTTTAGTATTTGAGACTTGATGATCTCTAACTTATATTTGCTTATATGTATTGAGTCCCTTTACATGTATGCACATGTGTTTACTTATGGTTTAAACATGTTTACACATAATATATGTATGCATTTTCTTTAAATATTCAATATACATACATGTTTTCTTGTTTTATGATCTCTTACAACTTACATTTCCTTATATACATTTGATCTCTAGTAGAATTTTAGGGAAATCAATGGCACTTTATAATTAAGTTCATTCATGTTGATCACAATAAATATTTCTTAAAAATGACTTAAGAAACATGAACCATTGAGTTGAGAACAAGATATAATATTTTTGACAAGTAACTTGAAATTCAATTCAAATATAATTAAGAAAATTCAATTCAAACTATACCTCTAATATAAATTTTTGACACTTTAACAAAATTCTAAAATTACTAGATATGTTGTGCATACCTATGAATTAAATAACAAAAAACTCCACAATGAAATAACTTGTTTATTTACCACTTGATTCATTTAAACTAGGATCTACTTATTCCATGTACACTAGAATAATTTTCTTCCCATCCCATATGAATATAAATAGAAGATTATTTTTCATTATTATAGATATCAAATTCAAAGATTAATTCTCATTTATATCACATGGAATGAAAATTTTGGAGAAGTTTTTGCACATTTATCAAGGAGGAAAATATTGGAGCTCAACAACTTTTCATTTTTATCAATCAAGGAAAAATTTGGAGGATCATTTAACTAAGTTGGTAGAGGACTTGTTTTGAGTCATCTTTAAGTTGAAGAACAAAATGGGACAACAAAGAAAAAGAAAAAATGTGTCTCAACAAAAATTGTCAAAAGAAGAACATAAGAGGTGTGAACAAAACTTGGAAAATTATCATAGAAAGAAACAAGGTACATGCTTGTTTCTTCTGTAGTGCCCCTCCATTCTCATAGTGAATGTGCAGGAAGTTTGGCTTTGGAACTTGGAGATGAAAATAAAATAATAGAGACATTTAAAGGTATGTGCTAATGATGTTAAACAATTGATATTATATATCATGGATTAGTATGCTGCTTTTTGGTGTCCAGATGGACCCTTGTGTAGCCTTGTGATGTGTTTTTCCTGGTGATGTGATTGTGTATGTATGTGTTAGATGTATATTTCTTATGTGTTGTTGCTTATTGATGTAAAAGAGGGATAACCATGCTATGTTAAATGTGAATGTATTGTCAATCTATGGTATTAAATGGAGTGGATGTTATTGAAATCATAAATTGTAATTGAAAATAAGTTTTTAAAACATGAGACAATGTGTATTTCTGAATAAATAAAAAATTATGTGCATCCCTTGCATAAGATTATGGAGATTTTTGTAAATTAGGAATGGAAAAATGAGTTAATTGGAGTGCTTGCTATATTTGTTAGTGTAAAATCAAGTATCATACTATAAGAGATGTAAGGATTTCTAAGTAAAGGTAGATAGAAAAGTATTACTTTCTAATGTGTAGTTAGATAGTGATTTTGATCAAAGATATTCAGAAAGAGGATGTACATCAAATATAGAATAGAAATTTTTTTGGTACTAATGTCTTATGTTTCCACCCTAGTCTGTGACTTCCAGGAGTAAGTCAAGTTTTAGGGGGGGAGGATGTAGTGCCCCTTCATTCTCATAGTGGATGTGCAGGAAGTTTGGCTTTGAAACTTGGAGATGAAAGTAAAATAATAGAGACATTTAAAGGTATGTGTTAATGATGTTAAACAATTGATATTGTATATCATGAATTTATGGATTAAGTAAAAATGTTAGGAAATGATTTATTATATGTGTTTAAGGATATATTTATCATGATGTGTGTGTTCAGACATGACCATTACTACAATGTATGTTATTGACATATTGATGTGATGAAAGTGTTTTGTTACCTTTGGGGTTTTCACTTGATTCTAATATATTATCATTGTGTTGTCATATTATTATGATTTTGATTATAGTTATCTTTATTATCATAAAATATACTAATTTGTGTTCAAGCTTTGTGGTTGCAAGATGGGGCATGAGCTTCTATTAGTGTTTTGGTGAGTATGATGCATATTGTTATGTTATTGTTATTATGCAGAGATTTACTTAGATAACTGAGTGATACAGTAGTATGTTTGTTAGGATAAGTGGAAAGGGCGACATCATACCATTAAACGTATGAGAGACATACGTGAATGAGATATGATTGCTAGAGCTTCTTTCCTAGTGTTTCGGCTATTATGCACATGTGCTCTAATTTGTATGTTTAAGTGAATAGGTACTAGGCTACGTCTCTACCTAAATTAGTAGGTTTGAGCGTGCCTCTAATCCCAATGGTGGTTGAGGAGATAACATCTAGGCCCAAATTATAACCTAACCCTAGCCATTGTTCTCAATTAGAGATAATTGATGAAGAATGTGTTAACTTTTTTGGGTTGTCATGAGACAATGTCTGATCTTCTTTACCCTATGTTTGGAGTGTTGCACTTATTCGGTTGTTTCTTATGTGATATGTGATTGTTTGATTTTGTTGTCTAACCTTAGTTTTGGATCCCAACCTGTTGGTGTTAAACCCTGTGGTTAGTTGTGTTGTTATGATTGTGATTAGTGTTATTTATCTTTTGATGTGAATGTTGCTCTTTCATGTGAAGTTATTTTATGATTTATATTTTACCTTAGTTTGTGAATTATTTGAGTGAAGTTAGATATTGAATCTATCATATTTATTGTTATGATTTTTATTAATGTGTTTGAGGTGTGATATAATATTATCCATAAGTGACATTTATTTATGTTATATTTTATTATGTTATTATTTTGAGGAATAATTATTTAATTATTGTTTATTATTATCATTATTTGGTATTTGGTTATTATTTATTGAGTAATATTTGTTTTACTTTTGTTTGAATGTAATTTTTGCATTATTAGTCTCTTGATTCATTTTATTAAAATGGTCACTAAATTTATGTTTTATGGAGTCTTTATGTGGTTTTAATGATTTAAAATGTTTCTTATGTGATAGCTTTATGGGTGAGAGACATTTTTATTTTATAAAATTATTTTTTTATAGTCCAAAACCCACCCTAATTACTCCATTATGAAAAGTGACGAAAATGGAAGTTAAAGGGTGGCTGGGAGGTTGTCTTTTAGTTTGGGGAAGTGAAATAGAAGTTAAAAGGGTGGCTGGAAGATTATCTTTTGGTTTGGGGGGAAAGTGTTCTCATTATTTTGGAGGAGAAAAAGGGTTTCCTTTCGGTTGGGTTATTCTTTTTTTGGAGTGCATGTTGGATTTGGATTATTTTTCCTGAGAGATTTTTCCATGCTTGCAAAGAGGAAGGAGCAATGGGAAATTTGTTGCAATTTGAGGGTTTTGAAAGTTGAAAACTTTGGAGCCCAGCATCAAATTTCTGTCATTCCTAAGCGTTGGATCTAGGTTGAATTTTCGAATTTTGTGTTAAAATTTTCTTTTGTATGCATAAATGGTTTGATTGATTTCTTTCTTTTATTTTTGAAAATAAATATTGGATAGTTTTATTTTGTGTGTGAATGAAACATTTGTTTATTCTAAAATAAAAACGAATACCTGTTTATTATTTTCTGTTATTCACAGTAAAAGGGTCTGTGTGCGTCCCTTATAACTCTGTTTTTACGAACTGGGTTGGTGAGATTTTTAAAGGGTTTTTTCATCTCGTTGTCATTTAAATTATGTCCAAAAATTTCTGAAACCCAGATCGTAGTTTGTGAGATATAGTTGAAACACGAGACTGCTGTCGAGTTGCTCCTCTATGACTGCAAATATCTTTATTTCTCCCTGTATACAGTCAATGGAAGATTGAGATTTTAGATTTATAGGGGTTTGAAAGGGCTTAAATTAATTTTAAGATTTTTTTTAATATTTTATTTTGGATAAAATCTGATTATTGAGTTACTCATTTTGTCATTTAATTGTAATTGAATATTGCCGAAAAGAAGGTTTTATGAGAGCTGTCTATTGTTTTGTATTTTATAAATTTATGGTTCACTTTTGGTCAATTTTGTTCTCGTTGCTGATTAGTCAACGACTAAATCTGCAATGGGTATTTTACAGATTTTGATTTTGAGTTGATATGACTGTTTTAGAGTTGTTTTATTGTTGACAAATTTGACTGTTGTCAAGTGAGAATTAGTTCAATTCTAAAAGTTGTATTAGAGGTTATAGCTATATTATTTAATCTGTATTGTGTTGTACCATTTTTATTTAAATGTGTTTACTATTTGCATGTTGTTAATTTCTTCATGTTTGTGAGATCTTATGTTGAGACTTCTGTATATGTAAAAATTAATTATGTCAGGGATGTGCATTGTTGGTCTTGATTGTGAATTACTAAACTAAAGTGAGTTATTATGTTATAAGATTATGAGATTGATGTAATATACTTTATTGTAGTGTTGTGGTTTAATGATAAATTTTTAGTTTTCTATCCATTTGTGTTATGTGATTGGGTCTATAGAAGTACCTAGAAGCATTTGTGAAGTTATTGTAATTTTTGGTTGATTCTTATTTTGGTAGTCTTCTTTAGATGTTTAGTGTCAGTCATTTGTTGTTTTTGTTCTATTGTTTGCTTGTTTGTGGGGCCTAGTGTTGTCTCCTAGCACAAAGGGAGTGGGCCTCAGGGTTCCACATGGTAGGGTGGTATTTCCGAACCATCCATTGGGATTTAGGTGGTGCAATTTGTGTGAAACATGGAGAGTCTTTCCTTTCACTGCATTCTATAGTTGAATTTATGTGCAGGTGATATTTTCATAAAAAAATTATGTTTAGTGTATCTTATACATATGTACCTCTTAGATTAATGAATCGTGTTCATAGTAGCATTCTTGTATAGGAAAAGTAAGTGAATTGATACAATCTTGATTATACACATTTTTACTATTGTTTAGTATGTAATAGAGAGGTTTAATATAGAAATGTTGTATTTATAATGTATGAGTCTAATTAAGTAGTAGATATGATATATCTTTATGTACTTATTTTATAACATTGATTAAGAATAGATTTATATTGGCATAGTGTTAGATGTGGTTTGAAGATAATTTCGATATGTTATCATATATAATTTGATGTATGAGATTAATTTACATTCAAGTGTTAATAAAATATGGTCATAGTGTATCAAATATGTTCTTTAGACTTAATTAGTGTAGGTGTATCTTAGTAGCGACGTTAGGGGACCATGGTGGATAGGTGTGCAAATGGGTTATGTTCAATATTACTTTTAGGTTATAATGTGATTACAATATCATGTTAATGTAATGATGTCATTCATATTAATTGGTTGAGTTGCATTAGTTAGTGTTACTTTAGTTTTTTTTTTTTTAAAAAAAAAATTGGCTTGGTGTTGGTCTTTTGTGTTAATCCACTTGGTCCCTTAGCGGGGCGTTACATACATTCTTAACAAAGGTTAAGGAAGAGTGAATAGTTCAAATAATCCCTATGAATTATGGTATGGTAAACCTCCTACTATAAAGTATTCTAGAGAATTTGGAAGAAAATGTTATATCAAAAGAGATGAAATATTAAGAAAGCTTGATGCAATATTTGATGAAGGAATCTTCTTTGGACACTCTACAAGAAGCAAAGATTACTGGTGCTATAATAAAAGGTTGAAGAAGATTGTTGAAAGTACAAGTGTTATGGTGGATGAAGAACCACTATAGAGTTCAGTACTAATAGAAGGATATGAATATGATGAATCCTCTTATAGTGAAGAAGAAAGAGATGAAGATAAGGAAAAAGAGATGATAGATGAAGATGAAGAAGCTTCAAAAAAGATCCCTAAGACTCTTAAGTATGTCAAGAAGAACCATTCTAAATAAAAAGGTGTGTTGACAAGGAAGAAAGAAGTTGAGATAGTAACACTTAAATTTCTATTTACTTTTAGAGGCAGAACCTAAAACAGTGACTAAGGAATGCAAAGATGAGAATTGGATCAAGGCTATGAAAGAAGAATTGGAACATATTGAGAAGAATCAAACTTGGGAATTGGTCCAAGGACCAGAAAATAAGAATGTGATAGGAACTAAATGGGTTTTTAGGAACAAATTGAATGAGGATGGAAAATTTATCAGCAACAAAGCTAGATTTATGTGTAAGGGCTACTCATAAGTAGAAGGAATATATTTTGAGTAGACATTTTATCCAGTGGAAAGGATGGAAGTCATTAGAGTGTTTTTGGATTTTGCACCACATAAAGACTCCAAAGTATAATAGATGGATGTACAGTCTGCATTCTTGAATGGTGATTTGGAAGAAGAGGTATACATTAGACAACTAGAAGGATTTTAGTTATCAGATGATTTTGATATGGTTTATCGATTGAATAAGGCATTATATGGACTCAAACAATCCCCTAAAGCTTGGTATGCAAGGTTAGATAAGTATTTATTGTAGAAAGGATTGAACAAGGTAATGCAGATAGTAATTTGTATTTCAAAGTTGAAGGAGAACAAATCCTAATTGTGGTAGTGTATGTGGATGGCATTATCTTTGGAGGAAATGAAGGTATGTGAAATAAGTTTTTAGAGGAAATTTAGAAAGAGTTTGAGATGCCAATGGGTTGGGGGATGAATTTCTTCCTTGGATTATAAATCATTCAATTAGAAAAAGGTATTTTCATTTCACAGTCAAAATATGTCAAGGAAATGTTGAAGAAGTTTGGAATGGAGGATTCTAAACTAGTGTGTATCATATGGTTATTGGTTGCAAGTTCAAAAAAAATGATGAATCACCTAAGGCTGATCAGAGCAAGTATAGATTAATGATTGGTGGATTGCTGTATCTAACTACTACTAGACTAGATATTGTACATGTAGTTTTTTTTGTGTCTAGATATCAAGAAGATCCAAGAGAATCTCATGTTGCAGCAGTAAAGAGGATATTTAGATACTTGAAAGGCACTCCAGACTATGGTTTGTGGTATCCAAAGGATACTGAATTTTCCTTGAGTGCATATATAGATACAAATTGGGTAGGATGTACATATAACAAAAGAAGTACACGTGGTGGTGGTTTATTTATTGGAAGAAAATTGGTTTCTTGGTTGAGTAAGAAGTAGGATTCAATGTCATTATCTACTACAAAAGAAGAGTATATTGTAGTAGCATCATGCTATACACAGGTGTTGTGAATGAAGAAAAAATTGAAGGATATCAGAGTATCATATGATAAACCTATTTATATCTTATGTGATAATACAAGTGCAATCAATATTTCAAAGAACCTAGTAATGCATTCAAGAAGAAAATATATCTCTATCTGGTATCACTTTCTAAAAGAGAAATTTGTAGAGAATGAGGTGAAGCTAGAATATGTGCCTACAAAGGATCAAGTTGTAGATATCTTTACAAAGGTATTCCAAAAGATACTTTTGAGTATCTTCGATAGAAGTTAGGGGTTATTTTTGAGCTCCTTCCTTTAATTAGATGCATAATCTGGTTCATTTGTTTGGGAAGCATTTCAAGATATATTCTTGGTCCTAGACTAATGTTGGAGGCTACCTCTTAGGGGGAGTAGGTAGTAGTGATGTTGGTGCAGTCAGATGGAGCCTATTTTGTGCCCCTAAGAAGGAGAGTGCAAAAAGGAGAGTGTAGAAAGGAGAGTGCAAACAAGTGAGTGCAAGGAAGAGAGTGCAATTGATTTTTGGTGTTGCAAGTGATATAAAAAGGAAAGAAAAAAATAAAAATTCTAAGTAGATGATGTGTGAAAGGTGTAGGTGTTTCCCTTTGAATGTTGTCAAAGGAAGAGAGAAAACAAGTACAATGTAGAAAAGATAAAGAACAATGAAGTGTGAAGTATGCAGGAAAGAGAGTTGGATGAGTTTATGGCCATTTTCCATTGATGTCAATGGGAGAGAGAGTTAGAGTGGTTGAAAAGCAATAGTTCAAAAGATTATTGTAGGAGAAATAGCTAGAGTTGTTTGGGAGAGAGTTGGTTGAATAGTGCATAAGAGAATATGGACTAAAGACCACAAGGGGAGAGAATGTTGAGGAGCAAGAGAATGAGAGTATGAAGAGTTTCCCCAATTAGGGGGAGTGCTACTTGCTATAGAGTTGTTGTTGCTTAATTTTGTTGTTGATGGTTTTTCAAAAAGATGGTCTTTCCATCAATGACAAAGGGGGAGATTGGTACAGGTATACTATTGGTGTTGTCATTGATATCAACAGTTACTAGTTTTAGTCATTGATGTCAACTATATGGAGATTGTGAAGGATGCTGGTGTTGTCATAGTTGGGGAGATTGTTGTCAAGTAATTGTAATAGTATGGATATGTTGTGGTTTGATAAGAAAGTGTTGTGGTACTATCACCAGTATTGTCATTGATGTCTTGATGGATAAGAGTTGTAGTTGTAGTAAGTTCACTTGGTTTCCAAGTGTTTTTGAGAAAAAATGAATAAAAGAGTGTGTAGTGTGACAAAGGTGTGTTTAGTGTTGTGCTCCACATTTATTCATGGTTGAAGATATGCTTTTTTAGTTTGGATGTGATGATAGGAAGTGTTCAGAGGTTATATATCTAGAGTTTTTGTTTTTGGATCATTTTGCAGTGAAAGTTGTGTTTGATAGTTTTCTTGTTTGTGTAAAAGGTTGTTTAGGAGAAATGAGATAGCTCTGCATTTCTTCAAAATGAGGTTTCTTGTATTGTAGATTTGAAAACATGCTTATATTGTCCATATCTATATTACCTCAAGGTTTTAGATATTGAGGTGTTCTGCAAGGTTGGTTAGTAAGTTATGTTCTATGGCAGTGTGTCTAGCTGCACAAAATGATGGTGTTCTCTGTTTCAGGTGGTTGTGGTAGAGTTGTAAAATACTTTTATGATGCTAGAATATTTTGAGATGTGTGGATTCTATGAAGTGTTATTGTGTGGTCCACATGACCTAGAGAGGCATGTATATGGTTGCTTGTAGTGTTAGTTTAGGTTTGGAAGACATGGCATGCTAGCGCTATTTGTGGAGGTACCTCATGGAATGTAAATGTGTTGAGTAGCGGGGTGACATGGATTTGGGTCCTAGTTAACCCTTGGTGTGGTTTTCCTTCACTTCTTTCCACCGTGGAGGTTTTTGGTGCCAACCTATTTTGGTGTTTCACATTTTAGGTGCATACATTTCATTAAGGCTGAACTAATTAAGATTGTTTAGGTTGTGGATGGTATATAAGTAAGGTGAATTGTTGGAGATGTGTGTGGATCTATAGAAGGTATGAAAAAGATGAAAATTTGATTAAGTGTGGTTATTTGAGTGTGATATTAATTCCTATGAATCCAAAGTAGTGAGAAGAAGGGTTTACATTTTTAGTGTGCTTGAAGATCCTAGAGGTAGTGAGTCAAAATTTATAGATGGCATAAATTTTAGTGGTGAATTTCTCCTATTTTCTTGAGATAGTGAATCTCTTTTTAAGAGTCTTCTTCTATCTTCTATCTTCTTGGTAGTGAGCCACCTAGTAGTGAGCCTTCCTTATTTTTCTAGGAAATGAGCCCTTGGTAGTGAGCCACCTGGTAGTGAGCCACTTGGTAGTGAGCCTTCCTTACTTTTCTAGGCAGTGAGCCTAATTATATTCAGTATTGCAATCCATATATATGTGAGATAATCCTCACCAAGGTTCTTCTCTTCTTTGGTTTTCCACATAAATCTGGTGTTCTTATGTGTTTTCCTTACTCTTTCATATGTTACATTTTGCTATTGCATGATGAGGGTTTAAGGGCTATCAAGGGTTTGAATGATATTGAGGGATTGATTGTTTTTAAGTATATAACTGATTCACCCCCCCTCTCAGTTGTCCTATGCATCTAACAAAATAATCACTAATTCAATACAACAAGGTTGTATGGAAGCTGAGGTAGCGAAACAACTTCTTACACTAATCTTGAGAGGAGAAAAATATAAAACTTTCATAGATCTTTAATAGTTACTCAAACTTAAAAAAAACACAAATATCATGCATACCACAACACAATGATTTATGTGGGGAAAACCCTTTCAGGAGAAAAACCCCACACTCCAAAAGACACCCAATATATTATTCAGAAATCACAAAGATTATAATATACTTGCAGAGAAAGCTTCTCATAGGAGTATCACCACTCAGAGATTCAGAGGCAACACAACTGCTATCAGACTCAAATAATACATCGCAATACACAACCATAATACAATGCCCTCATAAAATAGGGTTTCCTTCTAAGACAAGTCAAGCTAATAAAATATTGGTTATTGGATATGAGATATGAGACCCCTTGTAGGGGGAAATTCCCCCATAGCCCCCCCCATAGCCCCCCCCATAGCCCCCCATCGTTTTCGGCTGAATAGTACCTTATGTATCAACAATACCTTATGTAATTGCAAGGTTGAGACACATTTTCTCAACAAAGGTCTTTGGAAAATATTTTATAAACTCTCAATCTATAGTATACCCTTATTTTTTAATCACTCTTTACACACAAACAATATATAAATTTATCTAATTTATATTATAATTTGTTCATAACCTTGATTCAACCTTGGCACATTCACACACAAAGTATATAGATATATTCCTAAGAGCACCAATTATCTAAAATTATAGTGAACTTATAAAATACCATGAGTCATGTAACTATTACTTGACCATACATTACATTAATATACTAGATAAAACACAAATTATGACACCTACATATGGGTAATCACCTTGTATAACCTACCTCTACCATATATTATTAATTAATAGTTACATCCCTTACATTATCAAAACATATACATGTTACCAATATAACAAACACTACCAACTCCTTAGTTCTGGTAGCTCACACCAACATAACAAAAATCATAACTAATTTTGATATATATTTCCATCTTCTAATATATTAGCCTACCCTCAGATAATCCACATGAAACCTAATTCTACTACATGTTCTTTTCCATCACCATTCATGCTCCAACAACATCAAATACATATGAGGTTGTGAGTTATTCTTTAAATTCCTTGTGATTGTAACTGTAGACATCCAAATTTGGACACTTAATTTATCCAAATTTATCACTTTTCATCTAAGCATCCTCTTATCTGAGTTAATTAAGTAATATTACTATTATTTAATTAATATCCTTAATTCTGTCAAATCCCTAAGGTATTTAATTAATAATTAAATACCTTACCTTAATCCTCTTTTCATCAAATGAATTAAATAAATATTACATTTATTTAATTCCTCACATGCCATTTTCATCTAATCATAATCCATCTCCTAATCTCTTCATTAAGAATGTGCACATGCCTAATCCTTGATTAGGATGTGTTACATCCTCCAACTTTTGCAAGTTGGCTTCTAATCCTCATTAACCCCTAATTATCCTCTAATTACTAATTAGTTAAACCTAATTAGTACTTTGGTCAACTCTCCCCATCCCCCAAGGAATTTTTAATTCCTTTTTATTCACCCTAGGTTCCCCTCTTCTCCATGTGAATTTTTAATTCACATTTTATTCCTTCTAGAATCCCCTTTTCCTATGCATCTTCTAGAACCTTTGACTTGTCACATCAAGTCACATGTGACAAAATCCCACCTTTTTGAAGACCCTCTTTTATCCATTAGATTCTCCCAAGCATGTGAATTTTTAATTCACATTTATTCCTCCAAGGAATCTTTTCATCTCCCAATGTACTTGGAAGGTACTTGTCCTTCCTCCATATCATGTACCTCCCTTCCACATCACCTACACATCACCTCACCCTTAGCCATATCACATTCCACATGTCAAAATGTGAGGGCTTGTGAGTCCTCAACTCACCTTAGCCCTTCATCTTGACCTTGTTGGATAAATCTCAACTATTGAATTCTCTAGAGAATTCAAGTTTCTCTATAAATACCCCATCCTCTAAGACATTTAAAACACTTAGCCATTTTGCAACTAAATGCTGCCATTTTATGCACTCATCTAGTCTTCAATTTCACCCATTTTCATTTGCATCCAAGCATATAGTCAAGATTTGCATTTAGCCATATCAAAATCCATCAAGGAGCATACAAATCAATCCAAATCGAGGGCCAACCAAGGAGTTTCAGCTACAAAAGGGAGGTATAATCATTTGTCTTCATTTAACACTTTCCTCTTTGCTTTTACAAATTTCTTAGGCAAATTTTGAGGTGTTTCCTTATGCTTTTCCATTGCATTTTATTTTCTTAGAATAGGTTAAACATTTGGTTTCACATTTTTGGCATGCCCGGTGGGACCCACAAGCGGGTTCCTATATTTCATGTTTGCTGTTGTTAAGTTTTTTGCAGGAATACATTGCAGTGGGGCGACTACACCCCTGATTTTTCTGCAGTAGGGTGACTGCGCCCCTGATTTTCTGCAGTAGGGTGACTGCGCCCCGGATTTTCCGCAGTGGGGCGATTACGCCCATGATTTTTCCACAGTAAGGCGACTGTGCCCCTAATTTTCCGTAGTGAGACGACTACGCCCCCTGGGCTGAAATTTTTTTTTAGCTAACACTTTTTCTGCAGTGAGGTGACTACACCCCCTGGGCTGAAAATTTTGTGCTAGCAATTTTTTGCAGAAGGGCGACTACGCCCCTTGGGCTGAAAATATTTTTAGCTAACACTTTTTCTGCAGTGAGGCGACTACGTCCCCTAGGCTGAATATTTTTTTTTGGCTAACACTTTTTCTGCTGTGAGGTGACTACACCCCCTGGGTTGAAAATTTTTTGCTAGCAATTTTTTGCAGAAGGGCGACTACGGCCCCCCTGGGCTGAAAATTTTGTGCTAACACTTTTCTGTAGAAGGGCGACTACGCCCCCCCTGGGTTGAAATTTTGGTGCTAACACTTTTCTGTAGTGGGGCGATTATGCCCCTAATTTTCTGTAGTGGGGCGATTATGCCCTTGATTTTTCCGCAGTCAGGTGATTACGCCCCTGATTTTCCGTAGTGGGGCGACTATGCCCCTAATTTTCCTCAGAAGGGCGACTACGCCCCTGATTTTCCACAGAAGGGCAACTACGCCCCTGATTTACTGCAGAAGGGCGACTGTTCCCCCTGGTCACCACAAAGCAACACATTTTGGAAGGTAAAACTGTCATTTTGGCTTCAATTTTTTGCTATTTTCTCCCTAACACTGTTCTTGCAAGGATATTGGTGTTTTTGCTAGCTTTTTGCAGAATATTCTTGTGAAGTTGATGAAGAAAGCGGGATAAAACATCTAACATTTTCTTGCAGGGCTATCCGTTTGCTCAAACTTTTTAAACTATCCTTGCTGTTTGCATTAATCTAAGAACATAGTTTAATTAGGGGGAGTAATATTCATTGCTTGTTGTGTCTATCTTTTTCTGTTACCCAAAGGGAGCATTAGCTTGTTTTCGCTTTCCCCTTGCATTTCATGTGAGCCTGGGGAGTAGTTGGAAACAATTAGTGCTTTCTTTCTAGTGGGACCTGCTTGGGAATTTCATCACCCCAAGGGACGATTCCAACCATGCGTACCAGCGGGGTATATAAAGGGGGGAGAGCAAAAGTTGTACCCCAATCCATTCATGTCATAATTGGTGGAGCGTCGAAGCTAGGGTGATACCTAGATAGACGTGAAGAGTTGGTCCAAACCCTTCAGTATCTTGTTGGGGTTCCCGACTCACGCTTGTGACGGGCTAGTGTTCACGGTTGTGCCTCATGTACTAAGAGTATATCGAGGACGCCCTAGACACCTTGTGCATCCTAGATTAAGACCTCTTTGGCCATACCTTTAACAATAATCATAGGATTGTGTTTGCTTGAAAGTGTTTTCTTGTGGAAAACCAGTGAAATTTTTGACAAATTCGGTGCTGTCACAATAGTGGTTTACAATTCCTAAGAGGAACGAATTTTAGCTGAAATACAATATTTTTAGAAAATATAATGATTTAAGCCTTAAAAAGTTCCATTTTAAGGATTCCAATTGAAGAAGGCTTGATCAAATCACCTTAGATCAAACCCCCTGGATAGAAGCTCGCTAGTTTTAAACCATACCTATAAATGCATCTCCTTTACACCTATCAAAGTGTTGATAAAAAATCACTTTTGATTTAGCTTTTAGGGGATCAAATGAATTCATTTAAAATTTATTTCAAATGATTATGGTATTTCTCAGAAAAAACTATCCAATGAATATAATTTTAATATGTTTTGGCTTTGTTATGTATTTGTTTTTTAAGTTTTATTAAACATAGGTTTTTCATCGAAAATAAATTTATTTGTTCTTCACATGTGGAAAAATAGAATATTATGATTTTTTTTTTTGAAAAATATGAGTGCACCAGATATTGAAGTCCTTAATCCAACAAAAAAAATTAAATTAAATTTTAACATATACAAAAAAAGTTACGCGTTATACGGTCATGCTGTGTCTGAATTGTAATTCCTTTGACTTTGAAACTTGATTAAGGAAAAAATATTCAATAAAAAACTATCTAACCAAGTGGAAGCACTAGTTATCAAAGTTACAAATCTAAATTTGAAAGAATTAGAATTTTATCCTTCAGGGAAAAAAAGTAATGCGTTATACGGTGTGCGTCACTTTTTAAAAAATGTTGTTTTCTGAAAAAAATCAATTTTCATGGGAGATGGAAAAATAAGTGCAATTTGATTCCAAAATTTTGAAAAAATATTTTTAGAATCTACAAAAAATTTGATGAGACTCCAGCTTGCGCCTGATCTTCAAATTTTCACTTGGCGAAATACTATAGGTGCCCAATGTGAAGATTTATTAAAATATTAATTTCAAAGGTCCGGGGCTAATAAAAATCGTAAACCACCATTATGGGGATCACCCAATCGCCTTATTATTGTCATTTCTAAAGTCCTGCCATAGTCATTTTCATCAAACTAAGTCTCAATTTTCTCATAGCAGGATCAAGTACCGATTCTCCGGGTTGCAGCATTATGTTCTATTTTTCCATAGTGGAGGCGACATTACTACCATTTTCTAAGCAAGAGGGTGATTACGCCTCTATTTTTACAGTTAGCGATCGCGCTTCCTAATTCTTCCTCCACAGTTGAGGTGATTATGCCCTTGATTTTCAAAGGGCTTGCGACCGATACTGATGAGTCAGAGGCAATTCTGTTCTCCTCAACACTCCAAAATCGCCCCCATTTGGATCCGCTATTCTAAAACCATCATTTAATCATTCCCAACCATTATCTCATCATCCCAAGCCTCTGTTTCGTCATTCTAAACCTCTGAAAACCTCCAATTGATCATTTTAAACCCCCATTTTTTTTACCATTCCAAACCTTCACTTAGCCATTCCAACATTCGTTTGACTAAGTAGTCTTTCATCCCTTTCAATCCTTCATTTACTCGTTTCGAGTACTCTTTCATCCGTTCCAAGCATCCATCTCCTCATTCTGAGAGTTGTTTATCCTTTCCAATCAATTGTTTACTCGTTTCAAACTTTCAATCATTCATCCATTCTAAGCAATCATTAGTTTCGAGTGCTTGATCATTTATTCATTCCAATCATTTTCCCAAATATGATCATCTATTTCCTCAATCCAATTATCCAACACCTCATTCCAATTGCCTGTATCTTCATTTTAATAGCCTGTTTACCCACTTAAAGAGTCCACCCCACAGTGGGGTGAATCTACCCCATAGTGGGGCGAATCTACCCCTCTATGAGGGCACAATCACCCCAAGAGGGCACAGATGCCCCAGAAGGGGGCAGAGATGCCCTAGGAGGGCAGAGACGCCCTAGGAGGGCACAGACACCCCAAAAGGGGGCATAGACACCCCAGGAGGGCACATACGCCCTAGAAGGGGGCATAGATGCCCCAGGAGGGCACAAATGCCCCAGGAGGGCACATACGCCCCAGAAGGGGGCACAAATGCCCCAAGAGGGCACATACACACCAGGAGGGCACAAACGCCCCAGAAGGGGGCACAGACGCCCCAGGAGGGCACAGACGCCCCAGGAGGGGACAAACGCCCCAGAAGGGGGCACAGTCGCCCCTCTGCACAAAATTTTGGGAAAACAAACATATCTAGTTCCCAAATCCAACCAGTGATGCCAATCCCATCATATCTTTCAATCCAATCCTAATTCTGAACACTCGTTCACTTGTTTTTAGTATTCATTCATCTATTTCGAATCTTCTTCCCCTCGTTCTGAGAGTCATTCATCTATTCTGAGCACCCGTTTGCCCGTCATCAACACTTTTCTGAAAATCATCATTTCATCACCAAAATCACATAAGTGCCACTTAAAACATCATTAGAGTCCATATCCAACATCAAATCATCCCTCCCAATCACCTAGACTTCATTTTGAGAATTTTGATTTTTGTGCCGAAACTTCCAGAGGCCATAACTTTTGACTCGGGTGTCCGTTTGAGTTGAAATTTTACGGGTGGTTGTGTTATGAGATGGCATGTGGATCCTCGATTGACCAAAAGTCCCTCGCAACTCATTTTCCACATTTTTGAGGCCTCAAACTTTCATCTTGACCCTCAAAATCGCAATTTAGTGTTTTTTTCTAACATTTTGAAAAATCATTTTTGTCAATAACTCAAAATATGTGTCTCAAATTTGGATGTTAGTTGGAAATTCATCCTATCTTGGTTTTGGGTATTTTTTGGGAAAAAACTAGACTCTCAAAAGTACGTCTGTGAGGTTTCCTAAAATGGCAAAATTTGACAATTTTTAAAATTGCCAAATCTGAAAAAATCTGATTGCTCATTCACGCTCTTTAAATCCCTTTAACTTGGTGTAGAATCAATCCCATCACATCCTTACAAATTCTAAGTTTCAACCTAACCTAATATGAGCTTCAATCCAATCCTAATATGAGCTTAACCGAAACCCTAATCTGAGCTTTAGTCATTTCAACCTTTCATTCACCCATTTTGAACAGTTGTTCTCCCTTTTCAATCATTCGCTTACTTGCCTGCTTAAAACACTATTATATTTCAACCTCCTTCATCTATCATCTCAAACCTGGTTTGGCTTATCTCCGACCATCCGCTTACTCATTCTAGCAACACCATCCATTTCACACTCATTTCATCATTCCAAACTCTCGTTCTATCATTTTGATCATTCGTTTACTCGTTTCGAGTAAAAATTCATCCATTTCACACCTCATTTCATCATTCCAAACTCTCGTTCTATCATTCTAATCATCCATTTACTCGTTCCGAGTAAATATTCATCTATTTCACACATCCTTTCATCATTCTGAACTATCATTCTATCATTTTGATCATTCGTTTACTCATTTCGAGTAGACATTCATCCATTTCACACATCCTTTCATCATTCTGAACTCTCGTTCTATCGTTCCGATCATCCGTTTACTCGTTCCGAGTAAACGTTCATCCATTTCACATCTCATTTCATCATTCTGAACTCTTGTTCAGTCATTTGTTTACTCATTCCAAGTAAACGTTCATCCATTTCACACATCCTTTCATCATTCTGAAATATCCTTCTATCATTTTGATCATCTTTTTACTCATTCCGAGTAAACATTCATGCATTTCACACGTCCTTTCATCATTCTAAACTCTTGTTCTATCATTTTGATCATATGTTTACTCGTTCCAAGTAAATGTTCATCCATTTCACATCCTTTCATCATTCTAAACTTCATTCTCATATCTCCGGATCATTCATTTTACTCGCTCCATAAACGCTTCATCCGTTTCACACATCCTATCATTTCAAACTTTCCTTTAGTCATTCCAATCATCCGTTTCCCCATTCCGAGTAAACATTCAATCATTTTGAACTCTCGTTCAACAATCCCGATCAATCATTTACTCATTCTGAGTAATCTTCCATCTATTCCAAACCTTCATCTTCTCATTCTGAGAATCATTTGTCCATTGTGAGTAGTCGTTTACTCGTTCTAAGTAGTCATTCATTTGTTTCAATCAATCATTTACTCGTCTTGAGTATTCATCATCCATTTCTCCAATCAAATCATCATTTTCCCCTATCCGCATATCCCTAAACTGGCCTCGAAGCATATCCACCACCTGCGTCCGACCATCATCCTTTATCAATATTTTCTGATTGTCATCCGCCCTAAGTGAATCATCATCGCTGGCTCAATCAATTACCTTTCAATCTCAAGGTGATTCGTGCTACAATCATCCATTTATTTCCTTTATCCTATCAATTTTGGTATCCCAAGTCATCTAAGATAATCTCATCAGATTTGTACCTTTCGTCATTCATTCCATCCATCACCGATCTTATCAATCATCAATCAACCTTATCCGAATCACCTTTCGACCCAATCACCCATCATCTCAAGTAGATTCAGTTGTCAGTAATCATCCTTTGATAATCAAATCCAATTATCAGAATCAATCCCATTGCATCATCCAATTATCCTAATTTGAGCTTTAATCCAATCCCGATCTGAGCTTGCCCTAAATCCCGAGTTGAGCTTTAGTCCATTCCCATCCAAAATCTTTGACCCATCCTCTTTATCCTTTCACCATCATGAATCCTTATCCTCCATCAATAGTGGTTAAGGGAAACCCCACCACGCTGACAACGACAATGAAAGTCTTGTTCATCAAGAAGAATGTGACATAGATCCCTCGACACTAGTCATTGCTAGTGCTTTCTCCTCCCACTTTTCCAAAATCCAATCACCCTCGAAGTTATCCGTTATGTCTTCATCCATGCCTAATCATGTTGCTTATGCTACCTTTGGACAAGGGATATCCATCATATTCCTTCATCTACATCATCCTCCTTATCCCAGTCCGCCATCACACACCCTCATCCTAATCCCCCATCCACATCCTCCATCTAAATCCTTCATCCGCATATACCCAATTCACCCCAATCTTCCATGCCAAATCGCTTCACTCTAATCCTACATTCGTACCTTCCTATCCTAATCCAACATCCACATCAACTTATCCTAATTTGACATCCACATTTCCCTATCTCAATCTGCCATCTCAATTTTCCCATCCTAATCCACCATCCAAATACCCTTACTACAATCCACCACCTACATCCTCATGTCCTAATTCACCATTCCAATACCCCTATCTTAACCCTTCATCTAATCTTAATCCCCCATCTATTTCCAGTCCTGCATCCAATCCCATTCCCCCATCTAATCCTAGTCCACCAATCCATAATCCTTCATCCACTCCTACCACGCCATCTCAGCCTAGAGCATTCAAGTTTTTCACCCCAGAAGTTCTCCAAGGACTTATAACAAAGAAGACATCTCCCACTCCACACCTTGAAGTTATGGAATCATGCCATCCCAATCCATCATCCACGGTCATTAGTGACAAGACCCTTCTCCACCCAACACCTATCAGTGATGAAACCATCACATCCTCTGAAGCCACTGAGCCCCCATCTCCTACTCTGAGAATCATTGAACCCATCGACGACACCCAAATCCAATCCACTAAAATCCATTCCCATGAATGTTTTGAATCCTCCATCCCTCCATCTCCCCAACTTGAAGAGTCTCTCCAACACTCTGTCATCCTACCATCCACACAAGATGAGTCATGCCAAGAGTCTAATCCAAAGCATGTCAACATATCCCCTTCTCTAGATCAGGATCCTATCATCCCATCTAGTCCACCTCAAGATCACAGTCCCCCATCCATTCCATCCCATGATCCCCTTGTCTCCACCGCTCCATCTCCATCTCCATCACATGATCCCACTACCAAAAATACAAATCCTATCATATCCCTTGATCCCTCTCCCGATACCACCCATCCAAATGCTGCTATCCCATCATCTCCCTCTCATGATCCCCCATCATCGCCTAAAACTGCTATCCCCACACCACTTGCATATCCCCTTGGTACACTCACATTCTTCCATGGTGGCCTCCTTGTAGAAGAAAAACATACCATATTTACCACCCATGATCCTCAACCTAATAATGGACTCGCATCATGTTTTCAGAATAACACAAATCCTATCATGGATCGCATGCTCAAGAAAATGAACTATCAAGGAAAAGGTCTAGGCCTTCATGAGCAAGGTATTTTGGAGCCCATCCAAGTCAAAGAACAAATCTGCATGCCGCAAGGTCTTGGACCTATTTCCCAAGATGCACAATCTAAAGATGTTGGTACAACCTCTAGACATCCTCAACGAGCCTTTTCCAAAAGAAATATTAGCTCTTCCCATCGCCCCACTAGATCATATGCTGCCATCCCTCCTCCTCTATCGTATCGGCTCAAAACAACTGTCCATATTCCCCCTTCATCTACTCCATCCATTTTGGTTCCTTACATCCCTCCATCCACCATATCCCATCCTTCATTTACTCCATCCATCTTGGGTCCGTATATCCCAAGCTCACCTCCTTCATCTCATCATTTCATCCATCCAACACCTATCCATGTCATCCATCATAAAAATCCCACTCACATGTCCCCTAATCAGGATCAAAAAAGGCACATACCTAATCATCCTCCATTTACGCATAATCCTCATAATTTTATCTCCATCGCTCCACATCATCCATCTCCTCACACCCATCCCATTGCTAGTAAAATCACTTTGGATGTCAAAGCAAAAATTCCTAAATCTCAAGATCCACATGAACCTCAAGCTCCTCATGTCCCCTATAAAAGACATGGTGAAAAGAAGAAAAATATAACTCCAAATCAAATCCATAGGCCCCAAAGGCCCATCAAAGCAAATATCAAAACTATGTGGATCCCAAAGACAAAAGATGCAATGCCATCACATGAAAAATCTATAAGAACATCCAAAGTTGCTAATCCAAAAGCTAATCATACACCCCTTTCATCTCCTAAGTTCGTTTTAGGTCCCTATGTCCCAAAATTCACCATCCCATCTCCTCCATTATCCACACATTCTCCATCCCTTAATCTTATTATCCTTTCACATCCACCACCACATGTGCCAATGTTGGTCTTGAACACATCTCCCCATCCTTCTATCCATACCCTTTCCAACATCCCACCCATTACCCCATGTATCTTCCCCATCAAATCCATCTAATTCATCCTCTTACATAATCCATTTATAAGGTTGTACCAACATCCAACCATTGGTTCAAACATGGGCTCTTAACACCTTGTATGGAACTTGATGTTTAAGTCCTTCATCCACCCCCTTATCACATGTCTTCTAAATCTGCTTATCCACCTCCTTATCCTTATTCATCTCCTTTTGCATGATATCCAAAAATAAATAAAAAACAACCAAAAAAATCCAAAAAATCCAAAAAATAAAATAAGAGAAATAATTCGTCCAATGGTGAAAAACTTTGAAAAACAAGCACCTTGGATAAATACTCATGACAAAACCGCAAATGTGCATCATGAATCCCACCGCATCTTGCGGCAACTTCTTTGGATATGCATTCTCCATCCGGGCTATGCTTCCGCCTATAAATCTGCCTTTCTTGTTATTTTCCTCTTCATAAATCCCCTCCATCCCACCTATCTTCTGCATCCTACCATCATATCCCATTTATCTCCATCCCTCCATCCTTCTTGTGATCTTGATCAAAACAGGGGCACCTATCTATACATGCTTTGGCCACCTCTTGGTATACATTCCCTTCATCCATGCTCTGTTGTATTCCTTGGTCACCCATACTGTCCTCCTCTGGTTATCTCCTTTTCCCATCCACTCATCTTCCATCCGTCATGCCTCATCATATATGATATATCTAGAGTGGGGGAACTGCCTTTGTGATTGCTGGGGCTCTTGATTTCATCCTTTCCATCTCCCTATCCATCCACGCCAACATCCTTCCATCTATCCGAAGATACCTTTTCGATCCCCCCATCCTTCCTATCCATCCAAACAATCCTCCATCCCATCCCTTTATCTTATCCGTTTATCTTGATCCCCATCCCATCCACAACCTCGTCATTGCATTCCAGCCCTCCATGCAAACCCAATTCCATTTATCTAATCGTCATCCCTCCTGCTTCTCTTGCACATCTTTCCAATCCCCTATCACTTTTCATCACTCATCTATCTATCATATCATCCTCCCAAGTCATTTTAATGATTTGGATAACTATCCCATCCTTGAGCTTTATGTGATCGTCATCATCCTATCTAATCCAACAGGTCTATCCTATCTCATCATATTGGTCCTATATTTTTATCCACTCATCCTATCATCCTCCATCGCTTGTCGGTCATTGGTCAAACTATTTCTACGCTTCATGTAAGCGTCACCTACCTGATATGCCCCGGAGGCCCTCTATCATCTAAAGTACTGGTCTTTCCGCTTTGTCCATCTACTCTTTATCATCTATCACCATTTTCCACTTTGCCTTTCTCCATCCTATCATCTTATCATCTTATCATCCTTTATCCATCTTTTGTCATTGGTCGTTGGTCGAACTATGTTGCCCCTGCGCTTTCACGTAGGCAAGGTCGATCACTTGATCCGCCCCTGGGGCTCCTCTATCGTCTAGCATCGGTCTTTCTACTCTGTCCATCCACTCCTTTATCGTCTATCATTAGTCTTTGCTTTTGTCTCTCTAGTCCTTGTCATCTATCATCAATCTTCATCATCCTCTTTCTACTTTTATCCATAGTCAGTCAACAGCCTTTTATCGAACTACAAGGGCTCTGCGCTTTCACATAGGCAAGGCTAATATTTGATCGGCCCCTGAGCCCCTAGGTCTTTAGGGTGTGTCAGTCTCATGTCTTGTCTTCCTTGTGTCATGTCATCAAGCCATGCCCTTATCTAGCCAGTTCTTCACAAATGAGACCCACTTGTATCATGAGATCTAATCGATTTTGAATATCCTACGTCATATCGATCTTTTAGTTTAGTATCCATCTTTGGTCTCAACAGATGCATCCTTCCTAATAGACCTCATCAATTCCATCCATCCCCTTGATCCTAGGGCAATGGACTTTTAAAATTGATTGTGATATTTTGATACTTTTGGATTTTGTTTATCATTTGAGCTCCCTATCATCACTTGTCAAGGCCGCCATGATCCATCATATTATGGTGTGTTTTGATTGGTCAACATAGGGGCATATCTTGATCTTTTTATGTCTATTTTGTCTTCTTGGTTGTCCCACGTAGTACCTACCAAGATCCCCGAGGTCTTGTGTTACGCTAGGGCATCATTTTGTGCTTGTGGTTATCTCAATACCTGGCCTGACCAAGGTCTTTGTGACTTTGGGGTGAGTTGGGATAGCCTTCTTGTCTATTGTGTTTATTTTCATGCACTAGGATAATTATTACGCCTTTGGTACCACATACCTCGCACTTGGTATCTTATGTTATAGCAAAAATCAAGGTCTAAAGATGAAAATTGTGATTAGATTGCATTTCATTTTCCATTCTATTGTCTCGTATGTATCCCCATCCATTCATCCTTCATCCTTATCTCTCATCTCTATCCAATCCCCATCCATTCCATTTAGCCTAAATCATCTAATCATATCCTTGGTCTTGTTCTCAGTCTTGTTACAAGCCTAGATCCAATCATCCTCATCATCATCATCATCATCATCATCCCATTTTATTCTTCCATATCCCTTCGGCGTTGTTTGGGATGTATCCTTCCCTCGTCAACAACACTTTCATCATCATCATCGAGAGGTACTCTTCCCTATCCTTTAGTAGTGTTTTGGGATGTATCATTCCCTCATCAATACCACTCATTGGGATGTATCCTTCCCTATCCTCATTGACAACACTCCATCCATCCTCAACCCCTTTTGGCTTGTACCTTGACTGGGGCAACATCATCTTCGTCTCTGCATCCATTTTTGTTTCCCAACCGCCTGTCGCCTTTTCATCCTTTCATATCCATCCCTTTTCATCCTCTTCCTCATCTCCCATTTCATCATCTCATCCATTTCAAGAGCACATCCGTGTTCTCTTGAACCCACATGTCCTCTCGAGGGGGCATCCTTATCCCTAATCTTCATCTTCACCTCCATCATATTTCTTCCTAGTCATCCATTTGATGACTGGGGCATCCTTCTCAATCTAACCATCTCCTTCTGGGTTCTATATTTTAATATTCTTTGAAATGATGCTACTTCGTAACACCATCTCAAAGAGGGGAAAAATGTAGACATCCAAATTTGGACACTTAATTTATCCAAATTTATCACTTTTCATCTAAGCATCCTCTTATCCGAGTTAATTAAGTAATATTACTATTATTTAATTAATATCCTTAATTCTGTCAAATCCCTAAGGTATTTAATTAATAATTAAATACCTTACCTTAATCCTCTTTTCATCAAATGAATTAAATAAATATTACATTTATTTAATTCCTCACATGTCATTTTCATCTAATCCTAATCCATCTCCTAATCTCTTCATTAAGATGTGCACATGCCTAATCCTTGATTATGATGTGTCACATCCTCCAACTTTTGCAAGTTGGTTTTCTAATCCTCATTAATGCCACTTATCTCTCTAATTACTAATTAGTTAAACCTAATTAGTACCTTGGTCAACTCTCCCCATCCCCCAAGGAATTTTTAATTCCTTTTTATTCACCCTAGGTTCCCCTCTTCCCCATGTGAATTTTTAATTCACATTTTATTCCTTCTAGAATACCCTTTTCCCATGCATCTTCTAGAACCTTTGACTTGTCACATCAAGTCACATGTGACAAAATCCCACCTTTTTGGAGACCCTCTCTTATCCATTAGATTCTCCCAAGCATGTGAATTTTTAATTCATATTTATTCCTCCAAGGAATCTTTTCATCTCCCAATGTACTTGGAAGGTACTTGTCCTTCCTCCACATCATGTACCTCCCTTCCACATCACCTACACATCACCTCACCCTTAGCCATCTCACATTCCACATGTCAAAATGTGAGGGCTTGTGAGTCCTCAACTCACCTTAGCCCTTCATCTTGACCTTGTTGGATAAATCCCAACCATTGAATTCTCTAGAGAATTCAAGTTTCTCTATAAATACCCCATCCTCTAAGAAATTTAAAACAGTTAGCCATTTTGCAACTAAATTCTACCATTTTATGCACTTATCTAGTCTTCAATTTCACCCATTTTCATTTGCATCCAATCATATAGTCAAAACTTGCATTTAGCCATATCAAAATCCATCAAGGAGCATACAAATCAATCCAAATCAAGGGCCAACCAAGGAGTTTCAGCTGCAAAAGGGAGGTATAATTATTTGTCTTCATTTAACACTTTCCTCTTTGCATTTACAAATTCCTTAGGCTAATCTTGAGGTGTTTCCTTATGGTTTTCCATTGCATTTTATTTGCTTAGAACAGGTTAAACATTTGGTATCACAGTAACCACAACATCCCTACATGTAAATCAATATGCATGTGATATACCAAAATATTTTTAACATCATTATCATATATAAATCACTATTAATATTATACCACAACAACTATAACTTCATCATAGATCATTGCAACTATGTAGACAAATTCTTCCTATAAGGAATTTTTGTAGGTGAATATCATCCAATCCCCAAAATGCTACCAATTAATATTTATTGCTTGAGATAGTGCAGTATCATTCTCCAAGATATTGACCTCATGCTTGAGAATGGTGCAAACAAATTTCATCTCTACACGAAATGAACTTGGTAGTAGTGATGAGGGTGAAATATGTCTTTATTTTGCCTTTGTATTTTCCTTTAAACCTTGTCATTTTGTGTTATTTTTTGTTGCTCCTGTCACCATTTGTTAATGAGTTGAAGATGTTTTATAAAATACAAGGAAAGATGAAAAACTATGAATATACTGAAATCCTTTGATTATTTATTGATTTTATCTGTGATTTTGGTAGTAGGGGATGCTTAATGGATGGCACGTGGATAAGGGCATTGGTGGGATGGAGTTGAAGACCATCCAAGAATTATTTTTCATTTTGATAAACATGTGCTAAGATGTGTTCATCTATTTTAAGTTATGCCATTTTGAAATAGTGGCAAAAGACTCCAAACTATTTTCTATTATCTTCTAAGGTTGTTAGACGTAGGCCGAAACAACCAAAGACTCTTCTATGTTTTTATTTTAGCAGTGGTTATAAGTTTGATTAGTTGATGGTATCTATAAATATGTAAATCAATTGATATAGATGATAATAATATTACTGCTATAGATCTCTGTTTTGTGACTTAAAATACTGTGAAGTAATTTGAATGAACGTTGATTAGCATGGAGTAGCTTGTGTGTGTGAGATCCATCACTGATAGTTGAAGAAGGCAGGGCTCATTTCATCAACTACCTAGTGAATATTACAATAGGATTGCATCGTGTGGTAATAAATGTTTAGTCTTACATTTATTTCTCTATGATCAAACTAGTTTGCAATTATCTTTGATTACTATTAATGCATATGAATTTCATTTGGCATATTGCATTCAATAAATATTAATTGGTGTGGTTATCAAATGTGCTTGAACAAAGTTTAGTGTGTTTCTTCCTTTTTATTATATTATGTTCTTTATGTGTAATAGTAATACTGTTTACTTTTTTTCTGTTAATTGGTTTCTATTGCAAACTGTGTGAATATAGGCTCCTATCATAGAATTGATAGGAGGAATGAGAGTTAGATTGTAGAACGAACTTAGATTAAACAATTGCATTCATCCACACTTGGCTTTCTAGGTTCAACCCTTAGGAAAATAGCCCCAATATCTTTCACAAGCCTACACTCCTAGATTGACATTGAGGAGTAAATTGAGGAACTTACGAAATTCCCAAAGATTGATCTCAACCCATTCAAGATAGAGTTACAAGGATACTTTTACCCAAAATATCAACTAGAGTTTAATCCAATCATTTTGGCGTCATTGCCAGGGAAAGATATTAAAGGCCTAAAATTATAGCAAGCTAAGTTAGGACTAGTATGTCAAGAGGAAAGCCTATACAATTATTGACCTTGTTAAGGTTAATACTCCTAATTTTTGCTATTGTAAGTCATTTAGGTGCATGAATCATAGTAGGTATAGTAGAGGAAGATTTATTAGAAAAGAAAAGGGAAGTATTTCACAACCTGAGAAATCTAAATCAGAAACATCCGCTGAGGGAACACAACCCAAAGAATTGCAAAATAGGTCAAAGCCATCTGTTGAAGGAAGTAGTTCAACTCGAGAGAAATTGAAAAATAAATTGCAATCATTAAAGTTACCTGAACTTGATATCGAGAAGTGTGTCATTGAGTCTACTACCATTGAGACACCTCCAGGTACTTGTCTGAGTTCTTTTGAAGTATTGCAAAGAAAGGTTGAAAAGTTCTCTTGGGAATCTTACGAGTCGAAATATGGTGCATTCTCAGAAACCTAGGAGCCATTTAAAACCTACTTTACCCCTTGCACACTAGATGTCATGAATCCCAATAGCAACAACAACATCATCATCAACAACAATCATAATAGGGCATTGGCCAACAATAATTCGATTACCTTTGAGTTTCCAATCACACATCTCAAACAAGATGCCCGTATGAAGAATATTCCTCGCTCCTTTACCAAATTTTTGTGGTCTTTTGATTGAGGATCTTGATAAGTTTTCTTTTGAATTTGATGTGTTGTGCCACAACTATGATTATCAAAACGACGCATAGAAGCTCAAACTATTCCCAACTACATTAAAGGATGCAACCCTGCGATTTTTTATGAACCTCAGGAATATCAAAACATGCTAAGTCATGAATGGATTATTCTTGATGAAGTACCAGGAGTATTGCAAAACAAAGGAGGTTTGGGACAAAATTTTCTGCATGACACAAAAGGAAGAAGAGTTCGTGGAATAGTACCTTGAATGCTTCATGTTTAGTCTTCAACGGTCTTGCCAATAGGGGCTAAATGAGGATGATGTTAATGTTGAATGTTGTGGTTGTGTTGCTGATATGTGGTTTTCATTGATGTCAACACTATTAGCACTTGATGTATTGAAGGTTGTATATGTTGAGGATATTGAGAAAATTGTAAAAGAAAGTATTGCAGGTTCCCAATGGAACTATGAAGGTCATGAAGGTGTTTTGTTCTGTACGTTGAAGATCAATTGTTGTGGACTAAAGGGTTTATTTCTGAGTGTATCTAGTCCATCCACCAGAAGTTTCAGAGGTCCGTGTGAAGATTTGTTCAAATTATGAAGATCTGTGTTCTGATAGTGTTTCTGTGGTCTTTGTCAGTGTTCTTGATTAAAGATGGTATAATTCTAGTAATTTTAGTTGATGCAGATGTTTCTATGTTGTTTCTTGGTGTTCGTGGATGTTTCTAGATCATGCTTTATCTTTGTTGTACATCTTCATTAATCGGTGTGCTCATGGTCGAAGATTTTTCTCGGTATGTTCAGGTTTTCCTATTCATGGCCGACATGATGGGTGTAACGTGTTGTGGATCTTTGGAGATTAAAATTTGAATGTTTGGCACACTTGAGGATATTGTTTTGGTTATTATCATGATATTAGTCGATGGTGTTTGATCCACATTGAAAATATGTTTCATATTTCTAGTCAACTAGGTTGTTGATGTAATTCCTTGTTGCAGATATATAATAGTGGTTGTTTGAGTGAAGTTAGTGTGTGCATAAGAGCGAATGTATTCCAGAGAAAGTGCAGATGTGCAATTAGTGTCAAAATCATTCGATTGCAAAGCAGAGTGAGAAGAAGTTTGAGAGAAGTGTGAAAAAGGTTTTCTATGCTTAATTGGAACTGTAATCAGGCTTGTGTAGAAGCTATTTTCTCAGTTCATACTTTGTGGATCTAATCCATATTGTTGTGTATTGTTGGGAAGTGAGCCCTCTTGTATGTGAGCAGTGATCTCTAGGCAGTGTGCTTAAATTCATGTGCATTCCCATTATATCTTTCATTATACTTTTAACAAGGTATAATCTTGTGGACTAACATCCACCATGGTTTTTCCCATAACAAGATTTCCACATAAAAAATATTGGTGTTCTTTGTGTTTCTGATGTGTTGAATTTTTATGGTTTATTGTTTATTCATCAAATTTGAGATTGAGTTAAGAAAAGTTTGAAAAGGTTTAAATATTTTGTGACAACTGATTCACCCCCCCTCTCAGTTGTCTATCCTTTTTTGACAACAATTGGTATCAAAGCAGGTTCCTTTGAAGAAGTTTAAAAGATTGAGGTGATCCGAGATGGCATCATACAAGAAGAACAATCCTAGATTTGATGGAACAAATTAATCATTGTGGAAAGCTCATATGGAGTGTCATTTGAAGTGTATTGGTGAACTCTTCTAGAAAATTACAAAGAATCAATATGTTATTCCTCAAAATGGTCCTTCCACTGCTGATGAGATTAAAGAGGCTAAGAATAATGTCAAGGCTATGGAAGCTTTGTTGAGTGCTTTAACAGATTAGGAAATGAAAAATGTGTTAGGTCTGAAGACAACTCATGAGATGTGGATGAAGTGGGAAACTTTGTATGAAGGAGATGCACATGTGAAGATGGCTAAGCTACAGAGCTTGAAAGGAAAGTATGAAAATCTAAAGATGGGTGAAGATGAAAATATTTCTTCTTTTATGCAAAGATTAAATGAACTAGTGATGGGTATTCAATGTGCTGGTGGTACCCCGGATGAGGAAGAAATTGTGGCTAAAGTGCTCAGATCATTGCCTCCTGTTGATGGCATTTTCTGCACAACAACAACTCAAACAAGATACAAGTATCCTATCTCTCTTGAAAGGTAAATCTCTATCAGCAAGCCACAAGAGATAACCCCAAGGTCTCTAATGTCAATTCTTGACAATGCAAAAACAACTTAGTGATAAATGTGAAAATGTTGGTAATCATAAAGGGCCTTATAAATGAACAATGTTGGAAGCGTACTTTCATCAGATGCAACAATATGGTGATGCTTTCAATCCTAAAACTAACCCAGATTCAAAATAAACAACAAAAGAGATAAGGGTTGAGAGAGATTCAACTCTAAACTAACTCCTAAGATCAATCACAATAATGATGAATGCTGCAAATGGACAGATCTCCAATAAAACCAATCTCTGCTTGACCAAGGACAAGCCCACAACTCCACAAAAACGATGCAATCTTCTAAGGAAACTAAAGATTTTTAGACTATGAATATTCATTCACATACCCACTAACTGACGTAATGTAAATACGCATCCACAGTTGAACTTAGCACAAAATAAGGCCTAGAATAACTTTACACAACAAATTACAATCAACAAATTGCTAAAAGTATGGACCAGAGATTGATCAACATCATTAACATTTCACCATCATTGCAGAAGAACTGAAATCTAACTTCTAACATTTGAGAATCAAGAACAAGAAACTATGAATTGTCAAAGTGTAACACAGAGCTTTCCAAATAAACAATCCGATTGCATTCACTTATCCAACATTACATAACAATTTCCAGTCTCTCTCCTCTCCTACAACTACTATCTTGCATAATTTAACTCCTAACTTAGCCAATTCTAGCTTTTACATCTTCTAATCAACTCTTCTAACCTAGTCTAACCTCCTACAAATGAGAAGGCACTAGCTTTTATAGAAAATTACATTTTGAATCAATGGCCAGGATTTAATTCATCCAATGGCTGCAATTGCACTTCTAGAAGCATCAAGTTGTTACATTTAATTTGGGAGCTCATGGTACATCATCATCCAATTGCATAAAAGCAGTTACATCATGGAATAATGAGAAAACAATATTATGTCAGCTTGTCATTAATGAAAATTCTAATTGGATGATAAAATCAGTTTCACATGTCTTCCAGAAACTCCTTCTAGCTGTAGATAGTTTGGGCACATATTCTTATGCAAGCCCCACTTTTAATATTTATTTAATCCTGAAAACCATATATGATCATTAGTAGCTCACATGTTAAAAATCCAATCCAAATTAAACTTGAATAAAAATTTGGCCTTTTAAAAAAAACTTACAATTTTTTATGGAAACTTTCCATTTTCGAAAATTTTCCATTTTTGGAAATTTTTATCTTCAATTTTTCTCCATCTCAAGAATTTCATTTTCGGAACATTTTAAAATTTCAAGAAAAAAATTTCATTTTGGGAAAAAATATGCATTTCAAGAAAAAAATCATTTTGGAAAAAAATTCCATTTTTGGAAAATTTTGGGATTTTGAGGGGGTCATGGAAATTTCCAAAAATGGAAATTTCAGGATTTTGAGCCCTTCGCAGAAATCAGGCCAAGGAGGAATTTCAGGAATTTCCAGGCAAGATAGATTTTAGCGATGATTTCATATGCATTCTTGGGAAAATGACAGGGCGATGGAAATTTCAGAGATTTCCTAGGGTGAAGGAATTCCGCAGGATGCTAAAATCTCCAAAATGCAACAATTATGGAAAATCAAGAGGCTGACGGAAATCAGGGATTTCTACCTAGGGAGGAAATACTCGAATTCCTTGCAAGGTCAAAATCCCCTAAACCTCATAACTTTTTTCTAGAAGGAATTTTTAAAAAATTCAAAAAGCAACCCTGCCTAATTTTGCGTCCTCTATCTATGGGTGCAAAAAATAAAATTTCCATTTTTGGAAAATTTTGGGATTTTGAGGGCATCTTGGAAATTTCAAAAAATGGAAATTTCGAGGATTTCCATCAGGGACAGAAATACTTGAATTCCTTGTAGGGTCAAAATCCCCTAAACCTCGTAATTTTTTTTCTAGAAGGAATTTTCAAAATTTTCAAAAAGCAACCCGACCTAATTTTTCATCCTCTATCTATGGGTGCAAAAAATATTTACATATAACATTGAAAATTCACTTCAAAATCCCCAGTTTCAAATTCCAAGACAAACAAATTTCCCCTAGAGCCTCAAAATATTGTCCTCATCAAACCTAGTCTAGATTTAATCCCAAGATAACCTCCCAAGAAGAGAAAAACCAAAATTTGACCAAGCCAAGAGGCAAAGATGCAAAAGAAAGAAGAGGGTCCCCACCTCTAGTGGGGCGTGTGTGCAAAAATTGCACAAAACCTCCCTCCTACAAAGCAAAGGCTCATGCTATTGAAGAAACCAAATCATTGACGAATGTGACAAGGGGTACATTGATTGGTAAACTTGCTGCCTTTGAGTTGAGTGAATTTGGTGAATCTCCTCCTAAGACTGAAACTACATTTAAGGCTATTATATCTAGAAGAAACAAGAAAAAATATGATCCGAGAGAGAGTTCTAGAAAGACATTCAAGTATGAGGAAGAAATGAAACAAATTGAAGATGAAGAAAGAGAGGTAGAAGAGTTGAAAGCACTGATTGTGAAGAAAGAAGGTAGAGGACAAGGTAAGTATAAAGGAAAGTTTCCTATCAAACATTTTTCTTGCAGTAAAATAGGTCATTTTGCATCAAGGTGTCATGAAAGAGTTCCTAGATCTAAGCCTTACAAATCTAGATTCCAAAAGAAATGCTATTTTGTTGAAGAAGGTGTGATTGATGATGAGTCTAATAAAGATAATGGAAATGAAAATGATTGGGTAATTGCCTCAAGTAAACAAACAAAAGGTAATATTTTTCCCCTGAATGGTACCAGTGAAAGTTGTTTAATTTCTCAAGTAGGTGAAAGTTGGTTATGGCATAGAAGGTTGTGTCATGTGAATTTTGATAACATTGTCAAAATAAGTTCCACTCAAGCAGTAAGAGATCTACCTAAGCTAGTGAAGCCTACTAGCACAATTTGAAAAGTGTTAGATGGGAAAACAGACTAAAGTTTCTTTTTGGAGCAAACACCATCATTCAAATGGATTGTTGGAGCTAGTACATAGTGATCTATGTGGTCCCTCCAGAGTCATAAGTCTCCATGGTGAAAGGTACTTTATGCTGCTTATTGATGATTATTCTAGAATGATATGGGTTGATGTCTTAAGAGAAAAATGTGAAGCATTAGAAAAGTTCAAAAGTTTCAAAGCTATGGTAGAAAATGAGAAAGGTCTGAAAATCAAATGCTTAAGGTTAGAAAGAGGTGGTGAGTTCACGTCTAGGGAGTTTAATTCTTTCTGTGAAGAGCATGGAATCAGAAGACAGTTATCTGCTCCCCGAACCCCTCAACAGAATGGTGTTGCTGAGAGAAAAAACATAACAATTCTAGATGCTACTAGAACAATGATGATTGAAGGAAATGTGCCTCACATCTACTGGAGTGAAGTAGTAAGCACTACTGTGTATACTTTGAACTAGGTAAATGTAAATGGTAATTCTGGTAAGACTCCTTTTAAACTATGGTTTGGTTATAAGCCTATTGTTAAATATTTCAAGATCTTTGGAAGCAAGTGTTACATCAGGAGAGATGACGATATAGGAAAGTTTGATGCAAGAAGTGATGAAGGAATCTTTCTAGGTTACTCTACTAGAAGCAAGGCCTACCAGTGCTATAATAGAAGATTAAGAAAAATGGTTGAGAGTGCAAATGTCAGAGTTGATGAGGACTATGCTAAATCATCTAGATATTGTGGATATGATTCAGATGAAGACAATACAAACAAAGGGAAGAATGTTAAGACACAAAATCAACTTCAAATTGTGCCATATGTTTTGGTAAGACAACTTCAATTTGTTCTAGTAAATCAAGATAGTCAGGAAACAGAGACAAGTGCAAGTGCAAAAGAAAGAACAAAAGAATCAGAAGTTCAAGAGAATCCTAAAAATCTGATGTATGTAAAGCTAAATCATTCTGAAAATCAAATTATATGAGATAAGAATAAAGGTGTGCAAACTAGAAGAAATATTGTAGAAGAGTATTTCCTGATTTCCAAGATTGAACCTAAAGATGTCAAATAATCTTGCAATGATGAACACTGGATGGAAGCTATGAAGGAATAAATAATGTAGATTGAAAAGAATGATACATGGATACTTGTTCCTAGACCAAAAGACAAAATTGTGATTAGTACTAAATGGGTCTTCCGGAATAAGCTGAATGAACAAGGTGAAGTGGTCCAAAATAAAGCCAAACTGGTATGTAAAGGGTATTCACAAATGGAAGGTATTGATTTTGAAGAAATTTTTTCCCTTGTTGATAGAATTGAAGCCGTAAGGTTATTTCTTGCTTATGTTGCATACAAGAACTACAAATTCTATCAAATGGATGTGAAGTCAGCTTTTCTGAATGGTGAGCTAGAAGAAGAAATATATATTGAACAACTTGATGGATTTCAACTAACTGATAAAGAAGACATGGTTTGCTGATTGAAGAAAGCTTTGTATGGACTCAAGCAAGCCCCCAAATACTGGTATGCTAGATTAGAAAAATACTTATTAAAGCTTGGATTCAATAAAGGTACTGCTAACAACTTATATTTCAAATTGCATCATGATAAAGAATTAATTATTGAGGTCTTTGTTGATGATAATCTATGTATGAGGTTTGCTGATGAAATGAAGAGTGAATTTGAGATGAGTATGATTGGAGAGATGAAGTTCTTTCTGGGATTGCAAGTTACTAAGTTAGACAAGGGGATCTTCATATCTCAGTCCAAATATGTGAGAGAACTGTTGAAGAAGTTTGGCATGGATGACTCAAAACTTGTTGGTACTCCCATGGTAATAAGATGTAATTTAACACAAAATGATGATTCTCCTAAGGAAAATCAAACAAGATATAGGTCGATGATTGGTGGATTGCTCTATTTAACTTAGACTAGACTAGACATTATGAATGTTGTATGTGTGGTTGCTAGATTTCAGGCTGATCCAAAAGAGTCTCATGTGACTATTGTTTAGAGAATCTTCAGGTATTTGAAAGGAATAGTTGATTTTGGGCTTTGGTATTGGGTATGTGCACGATCATGATGGGCCAAAAAGTGGCAATATGATGGGTATGTGGCTGACGATTTTTTTTACTGAAAATTGATGAAATGAAAAGGGTTTTTAAAGGAGATTCTCAGCTTTCCACCAATATAAATTATGCTTTACTTTGAATTTAATAAGTAATTATTATTCATTTTCTATTTGAATTACAACTAAAGTCCTGATTGATAGACTAATTGAAAAACATCTATAGTTTTCAAATGGTATCATATTTTTGAATCCAAAACATGTCACATTCTATGCTTGATACTATAGGATTAGAAAAGAAAAAAATTGAATTTCTTTAAGTTTTCACCAAGTTAAGGTGGTCAGACACACAAGTTTTTTATATTTTTAAAAGTTGTAATAAAAATCATAATTAATTATTTACTTGGAAAAAATTACAAAAAATATGCATCACATCGGGACATGAGTCCTCTACTTATATCTAAAATATTACAAAAAATATTATCATTTTATTGTGGTTAGGTGGTTAGACAGACACCTACTTTTATTTTTTCCCTAAAATTTAAGTACTCTGCATTGAAATTTCAAATTTTCACCAAATAGATTTTTTTTAAACAAACCTAGTATTTTAGAAACTACATTCAATTTGTTATAGATTCTATTCTTACATATTTTTGAAATAATATAGATAACTTATTCAAATTTTTACGTCAAGTTTCCTAACTCTGACTTTTTTGAATTTTTTGCCACTTAAGGGCCTATTTTTTCCATGATGATCCAACACATACCCTATCCTAAGGATGATGATCTTACTTTAAATGCATATACTGATGCATATTGGGTAGGAGATGTAGATGACAGAAAGAGTACTAGTGGTGGTGCTTTCTTCCTAGGGAAGAAGCTGGTGTCTTGGTTGAGAAAAAAATAGAATTCCATTTCTCTATCTACTGCTGAGGTAGAGTATATTGCTGCTACAAACAACTGTACTCATGTGATGTGGATGAAATAGATGTTGAAAGATATCAGAGTAGTATATGATGAACCTATTACCATTTACTGTGACAACTCAAGTGCAATAAACATATCAAAGAATCTAGTGCTACACTCTAATACCAAGCATATATCAATCAAGTTTCACTTCTTAAGAGAAAAAGTGAGTGGGAAAGAATTCATATTGGAGTATGTACCTATCAAAGAACAGATTGTAGAAATTTTCACCAAGCCGTTGCCAAAGGATACTTTTGAGTATCTAAGAGGGATGCTAGAGGTGATTACCCCTCTTGATAAGAACTATAGATGCATTTATTTGCATCAATCTGTGCGCTTCATAGATATTTCATGATCCGAATTGATGTTTTCATGGCTGCTACTTAGGGGGAGTAGTCAGATGTGTAGATATGTGGTTCAAAGCTTGTATGTGGAAAGATAATGTTTATCTTTTCCATTGATGTCAAAGGGGGAGAAGATTCATGTGAAAAACTATTGCTTATCTGGAGTAAAGAGTCTTGTGGTGAGAAGATCTTGCAGAAGAAGTCAAGGAAGAAGAGTCAGAATCTAAGGAGGAGTAAGTGCTAATTGAGAGTTGGGTTGATGGTGTTTTTCACATCATGTGTTGCCATCAATGCCAAAGGGGAGATTATTGAATGTTGTGGTTGTGTTGCTGATATGTGGTTGTCATTGATGTTAACACTATTAGCACTTGATATATTGAAGGTTGTATATGTCGAGGATATTGAGAAAATTGTAAAAGAAAGTATTGTAGGTTCCTCGTGGAACTGTGAAGGTCATGAAGGTGTTTTTTTCTGTACATTTAAGATCAATTATTGTGGACTAAAGGGTTTATTGCTGAGTGTATCTAGTCCATCCACCAGAAGTTTCAAAGGTCCGCGTGAAGATTTGTTCAAATTATGAAGATCTGTGTTCTAACAGTGTTTATGTGGTCTTTGTTAGTGTTCTTGATTAAAGATGGTATAATTCTGGTAATTCTAGTTGCTGTGGATGTTTCTTTGTTGTTTCTTGGTGTTCGTGGATGTTTGTAGATTGTGCTCTATCTTTGTTGTACATCTACATTAATCGGTGTGCTCATGGTCAAATATTTTTCTCGGTATGTTTGGGTTTTCCTGTTTGTGGCCGACATGATGGGTGTAACATGTTGTGGATCCTTGGAGATTAAAATTTGAATGTTTGGTGCACTTGAGGATATTGTTTTGGGTCTTATCATGACATTAGCCAATGGTGTTTGATCCACATTGAAAATTTATTTGTAAATTTGGGCTAACATTGAAAATATGTTTCATATTTTTGGCCGACTAGGTTGTTGATGTAATTCCTTGTTGTGGATATATAAGAGTGGTTGTTTGAGCAAGGTTAGTGTGTGCCTAAGAGAAAATGTATGCCAGAGAAAGTGTAGATGTGCAATTAGTGTCCTAATCATTCGATTCAGAGCAGAGTGAGAAGAATTTTGAGCAAAGTGTGAAGAAGGTTTTTTGCGCTTAACTAGAACTGTAATCAGCCTTGTGTAGAAGCTATTTTCTCAGTTCATACTCTGTGGATCTAATCCATATTGATGTGGATTGTTGGGCAGTGATCCCTCTTGTATTTGAGCGGTGAGCTCTAGGAAGTGTGCTTGAATGCATGTGCATTCCCATTATATATTTCATTATACTTTTAACAGGGTATAATATTGTGGACTAACATCCACTGTGGTTTTTCCCCTAACAGGGTTTCCATGTAAAAAATCTTGGTGTTATCTGTGTTTCTGATGTGTTGAATGTTGAATGTTTATTGTTTATTCATCAGATTTGAGATTGAGTTAAGTAAAGTTTGGAAAGGTTTAAATATTCTGTGACAACTGATTCACCCCCCCGTCTCAGTTGTTTGTCCTTGTTTTGTCAATAGTTAAAATGTTGTTTCTTAGAGGCATAAGAGATGATACTATGGAAGCATTAAATTTAATAGGTAAAGGGAATATTTCTAAAATGGAATTTGATGATATTTGTGAAATTTTTTAGGAATTACTCAAGGTCTCAACGTTCAGGAAGGAACTACCCAAGTAATCCTTATGCTCCAGGTAATGCAACAGGTATAATGAAGCGTGAAATAGGAAATTTACTTGAGGATCTTAAAATTGATTTATTAAATCATATGGGTAAATAGGTAGACACCCTTTATACCCATAGGAAGCAAGAGGAAGCCGAAAATGCCTTGGCTATGTTTTTTCTGACTTGTCACAAGAAACATGGTAGTGATGATTTCCCTTACAAGAGGAAAAACATTTTATCCTTAGAAGAAGTCAGTAGAAGTTCTACCTTAAGACCTCTTCTAGTAGGTGTTCCTGATATGGAATAATCTGAGGAACGTATCTACTACATGGCCCCTATGTGACATTTTCCACCTTGAGTAATCCCTAGCATGATGAATGATTATCTTGCTTCAGGACCTAGCCAACCCAATTCTTTTTCTAATCAACCTAGATGGTATTGGGGTTGGAAACAACCCTCGCCATACCCTCAATGGATTGCACAATATTAGTATGCTTCACAACCGTGGAAACATAAATGGAGGCCACAATCGCCACAAACTTCACCGTACCAAAAACCATATCCATCACAACCACAATTTCCACCTCCTCCCATGATCAACCCATACCAGCAATCACAAAAATTCATTCCAGTTATACCATCATCATTTGCTCAACCAACCAATCCAACACAACCACCGAAGCCTACACCAATGCCAACCCAACCAAACCCAAATCCCAACAATACAACAACATAACTTGTGTATAATATTGAGGCAACAGCTTACCCCACTTATTCTGTAAACACATTAGAATTAGATGGAGTTTAATTAAGATCGAGAAAATCTCTTCAGGGGCCCACCATCATGGAGATCAACGAAGAATATGAAGCAGAGCTAGTTAAAGAACCTCCCTTTCCTGAACGATTTCAGTCTGAAACAATATAAAGGGAAGTCTCTCAACCTAAATTTGATTTTGTTAATGATTTACAAAAATAGTGTGGGACCTATGTACTTGGAAGCAAAAGAAGAAGCAAGACCTGAAGACCATCTAGGTTATTGGATAATTAGAAAATCTTATGCTCAGGAACATAACCATTCCAAAGTACTCAGATCCAGGGAGTCCTATCATTAAGGTATCCATTGGTAAAGTAAGTATTCCTAATACCCTTGTTGATTTGGGTGCTACAATTAATGTTATGAAAAATGAAACAAAAGAAAGATTGTCACTAGAGGGACTTAGACCTACTCCCAGAGTTCTTCAAATGGCAAACTGATCTTTGGTCAAACTAGAGGGTATGATTGAAGATGTAATCCTTTCTATTGACTCATGGGATTACCCAACTGACTTTGTGATTTTGCAGTCAAAAATTAAGCTGGGGGGATAACCCCTTGATTTTGGGACAGCCTTGGTTAGCAGCTACAAATGCATTCATGAATTTTTGGTCGGGAAATATGGTCATTTCCAATGGTGAGCACAAGAAATAGTTGAATTTATACCCGCCAGTGCAACCCTTGTTAGAGATGAAGGATCCAGTATGGGTTGATAGTGACTTGGATGAGTCATTTCCAATCTTGATAATTGATCAAGCATTAGACATTAAAGAACCCAATGAAGATAATATTCTAGTTAATTTCCTTCAGAACAAGTATACATTTAATGAAAATTTTGAAAGCATGGTTCTCCATTCAGGTATAAATACCCAACTTCCTTTTGGAAACTTTCCATTGGTAGGTAGCTCATGATCTGTTCAACATTTTGTCACATTGCATCAGTTGATACCTCATAATTGTTTGTATAGTTCATTTTTATCTTTTAAAAATTCTAGTGATATGGCATCCACCTCCCAAGTACTAGCCATTAAATCACCTACACAATCAGAAGCTATGGAAATCTTGCCTAATCACACTCTTAATATTAATCCACAATTAATCATTGAAAAAATCCAAGACCTTATTACCATGCTTAGAATGAATAAAGATGCATTTTCTTGGGAATACCAAGACATGCGTGGCATTCATCTTGACACCTACACCGACCATATTTACATTGAAGAAGATAGTCGTCCAATTAGGCAACCATAATGATGGCTCAATATCGACTTGTGTGAAATAGTTAAAGAGGAGTTACAAAAACTCTTAAATGTTGGGTTTATATATCCTATTTCAAATAGTTAGTGGGTCTCTCCTCTAGTTTTGGTTCCCAAGAAAAATGGTAATTGGAGAATTTTTGTTGATTATAGAGCACTAAATAAAGCTACTAAAAAGGATCACTTTCCATTACCATTTATTGATCAAGTGTTGGACACTCTTGCAGGTAATAATTTCTTCTCTTTTCTAGATGGTTTCAGCAACTACAACTAGATTCGCATAGTGCCTGAGGATCAAGAAAAGACTACTTTCACTTGTCCTTGATGCACTTTTTCCTATAACATTTTTCCATTTGGTTTATGTAATGCCCCTACCACTTTTCAAAGGGAAGTTTTGAGCATTTTTGCAGATCTTGTAAATGATTATGTTGAGGTGTATATGGACAATTTTACTAGATCCATGGTAATAATTATGAAGAGGTTAAAAAAAGTTTAGAAAAGGTACCCAGGCGTTGTATAGATACTAATTTATCATTAAGCCATAAAAATGTCATATGCTTATGATAGAAGGGATAGTACTTGGTCATTATATTTCTACTAAGGGTATTCAAGTCGATCCCAAAAACATACAGATTATTCAGGACTTGCCTACACCCACTAGCCAAAAGGATGTGCGTAGTTTTCTAGGCCATGCAGGGTACTATAGGTGGTTTATCCAAAATTTTAGAAGATTGCATCTCCCTTGTTTGTTTTGCTAGTGAAATATGTCATTTTATCCTAGATACCAGAATTTCAAGAGGCTTTGAAACCATCAAGAACAAGTTTGTCACCACACCAATACTTAGAGGTCTGAATTGGGAGGTACCTTTTCACATCCACACTAATGCCTCAGATTGTTCCATGGGGGCTATCCTTGGGCAGAAAGAAGATAATATCTTCTACCCCATTTACTACATTAGTAAAATTTTCACTGGGGTTGAGGTAAATTATATGGTCATTGAAAAGGAGTTCTTAGCTGTTGTTTATGAAATTAATAAGTTTCATCACTATATTATCGGATATAAAGTGTTTGTTCATACTGATCATTCTACAATTCAATTTCTAATGAATAAACCTATTGTAACCAACTGAGTTATTAAATGGTTACTGTTGCTTCAAGAATTTGACATTACTATACTTGATAATCCTGGTCATGAGAATGTGGTTGTAGACTTTCTATCTAGGTTACAATAGCAAGATGATGAACTAGTTCCGGTTGATGACACCTTTCTAGATGAACATCTCTTTGCTATATCAACAAAGAGTCCTTGGTACGTTTACATGGAAAACTACCTAGTTACTTGCAAGTTCCCACCTCATTTCTCTCCAAGGGAACGTTGAAAGGTGGTTAGACTCAATGGTGATTATACATGGATCAATGGATTTCTCTTCTACCATGGCCTTGAAAATATCATGCACTGATGTGTACCCGAGGATGATGTCTTCAACATACTTCACACATGCCACACAGAACCCTATGGAGGACACTTTTTTGCTCAAAGGAATACTCAAAAGATCTTGACTATAGGCCACTATTGGCTCGAACTCCACAAGTATTGTAAACACTATGTTCAACACTGTGACAAATGTCAATGTATGGGTTGCCCCATGCACTCAGATGGAATGCCTCTACATCTTCAGTTGTCCACTGAGCCTTTTGAAAAATGGGGGCTTGATTTTTTTGGACCTGTCAACCCGCCATCTCAGAACAAGGAATATATCCTTGTGTGTACATATTATGTAACAAATGGGTTGAAGTTGTTGCTTTGAAGCATGTCAAGGACACCAAGGTGGTTGAATTTCTCTATTCTGATATTTTTACTTGATTTGGTGTTCTGTGTGAGATAGTTATAGATCAAGGTCCACAGTTCACATCTGACCTCATCTCTACTTTGGTTCATGAATATGAGATTCAACATCACAAGTATTCACCTTACCATCCATAGGATAATGGTCAATTCAAAGTCACCAACCAAGAACTCAAGAACATTCTTACCAATACAATTTCCCTCCATAAGAAATACTGGGTTGCACAACTTCCTAAAGCTATGTGGGCTTATCACACTACATGGAAAACCACCACTAGTTTTACACCTTACGAGCTTGTCTATGGTAAGAGAGTTTTTCTCCCTATTGATTTTGAGGTAAAAACTCTTCACACCACACTCCAGCTGGTTATGAACTTGTCTAATGCACAACAAGAATGAACTGCACAACTCCACTCATTAGATGAACTCCGCCAACAAGTTCTCTTCCATGCAAATTTTTTCCAGAACTAGCATGCTCTCTGGCATGATCATTTCATTTGACAATGGTCATTTCAACCAAGTGATTGGGCACTCTTGTATGACTACCATTTTCAATATTTTAAGGGAAAATTCCACACCCGGTGGCTCAGGCCCTATGAAATTGAGATGGTCTATAATAACGGGGATGCCAAGCTCCTCATGATGGACTCTAATCACATGGATTTAATTGTCAACAACCACCGATTGAAGTTGTATAAAAGGCCTCTCTCCAAGGAAGAGTTTGTCTTGAATTTTCCTAAGGAACTCCATCTGCTTGACAAGGTTTATGTGGTCTCTCCCAATACCTTTTAGGTACTTTTCAAAATGTTAAAAAAAAATGTAATAAAAGATCCAACAATGAAAATTCTTGGGCATTGTTGGCTAGTTAACATTTGAAAACCGGTTACCAACGAGCGTTAACTGTTAAATAAGTACTAGAAGTGAAAATTAGGTTTTTGACACTTCTAGGTAGTGATAGGAGGATAACCAAGTTATTGGTGGTCTATCATCGAGATCAAAATATTGCTAAAAAAAGAAAAGAAAAAAGAAAAAAGAAAGAAGTGAATAATTCTATAGGTTCACAACTCTACCTTCTTGTCACTTCTATGCCAGGGTTTTCTTTCATGTTTGAACTTTGTGGTTGTTCATTAGTAGTGTAGGCTGACTGGACCTTTATCTCATCATTTTTAGGGTTTCTCCTACCATCTTCATAGCCACCACCACTTTTGGGCTGCTTACAACTCACGTTGTGCTACATTCACTTATGTGACCTTCGTTCCTATCTTTTTTTGGACAAGAGCCTTTGTCAGTTGGTTCTCTTCACTTTTGCCAAGTGATGTTTTCTTCCTAAATGGTTTTCTGGCCCCACCTGACCTTTGGCACTATGATCAGTTTTCGCGGTCTGTTTACATGCTCCTGCTACCTACCTATCTGAGTATTATGTGCTTTCATTCATTACTTCATCCTGCTCATCTTGACCCATGGAATCCTACTAGATGTACTACACTTGGGTAATAATGGCCACAGTTCACCTAATGTCTTTCCTGCTGCGTTGTCCTTTTGACCCCATGTGGTGCCTTTGATTTCATTATCGACACTGCTAGGCTAGTAGTTCCACATCAACACCACCACCATCTCCACTCTCCATTCATTGTGCTTGCTTCTGTGTCGTCGTTCCATACCACCAACAATCATTGGTATCAATATATTTTGGTTTTTCTCTTTTACTTATTTTTTATTAAATATTCTTCTTTTCGGTTAATGAGTGGTGATACACCTGTGAATAGGTCACATGGTAAGCTAAGGGGGAGTTGTCTTGTCACACACCATGTCATGTCTTCAACCATCACATCGTATCTTCGCCGTATCCTTTTTAGCATGCCAAAATTCATTATTCCTTGATATCACTTAGTTAATACCATTATTATTGTTATTTATGGGCATAACTGTAACATGTTATGATGACATTTGTGTAAACCAATCTTTCCAAACATTGCAACCCATTTTCCAAATTTGATTTCCCATTAACCGCTCATTGATTAAGTTACAGTTGATAACTAATTACTATTCTCAACACCTATTTTCAGTGGCGGTTTCTATGTCTGCTAGTGACTTTCATTTGCACAAATTCTCCTAGTTGTGGAGACCTCTTGGTAGTGTCATGGCAGCAGAACGTCGTCATCATTTTGATCCTTCAACTATGGATGAGTTAAGGGCACCAAAGGCTGTAGAGGCTTATAAAATCTTCAAACAAGTAGGATGGGATGCGTACTTTAAACATTTAAGAGGGTATGATGAAAATATTGCAAAGGATTTCACAATGACCTGCCATAAAAAGGAGGCAAAAGTCCATAGTTTAACAATTCCTTTCTCAGTGGAAGCCATAGTCGATGTCTCTAGGTTTCCACTCTTAGGGGAGAATTAATTTTCGGGTAACTCCAAATGTGACATGGACCTTGAACCTTTATGCAAGAAGTTCTTGGAATGAGGGGAGTCTATGGAAATCATCACTAGATAGGTCACCAAGTTAATCTCACTTCTGCGGCCTTGGGACAATGTAGCAAAATTCATCATTCAATATATAACTTGAAAAGGTAGGTATGTCTATGTTTATGCTAAGAAGTTTCAACTTATGAATCATTTGAGATGAGGAATGCTTGTGAACGTGCCATATTTTCTTTACTCCTCTGTAAACCAAATGTGGAAAGTTGTTCAAAAAGGGCATGAAAATTCATTAGCTCACCATGGCCTCATTAAATTATTAATTGGAAGGGAATTGAAAAAACTCTCTCCTCCATAAGATTGGGATTCACTTCTTTGTGAAGACACCCCAAAAAACTCTACAGAGGAGTATTATCTTATCAACCCACCTAGTTCTTTTGAAAAATAGGAGTCTGAAGGCAGAGAATCAAATAAGGGTAGTAATAATGAAATTTCTCCAGAAGAACATGGTGAAGATGTGGGGACAAAAGAATTTTTTGGTGATTCCCCTAAACCTATGAAAAAAAGGGTTTCCAAGAAGGATATCAAGAAAACCCTAGCCTCAAGTAACAAACTGGCCAAGAGCCCCTAAGTTACCCCTACTAGTAGCAAGTTTGTCAAAACTAGCACACCAAACTGGGAATCTAGGGGTAAGTAGAAAATGAATAGCAAGAAACCCTCAGTCTCCCCTGTCGCTTCAAAGAAACAAGCTTCAATTGCTCTTGGTGACAAAGAGAAATCACCCACTAAGGAAAAATCACCAACTAAAGAGAAGTCACCTGCTTCTACAAACAAAAAAATGGAAAATCTGGGAAATGTAGCTAGCAATGTTCTAGGCTCTAAACAGTCAAAAGAAGTGGATGATGTCACAGTTCCAAGTGTTGTGAATCACAAAACAAGGAGGTCAATAAATGTTTCTAGGGAGCTATGAAGGATCAATATGAGGAAGAAAAGAGAAGCACCTATACTAATGAAAATGTAACTAGGTGTGAACAAGAAACCCGACTTCTTAAGTTCCATCCTTCAGTCTTACCGGGGGTGGTGATAGCCACAGAAGAAGGAAATATAATGGAACCCTTTGATGAGAATGCACAGGGTATGGAGGAAGGGTTTGTGTCACATGAGGAGAATATATATACTGATACCAATATTCAAGAATTTCATGTTGAGTTGACACCTAAAGCGACTGAGAACCTTGTAGAATAGACGACCACTGAATTATCTCCCCAAATGGAAAAGTAGGAGTTGAATGCACCAGTTGAAAATGAGCAAGAAATTATGGAGACACCCCTAATTATAAATCAAGAAGTAGGGGTAGAATTCAAGGAGGGAAACCCTTTGTTAACAAATGAGGAAATTTGTGACCTACAAAACTCAGTAACTAAACTGACAGAGGAGAAGCCTCTATTAGCAAAAGAAGAGATACAAGGTTTGCAAGATTTGGTAGCCAAGTTAAAGGAGGAAAATCAAGCATTGCAGGATTTATTAGCTAGGGTGACTGAGGAAAATGAGGCACTTTAGAGACAGGTTTAAGACACATGATCTCTTGATTCCTCACAGATAGAAGAGATTCAACAACACAAGGCAACACTTGAATAGACAAATGCCTCTAGAATATCCCTCATGACCATTCAGGAACATGAAAAGTAGATTCAGGCATTATACCAGTCATGGGTTAAGGAAGTCATTGACACAATGCAAAAACTAGCCCCTTTTTCTCCATGTTTGTACTTTACACTTTTTTGCATGAGGACGTGCAAAACCCTAAGCTGGGGGGAATGATGAGGGTGAAATATGTCTTTAATTTTCCTTTAAACCTTGTCATTTTGTATTATTTTTTGTTGCTCATGTCACCATTTGTTAATGAGTTGAAGATATTTTATAAAATACAAGTAAAGATGAAAACCTATGAATATACCGAAATCCTTTGATTATTTATTGATTTTCTTTGTGATTTTGGTAGTAGGGGATGCTTAATGGATGGCACATGGATAAGGGCATCAGTAGGATGGAGTTGAAGACCGCCCAAGAATTATTTGTCATTTTGATAAATGTGTGCTGAGATGTGTTTATTTGTTTTAATTTGTTATGCCATTTTGAAACAGTGGCAAAATACTCCAAAGTAATTTTGATTATCTTCCAAGGTTGTTGGCTGCAGGCAGAAACAACCAAAGAATCTTCTATTTTTATTTATTTTAGTAGTGGTTATAAGTTTGATCGGTCAATGATATCTATAAATATATAAATTGAGACTCAATCGATATAGAATATGCTAATATTATTATTGCTACATATCTCTGTTTTGCAACTTAAAATATTGTGAAGTAATTTGAATGAACGTTGGTTAGCATGGAGTAGATTGTGTGTGTGAGATCCATAACCAATAGGAAAAGAAGGCAGGGACCACTTCATCAAGCACGTAGTGATTATTATAGTAGGATTGCATCATGTGGTAATAAGTGTTTAGTCTTACATTTATTTCTTTGTGATCAAACTAGTTTACAATTATCTTTGATTACTATTAATGCGTATGAATTTCATTCAACATATTGCATTCAATAAATATTAATTGGTGTGGTTATCAAATGTGCTTGAACAAATTTTAGTGTGTTTTTGTAGTTTTTTTATATTTTGTTCTTTATGTGTAATAGTAATATTGTTTATTGTTTTCTGTTAATCAGTTTCTGTTGCAGACTATGTGAATATACACTCTTGTCACAAAATTGATAGGAGGAATGATAGTCATATTGTAGAATGCACTTAGATTAAACAACTGCATTCATCCACACTTGGATTTCTAGGTTCAACCCTTAGGCAAACAACCCCAATATCTTTCACAAGCCTACACTCCCAGATTGAAATTGAGGAGTAAACTGAGGAAATTACAAAATTCCTGAAGATTGATCTCAACCCATTCAAGATAGAGTTACAAGGATAGTTATACCCAAAATATCAACCATAGTTTAATCCAATCAAGTAGATACAAGTTTTATCAAATATTTTGCAATATTTATTTGAGTATCTATTTTATCCATCTATACTTTCTCATTCTCAACCATCTCCCTCATAAATGGATATTGTACATTGATATTTAAGATAAACAAATTCTACTCTATGAATCATATTTCAACACAAGTCAAATCTTAATATTAAACCTAATGCTATTACTTAATCTCTTCAACATAATTCTTTCTTACAAACATGTGTTGTGGCCATATATTATCCTTCATTAGTTGAGCTTTTTTCTCTTCCTCACCCAACTTACTGCTCCACCAAAAAAATCACATATCTACTTGTAGACCTTCAATTATCAAGTTCTCTAGCTCATTTAGAATCAACAAATCTTTAGGAACTCAACACAACCCATATAAATATTACCAATATAAATCAAGAAATTTCCTAGATTTCCCTTTAAGTATCTAAACATTTTTCTTACACGAGTCTAATATTCTTAACCTAGAAGCAACATGAAATTAATTATAACTCTCACTATTACAATAATATCTATTCTTTTGTAGATCATTACCTAAATGAGACTTTGTGCCAAACTAGGCTATGAAACCTTCCTCATGTCCTTCAAATCCTCCATAAATTTAGGAAATTGTTCCATACTCAACTTTGTGCCAACTAGTAGAGGTGAAATTACCAACTTATTATCCTACATTCTAAGCCTCTAAAATAATATAATTATCAAGATACTTACTCTAGTTTATCCATATTTTTGTTTTACTCATATTCGTGTGTATCTCCATTATAAGAATTTATTTTGAAGCTCTTCATTATTTTATATTAAGATCATTAGAAAACTAATATTTAAGTTAACCTAAATTATTTTTTTATGATCCCCAATAATAAACATATCACTGAAATTTAATAATACTTAAATTATTATCACCAAACTTCTTGAATTATCCACATAATCAACATCATTTATCCCAAAACCTGATTCTAACACATGTGTATCAAACTTTTGGTTCCACATCCATGGGTGCTACCTTACCCATATAGAGACCTATTCAACTTGAAAATTTGTTTATCTTTATTCTTGTACTTGTATCCCCCAATATATTCCATAATGTTTTCCTTCTCTAAGTCTACATGAAATAGTATTACATATTGACATCCATCAACTCAATTTCTAAATCAAGTTTTGTAGCAATAGATAAAAAAATTATAATGGAACTTAACTTAGTAAAAAGGGATTTTTTCACTAAGATCTATTCCCTAAACTTGGAATAACCCTTTTCCACCAAAAAATCATTTTACAACTCAAAGGATCCATCTACTCTAAACTTATCTTAAACACCCACTTGTAGCTAATGGGTTTCCTATAATATAGAAGGTCAACCAAATTTCATTTCCTACACTAATTCAATACCATCATCTCCTTATCCATGTAATTCTTCCAAGAATTTTTATTTTTGGAAATTAGATCCTCTTCCATATAACTTGGTTCACTATCAATACAAGTTATATTAAAGGCATAACAAAATATCATGGACTATACCTTTTAGATGATCTCTACTACCTACTTGACATTCTTATAATTTGTAGTGAAGTCCCCATCACATCTTCACCCTATTATTCATTTGATTTACTCTTAGATGTGCTTCCCTATCCCAATTATAAATTTTAATATCCACTATTTTATTCAACATCTACAATATTTGTTTTCTCCATCTTTATTTCAAAATGAACCCTTTCAATCTTCATCTTTATTTAAAAATGAACCCATTCAATCTCTTTGATTAATATACCTTAGAAAATTTCCAAGTTCCTTGAATGTCACATCCCTTGAGTAGAGAACCTTCAAGACTTCTAGATTCCAAAACATGCACCCTTTGGAATTTTCTATATAAGTAATGAAACATACTTTTTATATTTTGGATCTAAATTAATCTACCATTATATAGGTACTTGAAAAAATTCCTCATAACAAAGTACCCATAAGTGTATTACTATTTATCTTCTTCTAGTCCACACTTCATATATCAAGCTTTTCATTAGTGTAGAAGTAGGAAGTAGGAGATCAATTCTTCAAGTAACATTTGGTGCTCACCATATATTGTCAAAAATCTTATCTTAGACCTTCGCTACTCAAAATATTCCTAGCCCACTCAAGAAAAGTTCTTTTCAGCCTCTTTACCACCCCATTCTATTGTAGTTTTATGAGTATCCCTTTGCTTCATAATCCCAAAATGATTGAAAAGCACATTGATATATTTAGAGAAAATTTGAGCTCCATTATCTATCATAAACAACTTTATCTTATCTATCATAAGAAGCTTTATACTTCTATTGGTTTGATTCTCAACTATGGCATATACATCCTTAAACTTGAGAAACACCTCAAATTTGATGCCAAGAAAATATATCTAAGTATATACCTAGAATAATAACAAATAAATTTGATAAATAGTATAGATACTTATTAATTTATGGGATATAACATACCAAACAAATGATTATGCATCACCTAAACAATATCTTCTACCTAGGTTCTTCTAGGGTTAAACCACACTATACTCTACTTTCCTAGTACATAAATCTCATAAAATTCAAAAATATGAGAAAAGTAAACAAGAACTTCCAATATATTCTCATTCACTAATAATTTTAAGTCATTCTCACTTGAATTACCTAACTAAAATTTTCATAGTATGCCTAATTAAAATATAGTAACTTTAGCACTACTAGATAAAATTGATGCATCTAGCCTATATAGGGTACCATGCCAAATTACCTTGAGAAGAACCAAAGTACCTTTAGTTGATCTACACAAGTTTCCATCAAAATTGATATGAACACTTATATATATATATATATATATATATATATATATATATATATATATATATATATCTTTTATACATAAACATAAGTTTTCTTACCAAACTTGGTATATGTAATACATCTATGATTGTTATTACCATACCATACATTATAGTAGCATTGACCCTTACAAAAAAAACCATCAAATATATATCATCTAAAACAAATATTTTCCTCTCATAAATATAGTTATATCTAAGTACCACTCTTTTTGTGGTGTCATATGAAAAGAATCACCTCAATAAATTAACTAAGAATCATCAACAACATTGGTATAAATAATAGCATTGCTAAGTATATATTCATCAATGTCAAAGGACTTACCAAATAATCCATCCTTATTATTCAATTTATAATAATTATTTATCTAACTCTTCTTGCCAAAATTCAATCATTAACTTAGACTTACCTAGAGACTTAGACCTATCCTTTCCCTTAGAACTCTTACCTCCTATATTTTTCTTACCTCTCTTCTCTTTTGAATTTTCTATTACTAGAAGGGAATCAAATGAGTTATCATCCATGGAACATTTTCTAGTTTCTTGACATAACAAAGTTTACCAATCATATTTTTAGTTTAAGCGTTACATAATTAATATTATTGATATTACAACATTATCCTATGAATTTGGTAAGGAACAAATTAATAAAATGTAATTTTCCTCTTCATCCATTTTGACTCATGTTGATGAAAGTTGACTTACTATAACATTAAAATTGTTCAAATAATTGGTTCCATAGCCACCCTCCCTCATTTTAAAACAATACAATTGATTATTAAAAAGAAACTATTTAATAGGCTATTGAATTTACAACATATCTAACTTCTACAATGAATTTTTTGGAATCTCTTAAGATTTACTAATTAAAATAGAATTTTAAAGACACCTAGATTATCCTTATGGATTTGTTATGTAGTTTTATCCTATTCTTATTAGGTATACCCATGTTTTTCATAAAAGAAGATGTTATATGTCGCTGGTCTTTTTCCACTAGAAGTTCATCCATCTACAAATTCCATAACTTTCAAAGTTTAATCCATCAAACTTTTCTATTTCAAAACTTATTGTTCTTTCAATATAGTTAATATTATTATATATTCTTATATGATCCTTAAAATATTTTATTTGATTCTAATTATAAACCAACTAAAAATATCAATTGTAGGTTTACACCATTGTAAATGATAGGGTTTCCACTCTAATGAATTAGATACCACCCAAAAACACCTACACTCTAATACCAAGTTGGAGACTTTCACCCCATTATAGAGGACCAATAGGATAGAATAATAGATTATTAGGATTATGTGATCAATTAAAAGTTACTTACATGTACCAAATATAAATATTAACACATATAGAATCAATGGAATTGTATGGCATCATAAGTTTCACAAGACACAAATATTATTTGTGGAAAAATATTATAGAGTAAAATCCACCATAAAAATATGTTCTCAATTGTATTATATAGAATTAACTCCAATTTAATACAAAAAGGTCTTTAGATGACCTTTTAAAGTGTCACACATATTTTTTGAACAATTAAACTTTGTTACATTTGCATTACTTATTTTTGAATAATTAAATGATGTTTGAGTAATTAGATGATGTAATTAAAAATTATGGAAATTTAGGATATATATAGTTTCCATTACATAATCATTTATGTATTTATTCAAGTGTATGTGGAATATAAATATTATTTTTTAAATGATGAAATAAAGTATGATGATCTTATCTTGTCATTAATTCTGATAATTGATTATTGAATTGAATTATGATAGAATTAAATTTACAAATATGATTATCATTGTGATGGATTAACTACCTTGTGGATAATAAGGCAAATGTAGGACATTATTTTTTCCCCTCCCAATTGAGGAGGGAGAGCATAAATAGGGAAGGGGTTGTAGATCGAGATGGTTGAAAAACATATCATGCCTTCTGAGAAAGGTTAGACACACACACACCATAGGATTTCATATGATTTTCCAAATGTCATTACATTGCAATATTTGTTTGTCTATGTTTAAATGTGCAAACATGGTTATATTTGAATTATTTCTTTAAGTGTCACAAGTCATTTTTTATTGCCTTTTTGTTTATATGAAGAAATATACTTTTTCTTTGATCTTATTTTACTTGATGTGAATAATGCCAATATTTTTCTCTCCTCTCATGGCTACCATCTTGGTGGTAGAAATATTGTTTCTCTTTAGGCGAAATTATTGTGTATGCTAGCTTAAACTAAAATACATATTTACTTTCTTCTAGATATTCTAATTCAAAAACAATTTAAAATATTAAAAGTTACACATGTGAAAAAATGTGGGAAATTTATTGTGAAAGAAATGGAATTTAGCAAACTTTCCTGGAGCTCACCTTGACTATACTTGTCACTCAAATGACATTGATGGAGAAGGAAAATGATTTTAGAGTGGAAATAAATCTAAATGAGTGGAGGAATTAGGGTAGTTTTATATGCAAAAGGTTGCATAGAAGGAGAAGAAAGTGAGAAAAAGGCAAAACTACACTAAAAAATGGAATCAAGGAGGAAGATGACACTTTTATTTGATCAATTGGGTTTTGTAGGAAAAGGAGAAAAATGAGTGAATAAAATAATAATATGAATGAAAAAAGTGAAGGAAATTACTAATGGGTCAGATGAAAAATTTTACTTTTTGTTTTTTATGATGAAATTCATGGGAGTTTTTATGTGTAAAATACTTTGTGTATTTGAAAATTTGTATAAAAAACAATATTCCATTTAGGGATATAAGTCTTTAATTTTTTTCCCTCTTTTTTGCTATTGAAAATTAGTTCAAATCTTATCTTTTGTTTGGTTGCATTATTTTAAGAAAATAATTTCTATGCATATGTATATATGTGTATACAATTTATACACATATATCCATAGGCATAAAAAAGTATAAATATGTAACTTGATTACATAGATGTGTTCATAACCCATTATTTATGATTGCAAAGTGTAACATAGAAAAATAGAACCCTAAGTTTAATGTTTAAACCTAGGATTAATTTTGCTCCTTTTTCAAAGGTACATTAGGATGCAAATCAACAAGGTGATTAGATTGAATTTCAACCATGAATGTGAGTCAACCGAACCTAGATCTGATCCTTTTGAGCCTTGGAAATGGATTGAAATTGAATTTCCTTGATTATCCTAATTAAACTATCATCTGTAATATGATAATTTCAAGATCTTGACAACTGATAGATTGAAATAGAGATTTGTAGGAAAATTTGGGAAGGGCAAGGTGTTGTGTACTTATTTTGAAAATTTTCTATTAGTTGAAATAGAAGGACAATGGCACCCAAGGGCATATGAGTCCTTGTAGGGGTGTCTCGAGTCTATTTTTCCAATCCTTTGATGTTGGATATGAGCTCCTGATTCCCACTTGCAAAGTTGTTGGATCACTGTCAGATAATTCTATAGGCGAGTTTTTTCGTGAGTTGATAAGGTATAGGGCTTTGAATGCAACAATGGATAAATGATCTTCAAACTCCTTTCAATCCTCTCCAAACCTAAAAACTAAAAATTCAAAGAGAGAAGAAGGGTTGTGCCATTTAGGGGCTTGCCTTAGTCAAACCCCATGTTAGTGTTTCCACTTCCATAATGACAATGTCAATGATAAAATGATAAATGATAGGAATAAATGATGAATCCACAAAGTTCTACAACTCACCACCCTTCAATGGATTCCTTGAAGGATTGAAGTCATACACAACATGATGCAGGAGCATCTAGGAGTGTATGGAAATCTTGCATAAAAAAAGATTTAATTTTATTCTTGTTTTGTTTGATTTTTGGCTTGTTGTAGGCAATTTTCAAGCACCTAGTTCGACACTCTCAAAGCATGTGAATTTTTTTTTATCCAATTGGCTAGGTATTTTAATGTTTTAATATTATTCTTGGGCTAAAATTGGGGTTAAACTAATGTAATTGGTATTTTATTTTATTAGCCCAAAATTTGTAAATTGATGAATTTGAAAGTGCATAGTTAATATGCAACTCAAGCTAAATGTTAAAATTTTAAAAAATAATGCCCAAATCAAGTAAATTGAATTTTGGGATAGTAAATAATGGCATGGAAGAGAATCATAATTCCCATGTGCAGCTAGAAAATTAATTGGGCACCAAAATTGTTGCAGGAGAGGTTTCATGCAATAGGGAGTTACATTCTTGCAGGCATATTTTTTTTCAAAATAGAGGTAGTGGGTTGTAGCAATTTTTGGAGGCATATTGGAGTGATTTTAATTTTTATTTGGAAGCTCTTGGTATGGGAATCCAACACCCAAGAGAAGAGAAAGGAATATTTTGATGAGGGTTGCAACAATGAAGTAGTAGGAAGAATTTATGGAGGAAGATACTAGCAAGAGGTTGAGTGTTGCAAGGGATTCATAGGTGAAATTGTAGGTGTTGAGACTGATCTAAATTAGTTTGATTTTTCATTGCACAATTAATCTTGTAATGAAACTGTTAGTTTAAATGAAGATTTGATTTTCTCAATGTGTTGTTGATGAAGGAGAGTTGGAAATATTTTCCATTGAATTTTTATTTGCATATGCTTATGATTATGGAGTGAGAATGCATTTTATACTATGGCTGCCTAGATGGGTTGTTTGAAAAGATCCCTATCCTTGTACTGCATCAGAACACCTCAAGGTTTTGGATATTTCTTGCTTGATTTTATTTGAAACCTAAAAAAGGGTTAGCCTTCACAAACATGAAAACAAGAAAAAATGAACTCACATACACTTTGACATGATGCTTGGATCTTGAATTGCTACAATAATATTCACAAATATGCCCTTGATTGATCTTAGCATCTTGAATTTTCTCTCCTTTCATGAATTTCTTCCTTCATAAAATTGCTTTCTAATTTCTCAAAATGAGAGGAAAACATGATTTTATATGCATTTTAAGTAATCCTTTGGGTAGGGGCTGACCTAGGGTCATTTTAAAATCATAAAATCCCACCAATTGTAATTTTGATTATTCAAAATTTTATTTCAAGAACAGTGATGCCATTGAATTTCGTAAAGTGTCCCAAAATGGTGTCAATATTCAAGACCTAATTTTTGGCCTTAATTTATAGGGATGACAAGGAATTAAATATATTTTATTGATCCAATTGCAAAATTGGTGAATTTTCATTATAATTAAAGTCATGGGTAAAATAGGGTATAACACCTTAACATGCAAACCCAAAAGGACACTAAAACACCCAACATTTATGACACAATTTTTTTTTTTTAAGTAAACTAATGTGAAGTGCACAATACATATATCACCAATAATAATCCATGCATAAAAAACCTATAACTAAGTCCCTTGGGGTTACTTGACTACATTACATTTTGAATATCTCTAACATAACTCAACTCCCATAAAGATGATTGACAATTACGAGTATTCCACTTAACCAATATATATATAGAGTTAATTATCAATGAACATAAATCCATAACGTTATATAAATAAAACCATCCATCACATCTATGAACTTAAGTATAAATATTTCCATAGATAGAACACCATTAAGGACCACATATTGAGAAACAATAAACACATAATATTACAAGGATCAACATATATTACATAAAAGATAAGCATCCATCAGTAACCATAAGATAATATCATGAATATACACCGTTCAAGGTTTACATCAATACAATGGTACTTCCCAACATGAATGGGAATAGTACAATAACATGGAGCAATACAACTGAAAAGAAATGAGTACAAAGCATCAAGACTGGATCCAACTCTAGTACATCTCTAGAATCACTGCAATTGGTACAACTCTGCACTACATGATCTTCAGTTGGGGACCCGATGGGGTGTAAAGCACATTTCACCTGACCATGTGGACTTGAAGGCCCACCCCTCATGCTAGGAGTTGACAAGAAAGACCCACAACCAAAACAGTTAGGTGAATAATGGCAAACAAGACTCCACGACAAGAGCAACAACAAACACAAGACAACATCTGCTTCCAAAGGCTCAAGAACAACAAGGGGAAAATGAAAAATGCACACGGTTGCTAAAGAGAGGAGTGTCATCGCATAGGTTGCTATGGATTACCCTAGCGTAACCTTCCTAGGCTACCAGACTCCTAGCCTAGGTTACCTTGGCCACTTCTACCAGTCACCAGACCCCCATACACACTATGCAGGATCAACATACCTTCCAAGATTACTAGGCAGAGGGTAAGGTAGTTGGCCTTGCCATTCCAAGCCTTCCCACTCATCCCAAGCCTAAATGGGCACTTGAGTCATGAGTGAGGCTACATTATCTGAATTAATATGTGATACTACCCAACCCCCTAATTATTTTTAGATTTTCACTTGATTAAACTCTCAATGAGTTACCTCAGCCACTTTGGGTGATGGACCCTCATCGAGAGCCACTCCCCCTACTAGCAACAAAATATCAAAATTACAAATGGGCAAGACAACTTGCACAAGATACCAAAACCAAACAAAATAATTGCACCAAGTGAGGCATGCACCATCTCACACTAGAAATTTCATAGTAAAGAAAACCACTTTCAAGTGCAAGGCTAAACCCACCAAAATGAAATTGAACATAAGAGCAACCATTCACAAGGAAGAAAAATGAAAACCAATTATGAAGCAACATTTTCTTTCCCCACCTCTAGAAGCCCAAGAAGAACGACTACCCAAGAACCCACAAACGAGGGTAAACCAACATTACAGATTCCCAAATAAATACCAACATGAATTCACTGAACAAGACCTCCTCAAATCAAAATAACTCAAAGGGAAAACACGTTAGAATAACTCAATAGGAGGCTACTTCAAAATGAAAACATTAAAGAAAATCAACCTTCAAATACCTATTATCAATTCAACTATAATTAAACTAAGGACAAGCTCTCATTCAAGAGATAATATACTTCATTTATTTAACTTCCAAAACACCCAACAAACAAAACAATAAACATCTCCCAACTCAAATGTACTCATATTAACCTTATGAGCTTCTAAATATGAAAACAATCATCCAATACTATTGTCATACAAATATATTTGTATATAAATCTATACATATATAAATAAAGAATAATAATTAATCAGTTACACTTTATTTATACGCTCATTAATGAATTAAAGAAAACTATCTAAACATATTTTTTCCTTATCATGACATAACCCAAGAACTATCCTCCAATTTAAGTCGAAACATATATTTCTTCCCTTTCCAATAATTTCCAATTCACCTACTATATTGTTACTTTTGTATATCTAAATCAACAACCTCTATTTTCAAATTCAATTACTCTTTTATTTACTAAAATCACTTAATTCATCTATCTACAACAAATTAATTACTTTATGGTTAACTAATCCAACATCTTCTATAACCTTGCTCAATTACTCGTCTACTTCATATGTTAAGATACATAAATTCAATTATTCAAGATAAAATTCTCTTATTTAAATTCCTAAAACTTACTTCAATCTAAATAAGACTAAATCATCTAACATTAAATTAGAATTATCTAATTTAAATAACCTATCTATTTAAACAACTTACTTTAACTACATATACAATTAAATACTCATTCAATAATACTTATCCAATTAGAGTAATCTTTCATTTTATAACATTTCTTATTTATTCATATAAAAGAAATTACTCCTCACTATTAACCGAAAAATAATGTATATAATAGATAGGAGAAAATCTCTAAGAGATGAGGACAATATTCTAATGGAAATTATTGGTGTTGCTAATTGAACCAATCAGAAAACTAGACCTGCACTATAATAATGCGTTGATTTCGTTCATCCAAAAACAAGCCATTAAGATGAGAAGAATCGCCTATGCCGCACTGCCTAATGATAGCAATACACATACCCACTGCGCTAGCCCAGGCTAGAAAGTGATACAGACCTAGAACCCAGAGCAAGAATTATCGAGAGATATACAGACCAAAGCATAGGAATCAACTCACTGGCTGTCAGGGAAAAGGTGCAGAGATTAGGCAGAGGTAAAAAAAAATCCAATGCGAATCGGGGTATACACATAGTTAGAAACACAAAAATATAGACGTCTATGCCAATTGAATTAAAGAATTCGACATCTTCAAGAGTCTATACGCCAGTTTCAGAATTCACAGGTAACAATGGAGAAGCATTGACAAGGCATATGAAGCATTTGGAAAGACACCTCAAAGAAGTGTGGTCACGTGGAATGCCACCATTGCAGGATAGGCGTTGTTTCAGATAATGATTCAAGGAAGATTGAACACTGCCGATAAGAGGAATGAGTTAAGTTTAACATTCCTCAAGCGCCTCAATGGTGCAAATAAGAGGGAATCTTCACCGTTGCAGATCATGATACAATCATTTTACTAAATCTCCGTAAATTATTCTAGATTCCAAAACATGCACCCTTTGGAATTTTCTATATAAGTAATGAAACATACTTTTTATATTTTGGATCTAAATTAGTCTACCATTATATAGGTACTTGAAAAAATTCCTCACAACAAAATACCCATAAGTGTATTACTATTTATCTTCTTCCAGTCCACACTTCATATATCAAGCTTTTTATTAGTGTAGAAGTAGGAAGTAGGAGATCAATTCTTCAAGTAACATTTGGTGCTCACCATATATTGTCAAAAATCTTATCTTAGACCTTCGCTACTCAAAATATTCCTAGCCCACTCAAGAAAATTTATGTCTAGCCTCTTTACCACCCCATTCTATTGTAGTTTTATGAGTATCCCTTTGCTTCATAATCCCAAAATGATTGAAAAGTACATTGATATATTTAGAGAAAATTTGAGCTCCATTATCTATCATAAACAACTTTATCTTATCTATCATAAGCAATTTTATACTTCTATTGGTTTGATTCTCAACTATGGCACATACATCCTTAAACTTGAGAAACACCTCAAATTTGATGCCAAAAAAATATATCTAAGTATATACCTAGAATAATAACAAATAAATTATAAATAGTATAGATACTAATTAATTTATGGGATATAACATACCAAGCAAATGATTATGCATCACCTAAAAAATATCTTCCAACTAGGTTCTTCTAGGGTTAAACCACTCTATACTCTACTTTCCTAGTACATAAATCTCATAAAATTAAAAACTATGAGAAAAGTAAACAAGAACTTCCAATATATTCTCATTCACTAATAATTTTAAGTAATTCCCATTTGAATTACCTAAATAAAATTTTCATAGTATCCCTAATTAAAATATAGTAACTTTAGCACTACTAGATAAAATTGATGCATCTAGCCTATATAGAGTACCATGTCACATTACCTTGAGAAGAACCAAAGTACCTTTAGCTGATTTACACAAGTTTCAATCAAAATTGATATGGACACTTATATATATATATATATATAAACATAAGTCTTCCTACCAAACTTGGTATATGTAATACATCTATGATTGTCATTACTGTACCATCCATTATAGTAGCATTGACCCTTCCAAAAAAAACCATCAAATATATATCATCTAAAACAAATATCTTCCTCTCATAAATATAGTTATATCTAAGTACCACTCTTTTTGTGGTATCAGATGAAAAGAATCACCTCAATAAATTAACTAAGAATCATCAACAACAACATTGGTAGAAATAATAGCATCGCTACTATATTCATCAATGTCAAAGGACTTACTAAATAATCCATCTTTATTGTTCAATTTATAATACTTATTTATCTAACTCTTCTTGCCAAAATTCAATCATTAACTCAGACTTACCTAGAGACTTAGACCTATCCTTTCCCTTAGAACTCTTACCTCCTATCTTTTTCTTACCTCTCTTCTCTTTTGAATTTTCTATTACTAGAAGGGAATCAAATGAGTTATCATCCATGGAACATTTTCTAGTTTCTTGACATAACAAAATTTACCAATCATATTTTTAGTTTAAGTGTTACATAATTAATATTATTGATATTATAAAATTATCCTATGAATTTGGTAAGGAACAAATTAATAAAATGTAATTTTCCTCTTCATCCATTTTGACTCGTGTTGATGAAAGTTGATTTACTATAACATTAAAATTGTTCAAATAATTAGTTCCATAGCCACCCTCCCTCATTTTAAAATGATACAATTGATTATTAAAAAGAAACTATTTAATAGACTATTGAACTAATACAACATATCTAACTTCTACAATGAATTTATTGGAATCTCTTAAGATTTACTAATTAAAATAGAATTTTAAAGACACCTAGATTATCCTTATGGATTTGTTATGTAGTTTTATCCTATTCTTATTAGGTATACCTTTCCACTAGAAGATCATCCATCTACAAATTCCATAGTTCAAAGTTTAATCCATCAAACTTTTCAATTTCAAAACTTATTGTTCTTTCAATATAGTTAATATTATTATATATTCTTATAAGATCCTTAAAATATTTTATTTGATTCTAATTATAAACCAACTAAAAATATCAATTGTAGGGTTACGCCATTGTAAATGATAGGGTTTCCACTCTAATGAATTAGATACCACCCAAAAAAACCTACACTCTAATACCAAGTTGGAGACTTTCACCCCATTATAGAGGACCAATAGGATAGAATAATAGATTATTAAGATTATGTGATCAATTAAAAGTTACTTACATGTACCAAATATAAATATTAACAGATATAGAATCAATGGAATTGTATGGCATCACAAGTTTCACAAGACACAAATATTATTTGTGGAAAAATATTATAGAGTAAAATCCACCATGAAAATATGTTCACAATTGTATTATATAGAATTAACTCCAATTTAATAAAAAAGTCTTTAGATGACCTTTTAAAGTGTTACACACCATTTTTTGAACAATTAAACTTGATACATTTGCATTACTTATTTTTGAATAATTAGATGATGTAATTAAAAATTGTGGAAATTTAGGATATATATAGTTTCCATTACATAATTATTTAGATATTTATTCAAGTGTGGGGAATATAAATATTATCTTTAAATGATGAAAGAAAGTATGATGATCTTATCTTGTCATTAATTCTGATAATTGATTATTGAATTGAATTATGATAAAATTAAATACAAATATGATTATCATTGTGATGGATTAACTACCTTGTGGACAATGAGGAAAATGTAGGACATTATTTTTCCCCTCCCAATTGAGGAGGGAGAGCATCAATAGGGAGGGGGTTGTAGATCAAGATGGTTAAAAAATATATCATGCCTTCTGAGAAAGATTAGGCACACACCATAGGATTTCATATGATTTTCCAGTGTCATTCCATTGCAATGTTTGTTTGTCTATATTTAAATGTGCAAACATGGTTATATTGGAATTATTTCTTTAAAGTGTCACAAGTCATTTTTTATTGCCTTTTTATTTATTAAATTAGTATACTTTTTCTTTGATCTTATTTTACTTGATGCGAATGATGTCAATATTTTTCTCACTTTCTCTCATGGCTACCATCTTGGTAGTAGAAGTGTTGTTTCTATTTAATTTAAATTATTGTTTATGCTAACTTAAAGTAAAATAAGTCTTCACTTTCTGCTAGATATTCTACTTCAAAAATAATTTAAAATATTAAAAGTTGCACATGTGAAAAAATGTGGGAAATTTATTGTGAAACAAATGAAATTTAGAAAACTTTCCTGGAGCTCACCTTGACTATACTTGTCACTCAAATGACATTGATGGAGAAGGAAAATGATTTTAGAGTGGAAATAAATCCAAATGAGTGGAGGAATTAGGGTAGTTTTATATGCAAAAAAAATGTGGTATAGAAGGAGAAGAAGGTGAGAAAATGGTGAAACTACATTAAAAAACAAAATCGAGGAGGAAGGGACACTTTTATTAGATCAATTGGGTTTTGTAGGAAAAAGAGAAAGAGGAGTCAATAAAATAATAATAAGAATGAAAAAAGTGAAGGAAATTACTAATGGGTCAGATGAAATTTTTTATTTTTTATTTTTTATGATGGAATTCATGGGAGTTTTTATGTGTAAAATATTTTGTGTATTTGAAAATTTGTATAAAATACAATAGGGAAAAAAAAATTCTATTTAGGTATATAAGTCTTTAATTTTTTTCCCTCTTTTTTGCTATTGAAAATTAGTTCAAATCTTATCTTTTATTTGGTTGCATTATTTTAAGAAAATAATTTCTATGCATATGTATATATGTGTATACAATTTATACACATATATCCATAGGCATATAAAAGTATAAATATGTAACTTGGTTGTAGATGTGATCATAACCCATTATTTATGATTGAAAAGTGTAACATAGAAAAAGGGAACCCTAAGTTTAATGTTTAAACCTAGGATTAATTTTTCTCTTTTTTCAAAGGTACATTAGGATGCAAATCAACAAGGTGATTAGATTGACTTTCAAGCATGAATGTGAGTCAACCAAACTTGGATCTGATCCTTTTGAGCCTTGGAAATGGATTGAAATTGAATTTCCTTGATTAGCCTAATTAAACTATCTTCCATAATATGAAAATTTCAAGATCCTGACATCTGACAAATTGAAATAAAGATTTGTAGGAAAATTTGGGAAGGGCAAGGTGTTGTGTACTTATTTTAAAATTTTTCTATTAGTTGAAATAGGATAGTGGCACCCAAGGGCATCTAAGTCATTGTAGGGGTGTCTCAAGTCTATTTTTTTAGTCCTTTGATGTTGGATCTGAGCTCTTGATTCCCACTTGCAAAGTTGTTGGATCACTGTCAGATAATTCTATAGGTGAGTTTTTGTGAGTTGACTAGGTATAGGGCTTTGAATGCAAAAATGGATAAATGATCTTCAAACTCCTTTCAATCCTCTCCAAACCTAAAAGCTACACATTCAAAGAGAGAGGAAGGGTTGTGCCATTTAGGGGCTTGCCTTAGTCAAACCCCATGTTAGTGTTTCCACTTCCATAATGGCAATGCCAATGATAAAATGATAAATGATAGGAATAAATTATGAATCCACAAAGTGTTGAAACTCACCACCCCTCAATGGATTCCTTGAAGGATTGAAGTCATACACAACATGATGCAGGAGCATCTAGGTGTGTATGAAAATCTTGCATAAAAAAAGATTTAATTTTATTCTTGTTTTGTTTGATTTTTGGCTTGTTGTAGGAATTTTTCAAGCACCTAGCTTGACACTCTCAAAGCATGTGAAATTTTATTTATCCAATTGGCTAGGTATTTTAATGTTTTAATGTTATTCTTGGGCTAAAATTGGGGCTAAACTAATGTAATTGGTATTTTATTTTATTAGCCCAAAATTTGTAAATTGATGAATTTGAAAGTGCATATTTAATATGCAACTCAAGCTAAATGTTAATTTTTTTTAAAAAAAAGCCCAAATCAAGTAAATTGAATTTTGGGATAGTAAACAATGGCATGGAAGAGAATCATAATGCACATGTGCAGCTAGAAAAATAATTGGGCACTAAAATTGTTGCAGGAGAGGTTACATGAAACAAGGAGTTACATTCTTGCAAACATTTTTTTTTTCAAAATAGAGGTAGTGGGTTGTAGCAATTTTTGGAGGCATAGTGGAGTGATTTTAATTTTTATTTGGAAGCTCCAGGTATGGGAATCCAACACCCAAGGGAAAAGAAAGAAATATTTTGATGAGGGTTGCAACAATGAAGTAGTAGGAAGAATTTATGGAGGAAGATACCAACAACAGGTTGAGTGTTGCAAGGGATTCATAGGTGAAATTGTAGGTGTTGAAACGGATCTAAATTAGTTTGATTTTGTATTGCACAATTAATCTTGTAATGAAACTATTAGTTTAAATGAAGATTTAATTTTCTCAATGTGTTGTTGATGAAGAAGAGTTGAAAATATTTTCCATTGGATTGTTATTTGCATATGCTTATGATTGTGGAGTGAGAATGCATTTTATGCTATGGTTGCCTAGATGGGTTATTTGAAAAGACCCCTATCCTTGTACTACATCAGAACACCTCAAGGTCTTGGATATTTCTTGCTTGATTTTCTTTGAGCCCTACAAAAGGATTAGCCTTCACAAACATGAAAATAGGAAAAAATGAACTCCCATACACTTTTACATGATGCCTTGAATCTTGAATTGCTACAATAATATTCACAAATATTCCCTTAATTGATCTTAGCATCTTGAATTTTCTCTCCTTTCATGAATTGCTTCCTTCATCATAAAATTGATTTCTAATTCCTCAAAATGAGAGGAAAAAATGATTTTATATGCATTTTAAGTAATCCTTTGGGTAGGGGCTGACCTAGGGTCATTTTCAAATCATAAAAGCCCACCAATTGAAATTTTAAATATTCAAAATTTTATGTCAAGGATAGTGATGCCATTGAATGTCGTAAAGTGTCCCAAAATGGCGTCAATTTTCAAGACCTAATTTCTGGCCTAAATTTATAGGGATGACAAGGAATTAAATATATTTTATTGATCTGATCACCAAATTGGTGAATTTTCATTATAATTAAAGTCATGGGTAAAATTCAAACTAGACATGGCTAAGGCATATGACAGAGTTAGGTGGTCCTTCCTTTGGCGGGTTCTTGGTGCTTTTGGTTTTGCTGAAGAATGGATTCAATGGGTTTTGAGTTGTGTTACTTCAGTCTCTTTCTCTGTGCTTATCAATGGGAGTCACTCTGAGTTATTTGGTGCTTCTAGGGGGCTTCGGCAGGGAGACCCTCTTTCCCCTTATTTGTTTATTCTTTTGGCTAAAGGTTTTGGGAGATGGATTAAAAGGAGTGCGGAGTCTAGTCTCATTCAGGGTTGGAGGTGGGGTGGCACCTTACCTCCACAAACTCACTTACAATTTGTGGATGATACGGCTTTGATGGGGATGGCTACAATGCGGGAGGCTTCTAATTTACGAAGAGTGTTGGATGTTTACCTGGTTGCCTCTGGCCAACAGATTAATGAGGGAAAGTCTTCCATTTTCTTCTTCAACACTCTAGGCCCCATTCAGCAGAGGATTACCCAAACCTTGAGATTTTAGATCGGGACTCTCCCTTTGACTTTCCTTGGCATTCCTATCTCGGTGTGTAGACTGCCTAGAGAGTCTTGGCAGATTATTTTGGATAAATTTTGGGCAAAAGTCAATCACTAGACTCATTGATGGTTATCCTTTGCTGGTCGTGTCTAGTTGATTAAGTCAGTGGTGCAGGCTTTGCACATTTATAGATGCATGCTCCAGGTTGCCCCTATGGGCTTTCTTAAGGACCTAGATTCTGTGGCGAGAAAATTTTTATGGGCTGGTTGCTTGGAGTCTTGTTAGATGGGAGGTTGTTTGTAGTCCAAAACAATACGGTGGACTAGGTTTGAGGTAGTCGACATTGACTGGGGAGGCTCTAGCTGCAAAACTGTATTGGCGGTGGTGTAACGAGTAGGATAAGAGTTGGGCTAGGGTTCTTTCTTAGAAGTATCTTCCAGGGATCCCTCAGCCTGATATGTCTAGGTACCCCCTTGTGGGGAAGGGCTCAATGATATGGGGCACCCTAAAAAAAGGGGCTATGCTGATTAAGGAAGGATTATTTTGGATCTGCAAGAAGGGGACAAAGGTACAGTTCTGGTCTGATTCTTGGGATGGTTTTCCTCCCATCACCTCTCAATTTCCCAATTTGTTGAATCTTTTCCAGAGATTTCTTGAGGCTGGTTGGTCACGTGTGAGTGATTTTAAGTCCTATTCCTCCTATGGTCAGATGGAGGTGGCCAAATGGAAGTCCCCGGTTGAGTGGCCAGATGTTGGTTTGCAGGAGGATTATGCGGTGCTGCAAAGTATCCTCTCTAGTCGAAGATGCAGTTCTCTCTGAGGTGATGACGTGCTTGCCTAGTCCCCCAATCCTAAGGGGACCTATATTGTAGCCTCTGGTTATAGTGTGTTATTGTCTCATAGGTTGGCTGGGCCTAAAATTCAGTCATGGAAGAAGGTCTAGAACAAGCTTTCTTGGCCAAAATGTAATTGCTTTGTTTGGATGTTGGCCTAGAATAAGTGTTTGACCTGGGATAACATTTGGAAGAGAGGTTTTCAGGGTCCTTTTGTTTGTGTTATGTGTGGGGCTAATGAGGAGGACTCTACTCACCTATTTTTTCGTTGCTCTTTTGCCCTTCAGCTTTGGCATTTTTGGTAGGGTGTTTGGAAAATTCCTTGTGTTCATGCTTCCTCCTTGATTGAATTTTGGTAGGGGATGGGTCAGCCCCCTTCTAGGGCCTCTTTTTTGTAGGAGGTGTGGTTTGTGGGGCCTATCTTCTTATTGTGGTAGATTTGGTTGGAACGTAATCGAAGGATATTTCGAGGAGAACAAAGGTTGGTGCAACAAATTTAGCAGAGATTATTGGGTATGGTTCAGGAAACAGTGGAAGCTAGGTGTGAAGTGGAATTCCCTTTGGTGAAAAGGGATACAGAGTTTTTGGAGAGATTAGGGATTCAGGGGTCGTCATTGGCTCGGGCTAGGGCTAAGAGAGAACGACGAGAGAAGCAGAAAATTGATAGGGATGGAAAATGGAAACTTCCCCCATTCAGTGTTTTGAAGATCAATACTGATGGATCTTCAAGGGGAAATCTGGGACCGACTGGCATTGGGGGGATTGGTAGGGATTCTTTGGGCTCGGTGATCTTCCTCTTTTCGATCTATGAAGGAACTCAGACCATCAACCTAGTGGAAGGGTTGGCTATTCTTGATGCTCTTGAGCGAGCTCATGCTTTGGGGTGGAGAAGGATTGTTTGTGAATCTGATTCTCAGATATTGATCAATTTGCTTATTGAGCAGAAAGTAGTTGATGTCAGCTGGCAGTTGGCTAGGGTTGTGCAACAAATTCTACTGATTAGTTCTTTGATGGAAACAGTTTCTTTTGTCCATATTCCAAGGGAGTGGAATAGGGCAGCTGATTGTTTGGAAAAATGGGCTTCTGAGCATGTTGAGGGATGGAGAATTGAGGAGTGGGAGTTGGTTCCTCACGAGCTTCGTCTTGATTTAATGAATATTCTTGCTAAAGATAGGGCTGGAAATGGTAACAGCTGATGGTGCTAGCTATTTGTTCTTATTTTGGTTTGTTGTTCTTGTTTTTCCTTGGGATCTTGGTCCTGTGCTTCCTTTGTAATGGTGCTTTATGATCTTCAATAAAGTTTTTACCCCTTTTTTTTTAAAAAAAAAGTCATGGGTAAAATAGGGTATAACACCCTACCACGCAAACCCCAAAGGACACTAAAACACCCAACATTTATGACAATTTTTTTTTCAAAAGTAAACTAATGTGAAGTGCACAATACATATATCACCAATAATAACCCATGCATAAACAACCTATAACTAAGTCCCTTGGGGTTACTTGATTGCATTACATTTCGAATATCTCTAGCATAACTCAACTCCCATAAAGACAATTGACAATTATGAGTATTCCACTTAACCAATATATATAGAATTAATTATCAATGAACATACATCCATAACTTTATATAAATAAAACCATCCATCACATCTATGAACTTAAGTATAAATATTTCCATAGATATAACACCATTAAAGACCACATACTGAGAAACAATAAACACATAATATTACAAGGATCAACATATATTACATAAAAGATAAGCATCCATTAGTAACCATAAGATAATATCACAAACATAAATAATGCATTTATAACATGAAGATACATCGTTCAAGGTTTACATCAATACAATGGTACTTCCCAACATGAATGGGAATAGTACAATAACATGGAGCAATACAACTAAAAATAAATGAGTACAAAGCATCAAGACTGGATCCAACTCTGGTACATCTCTGGAATCATTGCAACTGGTACAACTCTACACTACGCAATCTTTGGTTGGGGACCCAATGGGGTGCAAAGCACATTCCACCCAACCACGTGAACTTGAAGGCCCACCCCCTGTGCTAGGAGTTGACAAGAAAGACCCACAACCAAAATAGTTAGGTGAACAATGGCAAACAAGACTCCACAACAAGAGCAACAACAAACACAAGATAACATCTACTTCCAGAAGCTCAAGAACAACAAGGGGAAAATGAAAAACACACATGGTTGCTAAAGAGAGGACTGTCATCGCAAAGGTTGCTATGGGTTACCCTGCCATAACCTTCCTAGGCTACCGAACCCCCAACCTGGGTTACCCTGGCCACCTCTACCAGCCGTCGAACCCCCATACATGTTATGCAGGATCAACATACCTTCCAAGATTACTAGGCAGAGGGTAAGGTAGTTGACCTTGCCATTCCAGGCATTCCCACTCATCCCAATCTTGAACGAGCACTTGAGCCATGAGTGAGGCTATATTATCCGAATTAATGTGTGATACTACCCAACCCCCTAATTATTTTTTATATTTTCACTTGATTAAACTCTCAATGAGCTACCCTAGACCAACCACTTTGGTCACTAAACCCTCATCAAGAGCCACTCCCCCTACTAGCAACAAAATCTCAAAATCATAAACAGGCAAGCCAATTTGCATAAGATACCAAAACCAAACAAAATAACTGCACCAAGTGAGGCATGCACCATCTCACGCTAGAACTTTTAGAGTAAAGAAAACCACTTTCAAGTGCAAGGCTAAACCCACCAAAATCAAATTGAACATAAGAGAAACCTTTCACAAGGAACCAAAATGAAAACCAATTATGAAGCAACATTTTCTTTCCCCACCTCTAGAAGCCCAAGAAGAACGACTACCCAAGAATCCGCAAATGAGGGTAAACCAACATTACAAATTCCCAAATAAATACCAACATGAACTCACTGAACAAGACCTCAAATCAAAATAACTCAAAGGGAAAACATGTCAGAATAACTCAATAGGAGGCTGCTTCAAAATGAAAACATTAAAGAAAATCAACCTTCAAATACCTATTATCAATTCAACTATAATTAAACTAAGGACAAGCTCTCATTCAAGAGATAATGTACTTCATTTATTTAACTTCCAAAACACCCAATGAACAAAACAATAAACATCTCCCAACTCAAACGTAATCATATGAACCTTATCAACTTCTAAATATGAAAAAAATCATCCAATACTATTGTCATACAAATATATGCGTATATAAATCTATACATATATAAATAAATAATAATAATTAATCAGTTACACTTTATTTATACACTCATTAATAAATTAAAAATAACTATCTAAACATATTTTTTCCTTATCATGACATAACCCAAGAACTATCCTCCAATTTAAGCCGAAACATATATTTCTTCCCTTTCCAATAATTTCCAATTCACCTACTATATTGTTACATTTGTATATCTAAATCAACAACCTCTATTTTTAAATTCAATTACTCTTTTATTTACTAAAACCACTTAATTCGTCTATCTACAACAAATTAATTACTTTATGGTTAACTAATCCAACATCTTCTATAATCTTGCTCAATTACTTGTCTACTTCATATGTTAAGAAACATAAATTCAATTATTCATAAGATAAAATTCTCTAATTTAAATTCTTAAAACTTACTTCAATCTAAATAAGACTAAATCATCTAAAATTAAATTAAAATGATCTAATTTAAATAACCTATCTATTTAAACAACTTACTTTAACTACATATACAATTAAATACTCATTCAATAATACTTATCCAATTAGAGTAATCTTTTATTTTATAACATTTCTTATTTATTCATATAAAAGAAATCACTCCTCACTATTAACCGAAAAATAATGTATATAATAGATAGGAGAAAATCTCTAAGAGATGAGGATTTTTCCCTAACTTTAAATAGGGACAATATTCTAATGGAAATTATTGGTGTTGCTAATTGAACCAATCAGAAAACTAGACCTGCACTATAATAATGTGTTAATTTCGTTCATCAGAAAACTAGACCTGCACTATAGAAAGCGATACTGACATAGAACTCAGAGCAAGAATTATCAAGAGATATACAGACCAAAGCATAGGAATCAGCTCACTGGCTGTCAGGGAATCTTCACCATTACGGATCATGATACAATCATTTTACTAAATTTCCGTAAATTATTTACAGAAGTTTTGAATGCTAAACATTATGGTTGATATTACAACATATCGTATCTTCTCTGACATTTACATAAAATATTCGCATGTAAAAAAAAGAATTTGTTTCAATTCAATATAGAACATGAAAGATGTACGTACTTGCCATGATTAAGGTCAAGTTCTTGGTTGTTGTGGGAATTTTGGATACTGCTTGAGGGTTTCTAAACTCCTTCGTGCGACCTTCCCGTGAAGAATGTAGGTGACTTTCCATTCCCCTCTTGTGGAACATGGAGGCGAGTAGATATCTGAAAACACAAACAAGAACGCATAAAAATGAAACTGTCTGCCCTCCCCAAATTTTTGGAAGATCATTATTTTTCCCCCCATTTTCACCCCCACTACAAGAGACTTAATAAATGGCCTTTTCCATGCATGCATGCAAAACATTCAAGGCAAGTTACAAAAGCACCCAATTGTATTTAAGTTATTTATCATATTATTACTTCCATTTATATTTTATTTTATTTTACTAATCATGTCATAATTTATTTATTATATTATATTATTTCATTAAGTTCTAAATTTATATTATATCATGGCATCACAAATCAACAACTTACTCACACGTCATGAAAGGTCAAAAGTGGAGGGGTTTTACATAGGGTGTCAAGGTAGTGTGAAATTGTCAAGGGTGACAAATTTTGACACTACATTTAGCCCCCACATTAGTGAGAGTATGAACTTATGCTCAAACTCACACTAAATGAAGAATATGTCAAGAGGGGTTCAATTGTTCAAATATTGAAGAGATAGGATGACTATGAATATAGGGGAAGTGTGCAAGCCCCTAGGATCCAAGATCCTATGACAAAACAATATAGGGACAAAGGAACACACACATGTGAAGTGAAATGCAATAAGGCAATGTACGCAAACATACATGTTGAAAACATGAAGTATACACGATGAAAACACATGACATAACATATAGATGATAAAAAAATGAAAAAAAACATGATGGAAACACAATGTGAACATGAAGAAGACACACAAAAATACACACAACAAAAACACAAGATTAGTACTAAAGTGATTCGAGCCAGTAGGGAAAAGAGGCCTCAGTCTTAAATTATCTCAAATACCAAATTTCATCCATTGAATATGTTGTGCAACAAAATGATGCTCTCACAAGGATGTAAAATCACTTATGAGCCACATGGGTCTAATGGCTAGCAAGCCGTGTTATGCTAGGTGTCCATGAAATATGATGGGTTCCACAAGGATAGAAAGCTATGTTATGCCAAACACTCATGAAACACATAGCTCTATTAGAAAGAAAGTTGTGTTATGCTCAGTGGCCATGTTAAGGAATTCATGACTCACACAATAGAAAAGTTTGATATTTGCTAGGTGATTCACAAAAAAGAGGCACCATGAGCTAGTGAAGTCTAATATTCACTAGGTGAGCCCCCAAGTTAAAGTAGAAAAATGAGAAACACGCTAGGTCTAATGAAGTCCACTATTCACCAAGTGTGCACCCATGTCAATCATACCAAGAGTTATACTCCCTGATAACTCATATAAGGTGCTAGAAAATGATCAAGATGTTATGCCAACACAACACTAAGTTTAACACATATGAAAAAAGTGAAGCAAAAATGCCAATGTCAATGCGCCACCAAGTCCAACATGCGTGAAAAATGTCAAGAAAATAATGCCAATGGATGCCCCCCTTAAAATGTTAACATAATTTCTATGTTGGTATTTTAAAGAGAAAGAGGGGGAAATTAGATCCTTGAAAAGAATGCACACCTCCCAAAACTAATTATCCTTGTTCACCAAGTGTAGATACAAGGAAAACCACACCAAGAACTATCATGTTGTCATGAAAAATATGGTTGCACCTAACATTGTACCACCATGAATGACCATGAGTAAAAAATATAAAGTGACAAATGCCACATAGTGATGAGCAACATGATAGGATGAAGATCATTATTGATTAGAGGAATTAGGTGCATCAACACAAGAAGGAGCACCACAATCCTTGAGATATTGTATTTTGTTACTCAAGGTCTAACATTGATTCATAGAATGACCATGCACTCAATGATATGCACAAAATGAGTTTTTTTTTAGAATTTATTTCATGTTTTTAGAGGAAGAGTAATTAGGCGAGATTTGAGAAGCCTCAACAAGATATTCTCTTGATCAATAGTTGGGGAAATTTCTTTCCATTGTGAAGAAAAGCTTACTTTCTTATCACAAGATACCATACATACAATAGATGATAAAGCATTAGATGAAGATGGGGAGAAATGATGGAAACCTAGACCCTGCTTGGAAAAGTAGGGTATAAACTTCTCTTGATCCCTATAATTTTGTTTCATGTTTTCATTATATCCATGTTTATAAAGAACTTTGTATGCAAGACCATAACATGCTTCCAACTCAGATGAAGAGATTTTATCTACATTCTTTTGAGAAGGATTGTCTTCTTCCCAAGCACATAAATCCTTTTTAAGATTTTTGAAGTTAAGAATCTTCCACTCATGAGGGACGAGAGTTAAAGAGCCTCCATCACCACCATGGGGTGATGTTGTTGATTTAGAACCAAGTTAAGCAAATGAAACACAAGACTATTTTGGTTTAGATTGTGATATTTTGTTGTTGCAGTTTGATTGTCATTGATGTCAAAAGTATAAGTAAAGTGTGAGTTTGGTACAAGTCTTTGATGTCAGAATTTGGTTGCAGTTTGGTTGTCTGTGTTGTAGTCTGGCTATTTGGTTTCTAGATTCTTTGAGAGATGATCCACATTTCTCTGCTAGTGATGTTGTGCTCTTGTGGTTTGGAAGTATAGTGTAGAAAATTGTATACCTTTACAATTTCACATTATGTTATGGCCTCCTAATTTAATGGACTTAATTAAGCTTCTAACTTGCCAAATTATGCATTCCAAAGCCTTATTTTTACCATTTTCCAAAGGTGAATCAATATTAAAAAAATACATTCAATCATTAAATCACCTTGGATCAAGAGTGTCCTAGAAGTTTGTGCCATGACCCATTTTCCCAAGAGCAAATGTGTCCCCCTTCTTAGCTAGGACCCAAATTCAAATATGTTAATGGTGGTATTTTAATATCCAAAATTCAAATATGAAGTGTTAGATTTTTGAATCCAATTTTTAGGAAATTGGATAAACACCTATAAATACCTAGTGATTTTATCATTTGAAATCAAACACACTTTATGAAGAAATCCTATTCAGAAAATTATTGTCAAGAACAATTCAAGAGTAGCATATCAGAGCATTATTACAACAATTAAAGATCCAACATCATGTCAAAGTTTATGTGTGTTCATGTTCATGATATGGGAAAACTAACATTGTTGTAGGTATCCAAGAATTCATGCATTCAAGCATTCTATCAAGCAAGATCCAAGACCCTTGAAGATATGTGTATGTATTCAGTCCTTCAAGGAAGCCATTGAAGGGCAATGAGTTGCAAAGTTGTGTTCATTCATCATTTCCTTCCTTTCCATTCAAGGTTTTATCATTCACATTGCCATTGTGGAAGTGGAAACACTTACACAGGGTTTGAATGAGGCAAGCCCCTATATGCTACAACATTTCCCTAATTTGTGAATGTGTAGGTTGCATGGCTAAAGTGGATTGATGAGATCTTGAAGATCCATTTTGCATTGTTGTATTTATTTTCACCATTCTTATCAAGACACAAAAACTCACCTACAAGATTTATTTAAGATATTACGACTGTGGGACATGCACAAAATAGAAGCTTAGGTCCAACATTAGAGGAACTTAAAATTTGAGTGGGATAGCCCTACAAAGACCCATTCACTCAAGGGTGACTGAGTCCTTGTATATGCAGTAGAACCAATTTTTCTAGTTAGGTACACAATCCTCTGCAGCTTCTAGATCTATCAAAACTTGATTGTTTCTATTTATCAATTGTTAGATAATTGCATCTATTACATTAGGTCATAAAGTTTAATTAGATTAATCAATCTCAATAATTTTCAAATCATTCCTATCCTCAAAAGGATATAGATCTAGGTCTGATTGGCTCACCATTTGGTTGATAGTTAATCTATACACCTTTTTGATCTATATCCTAATGAAACATATATAAATGATAAAAAATGTACCCTAAGTCATGCATGTTAAACTTAGGGAACACAAATTTTTATGTTTCATTTTGGTGAACCTAACATTTGACATCATAACTTTCTAATTTGGTAGGCTTTCAAACTTTAGATCTAGGATTTACATCATTGTAGTGTTTTGCATTTCTCATTTAGGGTTTCATATTTACATCATAAAAAATATAAAAATTCAAAAATATTGCAATCATATTACATCATAGTTTGCATTATATTGTGTTTTTAGTCATTTAAATCATATTTTCATTTCAAAATTGCATTTAAAAAGTGTCTTTTTGTCCCAAAATTGTCATACATTTGCATTTACATTTCATTGATTTTTTTTGGAAAAATAGTCATTGTACAACCTGTTTGCAGATAGGAATAGTCATCTTAAATATCAGTCTAAACACTCAAATTTTAAATTTTTAGACCCCTGTACAAAGATCCATTCACCCAGGGGTGACCCAGTCCTTGTACAGGGGTCTCAACCAACTTTTTCCTACTGTTCTATCTTTGTATGCTTAGTTGCACTGTACTTGCATATCTCTTTTTTGTAATCAATAATTGCATATTTTTAGGCATTTTTGCATGTAGTTAAGTTGGTGAAAGAAAGTGCATTGTTTAGAATCAAAATTTACATTTAAAATTTATCATTTTTAGGTTCTTGCATCTTATATTAGTCACATATTCCATTTTAGATTTGAAAGTTGCATTCAATCTTGTTCAAAAAAATTCAATGTTGGTATATATTTACATCGTGCTTTATATTGGGATACATTAAGAAAATTCTAGAAATTTAGTTACTATTTCAATTGTCTACAAATAGAATCAGGATCCTTAAGTAGTGTAGCTAATTTTTCAAAACCCCTGAGCAGGACCTAGTCGCCATTGGGTGACCAAGTCTTGCTTGTCTTGGATTTTTTTTTGAGACCTTTATTTCTCTATTTCCTATTTGTTCCTACTAGCTACTTCCTATTTTTGAGTGTTTTTTGTACCTATTTTAATATTTTGGGTTCACCTTGGGTGCAATTTTAATGTTGTGAAACTTGTATGAGTTTCACAACTTGGTGTCCTATTGTCAATACTCTAGTGATGCATAGTTCTAGACTCATGGCATCTCATGCTGGTTCTACATCTGTTGTGGATCTTGAGTTTTCTAACTCCATCATGACAAGTGTTATCAATAATCAACCCATTTTGGTTTCCATCCATGATGCCACAATTCCCATGACCTTACCATCAACCACTATAATTGATGTTGAAACCATGATGCTCATGTCCCTCAAGAGAAACTAAAATAATTAGAAAAAACCTTAGAAAAAATTCAAGATTATGTGAGCATAGAATATATTGCTGGCACAATGGTTCATGTCATAGGTAACATGAGGAAAATGCTTGATAACTAACAAGGATTAGAGGTAGTACATAGCCTAGCCCACATTATAGACAATCATGTTCCTACAGTGGCTAGTTGCACTCAAGCTTTAGGATATACTCAAAGTCAAGGGGGAAGTCACATTTCTCTCCCTACAACTATTGCCTCTATTCTCACACACTCAAACCCAACTATTACTAAAATGATGCAACCAAACAACAATATAGCTCCAACTTTAGGTATTTCCATTGGGAATCCTTACAGTTTTGTGAACTCAAATATCATATCTCCAATTCCATCACCCCTCAAAAACTTGCAATATATATCTCCACCTAAAACATACACACTTCCACCATATTCACCTCATTCTCAAAACACAAAAATAAATGATTCCATCATAAACCAACTCTTACAAAAGGTGACATCCCTTCAACAACAAATATCAACATTAAACCAAGCTCAAAATAGACAACCATCACAATACATTGTAAAGAGCTCATTAATTGAGACATTGAAAGCACAAATGACACAAAACATAGAGATACCCCACTTTGAGAAATACAATGGTAAAGGAAATCCTAGAAACCATATAATGACATATATTTCCATGTGTAGTTATTTTATTTTTGACAATAAGTTGTTAGCTATTTACTCTTTCCTAGGTCATTAAAAGATGTGGCCTTTGAATGGTTTTTTTCGTTGCCCAATAACTCAATACACTCATTCAAAGAGCTTGTTGATGCCTTCCTTAACCATTTCCAAATGAAAATTGGTTCCAAGATCAACATAACTAATTTAATGAGATGCAAACAAACAAAAGGTGAAAATGTTATGGATTTCATAACCTACTATCAGTTGATACTGTCACAAGTTGATCTCAGTCTTCTTGATGCAGAATTCCAAGGAATGTTCACTAATAAATTGCAAAACAAACTAAGAGAAAAAGTCTTGTTTCAAAATTTTTCACCCTTTATAAGTTTTTGCATGATGCTTTGTGATTATTAAAATTAAATTAATAAGTATGAGGCATCTTCATCTAAACATACTAAAAACTTTGAGCCCGTACATCAAACTAGTTATCAACAATTCAAGAAACCAAACAAGATATTTTTAAAAATTAATTCATCTCAAACAAACCATGTTGAGCCTCAAGTTGATGCAATAATTTCAACACCATACCAATTATGAGCAAGAGATAGATAGTTTACCCCTTTTCCTGATTCCCTCCATTCAATTTTATTGTAAATTTTGAATAAGAACCTTATTCTATTGCCTCTTGTTAGACTAATGGATCCCACCAAACCTCCACCACCGCACTTCAATTCAAATTCCTTTTGTCACTATCATCACACAAGTGGACATGATACAAAACTATGAAAGCATCTTAAACATCAATCTCAAGACCTCATTTATTCTAATCATATCTAGTTGGACGGTGTCAATGATCAAGCTAATTGGTCAGTTGCTCCACCCAATCAAAATTTGTAAATCTTTACTAATCCAATGCAAAATCATTCAACAAAATTTGTGAAAGCTAGTGAAGTCAATAATGATGTGATGAATGTTGATATGATTGAGAACATAAGTGATGATGATAATAATAAAAATGATAATTAGGATGACCTACATGACATGGTTGGTATCATTAAAGTTCAACCTTGAAAGGGCCAAACCACTTTATTACCTAACATTCGTTTCACTAATGATGATGTACTTAGACATGTGCCCGATGGTCCTCTATACATTGCTAGCCATATATCAATAACATACTTTTGTCACATGAAATTGAACCCTTCTAAGCATGAAGCTCAACATTCCAATGACACAATGGAAATGACCCTTCACCTTTTAGGAATTTTGTTCATTTCCATGCATGTTGATAGTAGTTTTTAGTGGTTAAAGTTGGGTGAATTTTGTAACTATGGTTTGAGGGAGATCAAATCCTTCAAAAGGTTCATCTTTGATAGAGGCAAGCTTCCATTCTTTGCTTTTTGTTAGTTTGTGTACATATTGTAAATATCTTGTTTTCCATGAAGTGAATTTACACACCTTGCATTCTCCTTAAGGGAATGTATGTTCTAGATTTCATGCTTTCCTCCAAGTGTAGCAACACATGTTTTGTTTTGCTTTGAGTAGGCCCAACTATTAAGTTTTTCCCTTCATGACTCCATGCCCAGTGGACCGATAAGGCATCTAGATCCCATGATTAGCAGGCAATCATCCCATAGAAGTTGCCATTAATGTTGACATTTCATACCCCCCTTTGATGCCCCATCACTGATATCTGATTTGAGAGATTTCCCATAGGCTATCATGCATGTTTTATCCTTGAAGTTTTCCAAATTTTTCTAACTCCCAGAATTTCAAGTTTTTAGGTTGTCTCTTACTCGCTTCCTTCATGCTTTCTTCATCACTCCTTCTCCTTTCCCATCTTTCCTCTAAGTATTTCAAGGGCCGGCCTTCAACCTTACCCTTTACCCTCTACCAAGCTCTCAAGGTAAGCCTCGGGCCTTACCTCTGACCACCAAAGCTTGATTAAGTTTCAAGACTTGTCTAAGTCTTGGCTTGTCGGACTTCGGGGGTCGGCCTTCCCTCCTTCCTCTTTCCTTGAACTTTCTTCTATTGGTATTCAGCCTTCGCTATTGCACCTTACCTATTACTTTCAGAGGTAAGAGGTAAGGCTTCCCTTCAACCTTCAAAAGTTTACTTCTGGTGGGATTTCAGTCTTCCTCTTTTACCTTCTCCTTTGTAGAAGGTAAACCTTCTCCTTTACCTTCAATTTTTGGAGGCAAGCCTTTGCCCTTTCCCCGATGGTTTTCTCTGAATTCGGCTAAGTGTCAAATGCTTTGATCTTTAGAGGTATCTCATCTCCATTACCTCTGATTTTCAGAGGTAAGCCTTCCCTCTTACCCCTAATGCTTCATTTCCTCTCCACACTTTCTTCTTTCC